>CM056172.1:16239789-16845970 GCA_029691765.1 Entomobrya proxima
GGAAAACGCCATCTAGCTCGTGTGTCTGAATTTTATGAATAATATCATTTGTCGTGTTTGTTCTTGTATTTTGTCCGTTACTCTTTTTTGTACGCAAAGCTGAACTTTTCGGAATGCTGAGAGTGCTTGACTGCAAGGAGAGATTCCCTTTTTTCTATTGCATTGTGAATTTAGTTGGCAGCAGAATCTCGTTTCAGATAGACTTGCAGTCGAGAGCTCTGTAACTTGTAACAATTGATTGAGCCTGTTATACATGTCAAGTAAAAGTAATTGTCAGTTTCGTTGATTTGCGTATAATTAATAAAGTTACGTTGTACTGAAAAGAAGGAATCGCCAGTGGTTTTACTGTTATTTTGCCGCATTTTCAACATTTGGCGCAGTCGACAGGATAGTGAAGGCAACAGTTAAATCGAAATGGCGTCTTCAAGGAGTCAACGGGGGGCGGCGAGAAGCCAATTTACTAAAGCAGTGACGGAGCTGACGACAGATTTCGAGAAAAACGATGTCGTTAAAATCAACGTGACCTGGAAGAAGGTCGAAAGAAACTACCTCAAGTTACTAGAGCTGGATGGGCTAATGGAGGAAGAGCTAAAATCAGCAAATGCCACAGAAGCCGAGTTTGAGACCGAGATGGAAGCCGTTTCCGGGTATAGGGATACCTATGAGGAGTTGCTTGCTAAAATGGAGCCGTTTATGTCCAAGAAGGAGGGATCAACGATTGAAGTGGATAACCAGTCGACTACATCCCAGCGGAGCGGAAAGTATAAACTGCCTAAGTTGGAACTGAAGAAATTCAGTGGTGAACCTAGAGAGTGGCTGGGGTTCTGGAGCCAGTTCAAAAGCATACATGACGATTCAGAACTCTCAGAAGAGGTTAAGTTCCAGTACTTAGTGCAAGCAACGGTAGAGAACTCCAAAGCCCGAGGTGTAGTAGAAAGCTTCCCTGCAACAAAAGAAAACTATTCCAAGGCCGTGGAATACCTGAAAACGAGATTCGGATCGGATGATATCCTAGTGGAGGTGTATGTCAGAGACCTGTTAAGACTTGTTTTGAACAATTTATCAGCATGCGAGCCAAGTCACATCTCCGACATCTATGATAAGCTTGCGACGCAGCTGCGTGCACTGGAGTCCCTTGGAGTGACGTCTGGACAGTACGCTGCAATGCTGTACCCACTAGTGGAGTCATCGCTGCCAACTGAGACGGTAAAATTGTGGGAACGAAACAAGTCACCCTATCTGGCCAACAGCAACAAGCTAAACGGATTAATGAGTTTTTTGAAAGATGAAGTGGAGGCTGAAGTGCGCATAGAAATGGCACAAGATGGATTCAAAGAACCAAAACCGAAGGGTGGGAGCCGCAAACCTGAAAACAAAGTCCAAGTTACAAGGGAGATCCCAACTGCAAGTGACCTGTTTGGAGGAACTTTGAATGAGTCGCCGTCGTGCATTTTCTGTGGAAAATCAAATCACGAGAGTGTCGCGTGCTTCCATGCAGCTAAAATGTCATTAAAGGAGAAGCTTCAAAAAGCCAGGGAAAAGAAAGCCTGTTTTGCTTGTTTGCGTGTTGGACATTTTACCCGTCGCTGTCGATTAAAGTCAACGTGCCAGTTTTGCGGAAAGAAGCATATTATATTTGTGTGCCCTGATAACCCGATTCACAAGTCAAAGAAAGAATCTGAAGGAGTAACCTCAGATGAAATGTCAAATCTCACCGACGCTGATACAATTTTGATGACGCTGGTGGCAACTGTGCAGCTTGGAAACAAAACCGTTATTGTTCGTGTGTTAGTTGACGGAGGATCACAGAAGTCATACATTACGACAAATTTAGCCGAACAACTAGAACTAACAGCGATTGGAGAAAGGCGGATGCGACACAGTCTATGGGGTGGAGCTATAACCGGTGTCATAAATCATAAGGTGTACAGCGTGACGATTGGCAGCCTGGACGAGAAGTACTCCTGTGAACTTGAATTATTGGAAACAAGTAAAGTATGCAGAACAATAAAGCGAATCCCCGACGGCCCGTGGATGAAAGTATTCCATGATTCGGGAATTAAGCTTACGGATATTGGGGATGATACTCCTCAGATTGATATTATGCTTGGTGGAGATTCGGAGGCAAAACTGCTGACTGGAAATATTCACCCTTCTGGATATGGACCTCTAGCCATTGAGTTGCTACTAGACTGGGTGGTGTTGGGTAAACCGGAGTCAGAATTCACTCCAACCGATTCTACAATGTTAGTTATGGACCTGCATGTAAAAAACATATCCATTCAGGACTTGTGGAGATTGGACTTGCTGGGGATACAAGAACCGGGAGAAGCACAAACAAGGGAACAGTTAGTTCACGAAGCGCTGGTGCACTTTAATCAGACATTGAGAATAAATGAGGAAGGAAGATATGAAATAGCCCTGCCATTCATTAAAGGACATGCACCTATCTCTGAAAACCGTCACATTGCTGAAAGATGTCTCAAAACAGCTACAGAAAAATTGAAGAAAAGCGGTTACTTGGACCATTATAATAAAGTGTTTCAAGACTGGGTTTCCAATGGGATCATAGAAAGAGTGCAAGACGCTACGGGGACGTTTTTACCCCATCGAGCAGTTATCAAGACGTCAAGTATTACTACACCTGTACGCCCGGTTTTTAATGCTTCTGCCAGAAGTGGAACAAGTGCGTCTCTGAATGACTGTTTGGAGAAGGGACCTAATCTTATCGAGCTACTTCCAGACATCCTGTTAAAGTTCCGATTGAAAAAACATGGTGTTATTTCAGACATACGGAAGGCGTTTCAACAGATAAGCGTGAGAAAAGAAGACAGAAAATACCTCCAATTCCTCTGGCGGGAGCAAGATGGCTCCATTGCAGTGTTTCGACACTGTAGAGTTGTATTCGGTGTCACCTCAAGCCCGTTTCTTCTGGCTGCCATTATTAACCATCATCTGGACAAGAATGCGGAGAAACTTGGAAAATGGGTGGACGTATTGAAGCAGTCGTTTTATGTTGACAATTCGGTGACCAGTGTGGACAACATGAATGAGTTGAAAGGCTTCATTTATCTGGCAACAGAAGTGATGAAAACAGGAATGTTTGACCTGCGAGGGTGGACATGGAACGGCGATTACATTGAAAATGTAAACGATCCCGATGACAGAAGTTTTGTTCCTGTTCTCGGAATGATGTGGAATAAGGAGGAGGACACATTGTGTTTGGATATTCGCTTGTCAGATTGGAAAGACCAGACAGTCACAAAACGTATAATACTATCAAACGCTCATCAGGTGTTTGACCCACTGGGATATTCCTGTCCTGTAACCCTGTTGCCAAAGTTGATGTTACAAGACACTTGGAAAAAGAACTTGGGCTGGGACCAGCCTGTGGATACGGAGGTTGCAGAGAAGTTTAGGAATTGGATTGCGGAACTTCCCATGCTAAAGGAGCTAAAAATACCAAGATGGTATTTTGTCGGGATAAATGGAGATTTTAGTGTCACTCTTTGCATTTTTAATGATGCTTCCCGATACGCCTATGGTTCTTGTGCATATTTGAGGGCAGAAGCTAATGGAATAGTCAGTGTCCAGCTGGTGATGGCCAAGTCGAGAGTGTCAACAACAAAAAAGACTACGATCCCCCGACTGGAACTCTTAGCATGTGGAATTGGGGCAAGGATGTGTGAGCATCTCAAGCGTAGTTTGCAATTACAAAACCTAAGCTGTATTTTGTGGGCTGACTCGAGCAACGCATTTTACTGGATTAAGAAAAATGACAACTGGGGACAGTATGTCAAGAATCGGGTAGATGAAATTCGGATGTTGACTGATGCTCAGTCGTGGCGGCATATTTCTGGGAACCAAAATCCTGCTGACATACCCTCAAGAGGATGTAGTGTACGCAAGCTGCTCGAAAGTGAATGGATTAGTGGACCAAGGTGGCTCCAACAACCGGAGGAGGATTGGCCAAAGTCGTGTGTGCAATACGACATGGAGACGATCATGTCTGAAAACGAAAAACCACTTCTGTAGTGTCCTGTTTAAATGTGGATAATGGGATGCCGTGGTATGCCAAAGGTTTTCCAAGCTATCGCTCCATGGTTCGGTTCGTGTCGACAATTATTCTGCTAGAAGAAAGAATCAAGGGAAATTCGACTGGTCGCGAGATAACAAAGGAGCAAGAAGAAGATGGCGAAAGGCGTTTGTGGAAACTACTGCAGAATGACTCGTTGGATGAAAAGGACGCGATATTCAGGCAGCAGAAAATAGTTCGAGATGGGTATGGGCTACTGCGTATACAGACAAAAATAATCATGCGAGAGGATGCGTATGACTTCCGATTCCCGGTACTATTACCCTACAGAAACGTTGCTGTCAAGGCTCTTGTTCGAGAAGTCCATGAAGCCAACAATCATTGTAGTGCTAAAACTCTTGTGGGATTCCTACGTGAGCGTTTTTGGATTTTGAAGGCCAGAAGTCTTGCACGGAATATAGTGCATACCTGCATAGTATGTAGAAGATATAACGCTAAAAAAGTTCAGGTGGAGGAGGCGCCATTACCTCAAGATCGAGTTCGGGATGCAAGCGTATTCGAAGTGACGGGAATTGATCTTGGAGGACCCTTGTACTTACGTAGCGGGGAGAAAGTCTGGTTCGTGTTGTACACGTGCGCTGTCTACCGAGCAGTTCATTTGGAAGTCGTCCAGTCGTTATCAACTGAATCGTTTATGCAGAGCTTGAGGCGATTTATTGCGCGTCGAGGGAGGCCCAGTGTGGTTTACACTGACAATGGCAGTAATTTCGCCGGATTGGCACGTGAATTGAAGAAAATTGATTGGAGCCAAATAGAATCGGAGACTAGAGATATTCGGTGGAAATTTAACCCACCCAGTGCACCCTGGTGGGGAGGATTCTGGGAGAGATTGGTTGGCTTGGTGAAAGCCCAGCTACGGAGGATACTGGGGAGGGCCAGTCTTACTCTGGAAGAAATCCAGACGGTCATGTGTGATGTGGAGAGTCTCGTTAACAGTAGACCACTCACCTATCAATCAGAAGAGGATACTCTAGTAGCCCTGACGCCAGCAATGTTCCTTACCGATTTGGTTGAATTCGGTGTTCCTGATTTAGACAACATTGAAGCAGAGAGGTTAAACAGACGTTTTCGGTACCGTCAGTCGTTAAGGGAAGCTCTTCGACGACGTTTCCGTGTGGAATATCTTGGTGCTTTACAGCAAGGAAAGTGGAAAGTCGATGGTGAAAAGCTGCGCGTGGGAGACATTGTACTAATTTCTAGAGATGACAAGAAACGGATTGATTGGGTCTTGGCGCGTGTGCTGGAGTGCTATACTGGGCGCGATGGTCATGTTCGAGAAGTACGTCTGAAGACCGCGACTGGGGAGACTCGACGAGCAGTACAACGTTTATACAAGTTTGAGATGGATAATGATGTACACGAAACAACGGTGAAAGAAAATGCCCGTACCAAGTCAGGCCGCATTGTTCAAAAGCCTGTACGTTTAGGTTACTAGTTTGACCTTTTAATGTCAAAGGTCAAAGGTGGGAGGATGTTGGAAAACGCCATCTAGCTCGTGTGTCTGAATTTTATGAATAATATCATTTGTCGTGTTTGTTCTTGTATTTTGTCCGTTACTCTTTTTTGTACGCAAAGCTGAACTTTTCGGAATGCTGAGAGTGCTTGACTGCAAGGAGAGATTCCCTTTTTTCTATTGCATTGTGAATTTAGTTGGCAGCAGAATCTCGTTTCAGATAGACTTGCAGTCGAGAGCTCTGTAACTTGTAACAATTGATTGAGCCTGTTATACATGTCAAGTAAAAGTAATTGTCAGTTTCGTTGATTTGCGTATAATTAATAAAGTTACGTTGTACTGAAAAGAAGGAATCGCCAGTGGTTTTACTGTTATTTTGCCGCATTTTCAACAGAAGTGGTCATTGTGATCGGAGCTGGCGAGCAGTGAACATCGGCTCAGCATTCTGCTCAAGATTTTGTCAGAGAGCTAGGTTTAAGAACTCTGTTAATTTTGAAAATTGTAAAAAGTAATAAAAAGTCCTGTCGTTAATAAAAAGGGTGACGTAGTTATCTCAAGTAAACTTCCGTGTCTTGTCTGGGTCAGTTATTTTCACCTAGTTAGTGACCTAGTTCCTTCAATTTGAGCTATTTCTACGTGGCATTTAGGGCTAGGCGTAGGAATCAGTGGTTGAAGCAGGGGTCAAGTGACTAGCGTTTTAGGTGCCCAAAGTACCATCTTATCAAGGGAAACTTTGAGTAAACTGCAGGGATAACCTTTAGGGTCTGAGAAATATTTCGTGGATTGACAATCATTATATTTTTAACATTGATAATCGTAATCAGTTTTGTCTATTTAAAATAAATTTTAAAAAGAGGAATTCTCTATTTCTAACCCCATTTGTCTATTTTTAAAAAGATCAGGTTCATAGGTACATAAATTCAAATGCTCTATATATATTTTGCATTGAAAAGAATTTGAGTGTGCTTCAGTTGGGTAAGGCCTATTAATCTACAAGTATAGTTAGTGTTTTTTAATTAAAGCAACACAAATCTTTTAAAAAATATTTTCCACTTTCTCCCTCCTATAATTTTCATTCTATTTCCCAGTATTTATAATAAGGTAGAAACACTACTATTTGCTGATGGATTGTCATCAGCGATAATTAATAAAATATAACCGGTATAGAGTATAATATGAATTGCAATGGATGCAGCTATTATAAAATGCTTAATTTTTCGTTTGTTAAACAAAGTAACAGACAATGCTGCGAAACGGGTAAAACAATAGTACACTAATATGTATTGCTCATTTAAATCCTTGCAAGTTCAAATTTCTTGTTCATTATGCTAGAATTCGAATAGATATGTTATTTCAGATATGCAATCCGAAACGTTGTTTTTTACAAAATATGTCTCGGTAATTTAAAAATGCAAACAACTTTTCCTGTATGCATTTTACGAACGTAGCCAGTATTGTGACTATTGACAGGGTACCAGTATGAACCAATAAAAGCTACTACTAAGGATGGTCTATTGGTATGTACTATGAACCATCTTTACAGTTTTTAATTTCATTTAATGTTGGCCATTACAAATACAGACAGAATATTACTGAAAGATTTCAATAACATTTTGTTTGATGACGCATTGAGAGGCTTCCAGCAAATCATTTGACAAATAATATAAATAAAACTTTCTAAAAATAGATGTAATGGAAGCTACAGTGCAGTACTACTCACAGATCAAGGATGTCACGAGAATTCATATTTGAGTACCCACTTTTCAGGTAAATACCATATTTCTTTATATACCATGTTTTATATAGCAAATAAAAGGCGATAGTGTTTTAATGTTGCTTCAACTCTTATATACCAAATGCATTATTAATTGAGTGCGGAAGCATTGGTTGATTATAATTTTATATACGTGTATTATTAAATCTGACTGGGGATGCAAATGTCATTGAAAGATCACTTAAAATTAAGCTATTTTTTTATATTATTCTGTTTAACAGGGCAGATTATGTTAACACTTTTTATTCTTGCTTTCACCAAAATGTAAATAGCAAGCACAGCAATAATTAATTTGGAAATTACTTTACATCAGAGATTGACAAATACTCATGACTCATAAGGGATAAAATGTCACCAAATGAATCTTTAGACTTTTAATGACTCAATTACCACGTGGTCTCATATATAAATCTTTGAAACATTTTGTACTCATATAGGGTTTGCCTGTCTATGTAATTTTGCAGGAATGGATAAACATACAACAAAAATGTACCCTAAAAACTTTTCAGAGTTTTTAATTCTTGCCTTTTAGTTTTAATTTCTTTTATAACTTAAAACCATTGGAATGTTCAAAGTATAATACGATGTAATCCTTTTTAATGAAAAGAAAAAGAAAGTTTTAGTGTGAAACTGACAGCAAGGATAATAATGCAGGAACCCGTCTCCCATCATGGACATTCGTCGTGCTCGTACATTTATTTTCTAGCTTTTTCCACTAGCTAACATTTTCTACTATGTACTTGGACATAAGTTTTCTCTTGCTTTTTGCAAGCTGAAACCCTGCAAGTGCTTTTAGTGGTTAAATGGCTTGAACAGTTTGGCTTACATATAAAACTAAAGACTTCATTTAATTGCCTCATGTTATTGTTGTAAGTATGGGGAAATGGGAATACTTTTTAATATTGCTTTGTAGACGAGAACTGATGGGTATAAATGGGCTGATTCGCACACAAACAGACAGGCTCCAAGCCATTTCACCGCTGGCTAACATCTCCCCAGACAACTTTCATCGGATTCTTTACCATGTCATTTTTTCTTTTAGCCCAGTGGCATCGCCTCCATTATTTCCAACCATGATGCTATTGATATTATGACCTGATGCGTGTGGCACAAAGTGAAATGTACATTAGCTACATCAACCCCAAATTCAGCATGCCACCAATTGTATTTTTGGTATGAAACATTGTTTGCATGTACATCTTTCCCTTTTTTATTGATGCTTTCACCTTTCACCGTTTCATCAAAACCGTTTGTACATGATATAATATAATGTTCATCATGAACAGTTCATGTTGATGAATATGACCCTATTTCAGAATTATGGAGAAAATAGAAAAAGGAGAAAAAAATTATAGCATAGAAAGCTCTGGCAAGAAAAATCTGTTAACTCATTCCAGGCTATCTTCCATCACCACTTTGGTTATTTTACGTATACTTGGGTGTACGTAGCTATTTCCCGGCTGTCTGTTTTCGTGTGCTTTCCTGTTGGAGGAAGAAGAATGATGATATTTGGTCAGAGTAAGATGCAAAGAGAGTCAATAAATACAGAGGCTTGGCTGCGTGCCTCTTGCTGAAATGTGTACATAGCGTCTTGGTAGCTGCTGGTGGTGTCGGTGGTGGGGCAATGCAATATTAGCACAGCTACACACTATATGGTTATGGAGAAAATAGGTAAAAGTTGCTAGAAGAAGCCAGTTGAATCCCAGTTTGCAGTTCGGTGTCATCGCTGCTTCTGTTTTTTGGTCGTGTTGCTCCACTACAAACGACTGCTACCGCTTGCAAATCTAGCCAAAGTTTGTACCCCCTTCTTGCGCTCTCTGTGTTCTTTTGGGCTGTAGACATTAATATGCTGTACAATTTGTCTGGGGGTGTTCAATTACCATATTTTTCTCACGAAAAGAAACTGGAGAACAAAACCAAAGGAAAGCTGATAGTATTACAGGAAATACGACGACGGGTGCAACAACAAAGTAAGCTTGTAGTTTTGAAGAGAAACAAGAAGGAGAAGGTGTTTCTAAAAGCGTAATTTGCATTATTAAGTGATAAAAAGTAGATATTACTCGCTGAGAGAAAGTTAAACTTGAATGGATATTATATACCCAAAGGTGGTTTCCAGTTTATTTGTGCTCCAGACTGCTCCACTTTGTATTTACTATGCACATCTAAATAAATAACTCATAACAATCCAACAGCAATCACACACCTTTGATTTTGATTTGCTTTTTATTGCCCGGAAATAGTTTAACATGATACTACTACAAAAAGAACAAATTTAGTTTTATAAAGCCATATCGTAAAACATGAAAAATTTTATTGCTAATTGACAAAAACATACAATAATATGGTGAAATATACGAATAACAACCTTGATCTCCAAAAGAAAAAACTTTCATGAATATTCTACTTTTAAGACAGTTTCTTTTTAGAGAGAAATTTACAATGTGCAAAGCTTAAAGGTACTAGTGATATTCAATTATTGTCAAATTTCTAATTTGCTGGCTTCAAAATTATGACGACAGTGGCAGCAAAACGAGAATGAATGTTTTTGAACATTAAGTCAATTTAGTCAAATGTCCACCCTGAATATTTAATGAAATAGAATTGAACTGAACAAATAAAAACTGCAAACCGGTATATCATGGAGGAAGGAAACCGTGTGTGCTTCGTTGGAAAAAATATTATTATGAATAATATAACAAGGAGAACATGTGCTTTCTAATACTAATAAACGATTCATTTTGCGACAACTATTGCTCCCTACCGCACCATTTTTATATATACTTTCTCCGCAGACTTGGTAAGTATTCATGCAAATACAAAATACATTTTTAACTTCTGTGTGATGGAAATAGAATGGGAAATTTAATAATAGTCTATATGCAAAAATGCGAAAAAAAGAGTAATCGTTTTCAGCTGGCATGCCATGTTTCAAATCATATATGAGTAAGTAAACGTACAAAACTCTGTTTTTCTGTAGTCCCTTATAGATTAGATAATATGAATCGATTTTTACTTTGCATTTTTGTTCAGATAAAATAAAGTAAAAAAGCTTTCGGAGGAATTCATTTGTAACCACATTGTAATAATGTCGTTCAAGCTGTTACATTGATTGGTATTGCCTTTTTGGTTATCGTTTAATAGAAGTTGAGCTCCGTGAAATTACTCAGCTTGTTATTTACTCAAGTGGACAAACAACTATTTTTTAAAAATAGGCAATTGACATAATTTCTTAGAAATAGCACACTACTTTCAAAGTAAAGAACAATTTTTGGAATAACGATATCATCTAAGCATCTTTCATGATAAACGTCTCTTTCAAGTAATAATAGGTAGCAGATACACGGGCTACAATTACGGTTAGACATCTGTAAATGGTTTTGGGTAAGCGTGCATACTTATTCATCGCTGAAAAAATGTAAGCATAGTCCATCACCATCATGTATTATTCTAAGTCTAAGAAGTAGAAAAGGACTCGAGTCTCAACAGAAAGTTTTTTTTTTGGTTTTCGCCACTGAACATTATTATATGTTTCCGTAATACCTGTGGGATTTTCTGACAACTTGTCATCAACTGGGACTGGGAAAGGAACTTCAAGGAGAGTGAGAGTAGGCTAAACTAGCATAGCACACTTAAGTTAAATATATTCCTTACCCGTAACTGTTTGCGATACACTAGTTGGTACTGTCAAGTCCTTTGAAGATTTCTTCAAGTTACATTGCTTGTACCTTTTTTCCACAAAAACTCTGCAGACGTCAACAAAGAGTACTTGTTCGTAAGATGTAAGAGGGAAAAATACCATTTATATAGTTTCTATTACACGATCTGAAGACTCTAAATAGGATTAACTTCTTCCATGATACTTTCTCTCACACGCCCCTAATGGAATAGAATTCAACAATAGAGTTGTGAGAAACTCTCCCTAAAGTAAAAGTGTATCGACTCTCTAACAAGTAAAGTGCGAGTCAATCAGAGGAAAAGTGAAAACCACTACAAATCAGCAATCCAGTGAAGGGTGTGTAGAAGGAAGCAGAACGAGACACCAATGAAAAGAAAGTTTTCTCATAGAATATTTTCTTATAAAGTAAGACTTTGAACAAAGTGTGATCACACACGCATTATATAAAAAGTATTCAGTTGTTGAACAGGAAAGTGGGTAAAAATTATGTTCATTGAATAAAAAACTTGACCATGCGAGAAAAATTACTTTCTAATGTTTTAACACTGTCACTACAATGTAAACTGTAGATTAACCACTTGATTGCTTGTAAATGATCGTTGTAGTATTTGTGTTTAAAAATCAGGCAGGAACCAAGTGGTGTCAAAATCGGTTCTCTCTGATCACCCATTGAAACTTTTCTCATTTTAACAGATGTACGACCCTGAATTTTGTGATTAATATTACTAACTAAGTGAAACCTAGCTAGAGCTACAGCACTACCATAACTTGTCAATTTTGTGCTAATCATAAAAAGGTTTAGGCTGAGCATGGTGACCTCTGTTTCTTTAAGAAGTTTTGTTTTAAGAATCTTTTCGTTCGTGACTGATGTAAAAATGATATTTTCTAAGGGAAAGGTTTACATACTTCGTTGCTAGAAAAGATCGGCAACCAACGTTATCTATAATGCTTTTAGGGTTGTCCGTGGGTGCTGCTTAACATAAAATCTGATGTAAGCGTGTTTCGTGTTCTGCTTATCTATTCGCTACATATAACTTGTACATTTTTGTGCAATTAACAGAACGAAAGCTATGCAGTGAAAGGATCAAATATATACTGGAACTGAACGAGAAAATATTGGAGAAAGCACTGGAGTCTGTCGCCATCTAAGTCTACTGTCCAGGATTTTCCGTTAGCATCTATACATAAAAGTACAGTTTTGCTATTAAGAAAATGTAAGAACAAGATTTGGAGCACAATCTTTCCGCAAAAAATCTCTTATAAGTAGTGAAAAGTTTTTGTAAGTAGTCAGTACTTTTTTCCCCAAGGAAGTGACTTCCCAGTACGATTATCACAACTTATTAAGGAAATAGCTTCACCTTCTGAAGAAACCAACCTGCAACAAAATCCTTGTGCCCTTCACTTGCTTCATATATATTTTCTTTTAAGGAGCAAGCATCTAACCACAGAAAAAAATAAAAGCACATTTTTACAGTTTGAGGTTATTATCCTGAAAAGTCACAATTGACTCTTGCACATCTTCAAGTAGTGCTTAAAGTTCATCGTATATATCTACATTGTCCCACTTTATACTTGTATTAACGACACTTGACCAAAGAGGAGGAGTGAAACCTAAAGAATTCTTGCAGTTGGAGTAAGAAAAGTGAAAGCAGGCGACCATGGCCACCTTGAGAAATTCCACATCCCTGGCTCCTTCCTATCTAAAACTTTCCATTGTATTTTGGACTGTCTCGTGTACAGCGTAAGTTAGATAAATATGTTTTTTACAATTTCTCATATCCATAAATCATTTTAATGCTCTCGCTGGAGGCTGACAAAGAAAACCATTACTGAAATTAGTAAGGATGACAATGCAGCTGGGTTTCATTTTATTACAGAAAAGAAAACTTTAATTGATAAAACGGCCTTGCTTTGTAATTTACACATTTTAAGAATAAAAAATACCAGAATTTAAATGCATAATTCTGTCAGGTTCACTGTATTTGTTATTTTATACAAATACGTTTATAATAAAGTGTGCGGGATTGTAAGAAAAAGAAGAGTACCTACAAACAAGCAAAATGCCATGCATACCACAGTGTGATTCAGATCAAATGCAAAGCTGGTGATTCCATTTTCTACAGAAAAAGAACAAAGATAATGATGAGCTCTGGGCATTTCTTACTTCACAACATTTGCTTTCTTATTTCTATGTATGTACACTTATGTTGCCATCAGCCATCCAAATATGGTTCAAAAAGTAAAGAAAAAAACATATTTTCTATCGAATGAACGCGAGAAAAATCATGAAAATCTAGCAAATGCTTCCAGTTGAATCATTATATTTATCAAGTGCTGCTACATGTCTCCAATTCTCCATGATTTTTATGTGGGATTTTCACTGTGTAAAAACTAGATTTATACGATATAGTATATTATTAAACTTTGCGAATGGCTTTCTCTAGAGAGTGACTTTTCCCTTTTGCTATTTGGTTGATTGTTACACTTGTTTACGACATTGAATTTTACCTTACGCGTTAAGAATGATGTTGTGATGCGTGTGTAGAAAGAAGGGGTGCATAAAATTTTCGTAGCATTTTTTATATTTTGGGTCCTTATTTATAAATCAGATGTGTATGCTGTATTTTTAACTTGGCACAGGTGGCATCAATATGCATACCTGGTTCTATGAAATTTATTTTGTCGCTTGTGAGCACTATGAGCAGATTGGATGGTGAAAATTTTATAACACTGATTATTTACTTCATATATTGTTACAGTAAATCAGCCATGAACCGAAACGGCACAATTGATCAATTTTATGTAAGACATTTTATGCACGCTTGAATTACTCTATTTACTATTTGATGGCTACTCACTCAGAAATGCTACAAACACATTGAGAAAATGAATGAAACATGGACATATAGAGAGACCGTACAGTAATGTCCTGTTTCAATAATCCTTACATAAAACTCTATTGTACTGCCATCAAGAGATACTAAAATTTCAAATCAGTGGCACGACACAATAACGTGTAGCCAAAAGGAAATGAATGCTCGATCTTCATGGGTTTCCAGACTTACAACGTGGGTGTTCTGATGTTTTGTTATATTGGTCTCTAAAGTTTGCACAGCAAAATATTTTGTTGACTGTTTCACACTTTTGCGTCCTTCCCTTGTACGTTTGCTTTTCCTGTTTACTGTTTTCCCTCCGAAGACCACCTCACCTTGCATTGTTCATTCATGTGCAAAGCTAACTGAAGACGACAACAGTTGGGACTTGGGACAATAGAACTACAAAAAAATCACAGTCACCAGAAATCGTAATGCATAATGTATATAAACTCTACAGTAAGGGTTGTCATCAACTTTGTCTAGTTTTGCAATACACGTAGCGTTCATTCCGTTCTAGTCAGACTAGATGTAGTGCTTACATTCCTGGTAAGTACATTATATCTGACTTTAGAACAGGTGCATTATAGGAATGCCCTTTTGTGAAAGGTAGAAGAAGAAAGCTTAAAACAATATAAATATTTTATGCAGCCAAGAAATCGGATTTTTCTAGCTGAACGCGTCCCACTTTTTTTTTTTTCTCTCTCTCTCTCTCTCTCTCTGATTCTACCTTTCGCAGCAGTATCTCCCTTTGTTCTCCCATCTTCATCATCGTTATTATTATAAACATCATTTGTCAGTATGGCGAAATGGCACACGTCTTCTGGCAGTCGTGTATGCGTATACTTTTATAATATATTATGGTATCATTGGATGTCCTATACATCCATTACACACTAGTTGGTTTGAAGTGCTACATTCTCGTTGAAAAGTAAATAAGAAAAGAAAACACTACCATTGTGGAAAACCAGGAAAGTGATACGTATCACCGTGGATTGTGGAATGAGAGCAATCTGTCGACGACGAAGACTCGATTGTTCAGAAATCTCTACCACCAACCCTGCTTTGAGTATATATATCTTAAATACGAGGCCGGATTTTATGCGAAAACAAAACAATTGCATGGTTACTCGCTTCCCATGAATCCTAAAACTCCATCAGTTTTTATTTCGTGGAGAATAAAATTGCTACTTTCGCCTCCATACCCTAATGCACAGGTACTATAGTATTGTAGGTAGGTAACTACAAAAATTAAGATATACAAGGAGTCAGGATTGTAGACAAATATTGAAAATTGTAGCGGATTCACTTGCGTACAGATTTATGTAGTAGTAGCAACGAAATTCAGGTGAATGATCATGATAATTTATGAGAAATATTCACGTAATATAAACGGATGCTAAACATACTTTCATTCACATTCATTCATTCGATTCAGCAGTGAAAATGTTTTTCTGTAAACATCTTTCCATGCCTCCATTCTCTGCTTCTCCAAAACAATCAAACAAGAGGTTACAAAACTTTGTCAAATTCATTATCTCTTCTCCATGTATCTTATACCATAAAACTTGTTAATTTTGTTTAGCGATGCATTCTGCTGTTCTTTGGTTAGTTAGCTATCTGATGAAAGGCAAAATTCAGTAAACTAAAACAACATCTTACTCATACGTATAAATACTGGTTAAAAAACATCCTATCAATATCAATAGTCAAATATACAATTCCTTTCACAATAAAATCTGTTTCTTGTTTCCTGCTTTATTTTATACATGATTTGATTTAGATGCGTCTTGCTTCTTAGTGCAGGTCCATAAATAAGTACTTTTACGTCTTGAATAGTGAATGCATATAATAGCGAAAATATTCCTTGCCATTTTCCTCCAAGCCTTAAAATGTCAAACTCAAGTAAGTACATTCTTGAACATGTTTCCAAATTATATTTAGAATGAAGAGAGAAATGAAACCTTATTTTATCAACATAACATTTTAGCTAGTAGAATGATATTTCGGAAATTGGAACCAAAGATATATTATCACTACCACAGGATGCTGGATGTCATTTTAGTTTACGACTTCCATATTTCATTTTTCTTGTCAAATTCCATAATATTCAATATTATCTACAGTATTACATATTATTTTGAGCAATCTGCATTTGTCTTGTTGTTTAGATTTGAATGTACATCCATGAATAAAAATATTATGTAGACTACACACAACATTCAATTTCTGTTTGACACCACTGTTCTAAACTCGATTAATGCACTTATCTAGTGTGTTTTTTGCTATCTTTAATCACGGGCAAAATGGTTGGAGAAATGATAGTTACAAAAGAGGATAAGACAATAAACCTACTGGTTGTCCGTCTCGCTATTCGCTAATAAGATAATTTTGCTCCATAATTTGTTTTGTATCTGCAGATTGTTGCGAATAATCGGATTTTATAAAGGAATTGATGTAATATTTCAAATGCCACAAAAAACTACTAATACTAATACGCACTTACATAACAAACAATGGGATTTGCGACAATATAATTTGTTGCATGCTAGCATCCTAAAATGAATGTGACACCGTCTACTAAGTTGATAATTATACTATCAACTATAATATTACCTATATGTTGTTCTCTTGAAACAAAATTACACGCTTTGTGCGTCTATTACTCAAGAATAAACCGTTGATTTCTGATCAAAATTATCACAAAAAGAATTATGCTAGATTAATTTGGAATTCAAGAATATGACGCTAATTTGTTTTAATTTATGTGTATTTGTTTCAAAATCAAGTGTAGCAAACTTTTGCATTGGAAAATGCCAAATCTTTGAAATATTTTAATCCTGATAGCTTTTGAAACCAGACTGAAATATTATATTATATATATATGTCATTTGGGGCTACATGATACATAAAAAACATCACGGGAATTGTAAAGATGCTGATAGAATACTTATATTATCGCAGAGTAATCGTAGTTCCTATTTTATTCTAAATTCTAATAATTATGAACCGATAAAATACATTCGAAATTGACAAAACTTTGCACGTATCAGTCAAAAGAAAGGAAGAGTACATTGAAACGAGTGCAATTATGCCAGTAAAAATAGACCGAATATATTGTAAAAGTCAATTTTATGGAGGACATTCGTCATTCAGTCTTTTGTCCGCAAAAATATCCGCAATATATCCAAATGAAATACACTGTCTATAACTATTACCCGAAAGCAATACGCAGAATTGAATAAAATAGGCAAAGGTTTCTAGAATGAATAGAGTAATGTAGAACTTTTGCAATGCAGTTTTTGGTCTAATTTCCGTTTTATTGTTGGCTTAAAGTCAGCGACACGTGGGCGCCTGACACATGCTCAGCTTGTAACTTTCTACTTGTACAGGCTCTGCTTGCTTCTATCTTCATCTTACAAATACGACTATACTTGATGCTCTGGAATTAGACTTTTGTCTTTTGCCATCTCGATAAAATTTATGTGTGTAATTTTGTTGCATTCTTGGAATCATTTATGTCCAAAAAGCAGTCAAATGCTTGTCTGTGTTGCTCTTGAGAACATTTTTCCAGTCCCAACTGAATGAAAAATTAGGTACGCAATAAATGGGTACTAATATATGGTGTGGGTCGTGCCAGCAAGTGAGTAACTCTATAACGTAGACTAAAGTGAAAATCTAGATGCAAAATATTTATATTTAGTTATTCCAAACTTAACATTGCTTATCTGTTGTTTATGAGGTCTACCATATGTCTGAAATTTTCTGGTCTAGATTCGTATCATTCCACTTTTTGCTATCATTATGACATGAGATTTCAAGGATAGGGCATTTTCTTTTTTTGGATACCCAGAAATTCCTAAAGTGAAATTTCTCATTAGATGTTAGTAAAATGTCCAACTTGTGACACTAGAAAAGCAGGTTTTTTTCCCTGGAATGATTTATTGGATGCTTAATGTGTTAACGTGAAAATAGTTTATTTATTGCCATGTACTTGAAGGAAGGAAGTGAAAATTACTGTTATTTCAATTGGACCCAAGGAACAGGATGGGGTTGAACGTGGAGTTAGAGTAGTCGATATACTATATATTATCTAGTTCTTGCTGCTATGATGTACGATGTTCCATATGGATGCCAAAAAATTAGTCACTGAGCACATCATGACTAAATTTCTTTAGGATATGATTAAAGCTATGCTGCCATGCATTATTATCACAAGAGAGCAACAAAGCGGATATAAGGCAAAAGTTGGTGCGCTTTGTCTATATGTACTTTCAAAGTAAAATTAATTTATGGTTAGCGTTGTTCGGGAAACTAACTGAAATGGTACGAGTGAGCCCTTTTCTCTTGGGAAAAGTTAATTACCCATGCAGAACCACATGTACGCATTTATGATATTACTTTAATGGTACATTTGGCATAATAACAAAGAATCCGACAATGACATCCTTGAGATCCTATGGTTTTATGGCTAGACTCCGATGTATCGTAAACATGAAAGCATGGAAGTGTTGCTTTTTGTGTCCAGTTACACAGCATGTAAGAGGAACAAGTTGAAATTTGCAATAGGGCACAGTACTATCAAACAAAACTAACTTTCTCTTAATAATTTTGACATAAAAGCGGACGACAAGAAGATTACTACTTGCCAATTTTTTCCTGAAATAACCAGCTTATGGGCAATTTTCCAACCTACTGCAGGTTTAAAATACCTCTGCATTCTGTCATATTGACCAGATAAAAACTTATATTTTCACCTATCCTTGCCGTATAACTATTTAAGTAAAATCATTACATACATTTCAATATTCTGTAGCTTTTAATCATTAATCATGTACCCTTAAGGGTTTTCAGCTGTAATACATATAAATATTAAAACAGATGCTAGTCTGTTGAATGCATACAAATGCTTGTATGCTACAGAGGTTTTAGGATGTAGGAAGAGTTTATTAAAACCTGTCTAGATTTATTTAAAATTATTGGAAATTTTCGGTAACTATGGTAGGTGCATATATATTTAAAGATTGTTATGGTGATGTAAGATGGTCATCGTCAGAAATTGATGCTAAGAACCAAGCCCAACAACTTTTGACTTTAGTGTATGTTCAGGTATAATTCAATCATTTTGTGATCTTCCGCATTATACTATTTCAGTATGCAAAAGATGTCCCTATGGAATTGTTTCTTATTGATTACGCTCCAGTTCAAGAGCTTTTTTGTTTTTGCAGTTAAGTTCCAGTATATTTTACTGACTCCGTATGAATTGCATGATGGAATGTTGACTCAGTTTGGGCTAAAATTGGCATACAAAATGTAAATTTTACTAAAGCATAAAACCTAACAAAGAATGGAGCTTTATCTCACCAGAGGCTATAATTGCTTTTAGGACATTTTCATTGTCAAAGTGGTAAAACTAGTGGGCTTTTATGGCTTCTCGAATTTCATTGAACTTTGGTGATCCATAGTTTTATTTAGGCAACGATGGTGTTGTTGTTTTAGGCTATTAATGTGGAATGTAGGTGTAAGAATGCTATAGTTACCTAGAGGTAGGTTCCCTGAACTTGAAAGTAGTAGATTTTCCCTTTCTATTTCTGGTAAATCAACTTCAGGAAAGGACAGAATGACAACCATTTTAATTCTAGACTGATATAAAAATACCTATATTCGAGATTACTTATGTGGTCCATAATTTGCATACCGTTCGCAAGTGGATATTTTTATAACACATTCCCCGCATCAGCTTTCTCGTTTACTCCGTTACTGTAGTCATCCGCTTACTTTCGTATCAGCATTATCGCGTTCGATATTATCAGCATTCCTGATTCTCGCACTAAAGGAGCTCGTCCTCCATGGCAGATAAACAAAATGCTGGTTAGTAACGTGCTCATTAGCACACGCCATGTTGTCATTATCCAGTCGCTGTTCATTTTGGCCAGTAATAGAAGTCAAGTCACATCAAGGTGACAGAAAAGTAAAAAGGCATACAATTTTAAGCATTAGTATATACTGATCTAATACGCGACTAATGCCCGACCCGACCCAAAGTAGGTCTTTCGATTCCGAGACAGACACAAAAGAGCATAATTAGATACAATAACATGCTAGAAACTTTCACGAAAAACAAACAACATTATATTTTACAATTTATCATTTTCATTTTACTTATTTGTATTTGTTTGTGATTGAAAGACCCTGTTGGTAAAATAAACACCACATCATTAAGTACTTGTACTGATTGTGAGTAGAATCAGTAGAATGCTGAATGTATAGTTCTACCATTCCTTCCGCTTTCTCTAATCAACTATTGCAAATATTTTTGATGGAGAACTGTTTCATCTTAGGAATGCTGTTGTTTCAACTGACAATATTTTCTCGAGAAAATATACAAAAGACATTTTTCTTGTAAATAGCGGCTTGTAGAATCATAATCAGTGACGAGTTTTCCTTCTTGAAAATCAACTTTTACAAAAATTTGTGAGTTGGCACGGTTCAAAGAAAAATTCTACAGTAGCTTTGTTTATTTGTTTTCATTATAATGCTATCAGTGCTATCAAGCTTTCAATTGTGTGGATACTATTCAAGCACTTCTAGAATAGCGTTGTAGTAATGTCATCTTGCAGACAAGACAGCAAAAATATGCTGATAGTAATAAAATTCAAATTTGGAAGGCAATCGATGAGTTGCAAGATTTTCATTAAATTTATTGCTTGTTGTTGGGAAGAAGATATGTCGAATCCAAGAACGAGGGAAGACATCAGTGAAAATTGAAAAGCACAAGTTTACAAAATTCGGAACGCATGTCGCGTCAATTAGCCGTGATGAAAATAAACAATGCTACAAGTAGCAATTTTCTTTCCTGAAATTTGTGCTTTGGTTTGGAAATGTTCATTTTGTATATAAATTTTCAATAAACACTGCAAACTAGGAGAAGTTAGTTATATCAAAATCAGACAATATGTTCACCTACATTCCATCAACTACATCGGCATACCATGAAAGCCGGAATCGTGAAACCGTGCTTTCATTTCATATTGACACTTGACAGTGAAATATCGGTACATTTCTAGCTGGTATAAAGCACACTAAGCTATTTTTGAGGGCACCAAAACTATGACTTTTACTAATGCACATGGCCGGGATCAGCATTGGAACTGTAGGATTTTTTATTTACGAAATGCTTCAATAAGTATCTGTAGATGTTAGAGTGAGTGTAACTCACATCTTGAATACGAAACTCGTCTGGTTGTCGAATGAGTGAGGGAACAGTATACAGGAACAAGAAAATACTTTGAAACCTCTAAAAATCTAACTACAAAATGGGACAAAAGGACAAAAAGGCTCCTCTTAGAAAACGCGTCGAGAAAGAAAGCAGGAGAAAGTAAGAAACGGAAAAAAGCATTGTGTTTTTGCTATAAGGAGTCATAGTGGTAGTGGAGTGGCAGCATTTACTAAAGATTTTTTGCAATGTTCTTGGAATTTTATTACAGCTATTGTTAAAGAATAAGAATATTATGTACTAGACACAGAGCACTCGTAGTACAGAGTACAATGCAATTCGACTTGTTTCCCAGTGGTGCAGAAATTGTATAGCGGCAGAATATATCACTTTTTCTCTCGACGACTAGAGCCAGTTCTGAATTTTAAAGCTCTTGTTGTGTAGTCTTTCATCTTGGAGGAAGAAGCTGTAGAACTATCTGTTTGAAGCCTGATTTTCTTGTGTATCCTCTTAGGCACAAAACACGCTCACACATTACAGAGGAGAAAATATAATAATAAATAATATGCTTTATTCTCCTGCAGCGTCTTGGAATCTTCCACAGAACGCACAAAAACACATTCATCCATAATGTATTATGTATTTTTTATAAACCCTGATCGCATGATGGCTCATATCACTAACTACTAAGAAGGCAAAATGGATTGGCTGCATAATAATGATCTCTTGGTGTACCAAGGAGCAGTGAAATGTTTCTCCATAGCACAGAGAAAGAGATCAAAGAACATTTTTCGTTTTATCAAAAAGGTAGCTTTCTCCTCTAAAAGTACAAAGTGTATAGAAAGGTACATAGATTTTCATTGTATTTCGTATTTACTTGGATTTCCAGAGTTTATGCGATTTTGTCAGTGAATAAAATAGAATAATACTTTTTTATGAATTTAATACATCAACATCATCACAAACTAGGCTACCAACCAGACCAGTAGCCGTCGTGTGCAGTCAAAACTATGATGACTAAAAGTTTGTTTTCCCTAAAGGATGGAACAAGTACAGTTTTAATAGCACATTCCGCATTATACCTTCTCACTTTTCCCGGCTGAATGTATTGGCAACTTTTATTGGTTTTTACGTGCTTCTTAAACCCTTTGATTTTTGGTGAAGTGGCTCATGAGACCGAGTCACCTACACAACATAATATTTTACTGCACACCCCTTTAATGCCATGCTACTACCAGACACACAGTTAACGCTTATATGAAGCCGTAAAATGGTATAATGTAAAATCCACAACCCATCCTGCTTTTTCAATTTCACCAGTGGTTCCACTTTTATTTTGTGTGCTTTTGGTAGGGAGAATCTTTGCAGAAAATGCGGATGGTTGGTTTGCTAGCTTTGGTTTGAAGTGTGTTAGGTGTCGGTCTATGGCGGCGGCAATGTGGTGGGTGGTGGTGAGTGAATTAAACGAAAACGAAGATAACTTGTACGTTTTTACTGCTGTTGACATATGCAGCCTCAGAGTCAAACATTTTTCGAACTTCCGCTTCAGTTTCGTCAGAGGGTGAAAGTGAAAATAGAAACAGAGCGTCTTTTTAACATATTAGTGAACTATGAAGCGTTTGTCAGTTTGCTTTTCACAAGAACCTGGTCCTTTCTCGTTACCACTACTAAAGTGAGCAGTATTACCCACACACTAAACTACACACTATAGACACACATTTTTGCCGCATGGGATAATGTAATAATCATGATGATCATGTTTGCCTATTTAATACGCTAGGTATTTACACAAGCTTTTCAATTTCCTTTATGGTGGTATGCATATGGATTGAAAATCTCGGTATCTTTCGTTCTCCTGAACTGGAAAATGGCTTTTATTTACTTTGTTACTTAAAATATATTATTTACATCTTTCTGCAGCAATAGAATTGGTATGTAACCATAATGTACGGTACACAGATATAGAGCACGGACTTTTCTATTAACCTTCATCTTTGTTGCTCACTTGTTTGCTCACATTTTACAAAACTACTACTAATCATCTATTCAAACCAGATTTTGATCAAACATTAATTAAATTTTACGTAAGTCTTTTTGAATATGCATTATGTATACAAAAGTACAAATTATCATCTAGATTAAATACAACTATACTGCTGGCTGCACCCAATAATTAAAGAAATATCAATTGTACACTAACCTCAATTCTTCCATTTAAAAACGGGCTTTTTATGATTGTTCAAATAGTTGAAAGCGCTTGTTTCATCCCAATTAGTAAAAGTACTTCCTTCTGAGTTCTGCCGTTTGGTATATAAGTACATCCTTTCGTAACTTTAGAATTTTCGAGTCATCATCAACGTCAATTCCTCCCTCGTTGTTCCCTTGTACAATGTCTAGCTGTTCAGCATGTTTTGCAGAGGATTGAGTAGGAGGATAATAAGAGATCATTTTTTTCAAGCAATTTGTTTCATGCTCCTGCAACTCCTTACATCGTCCTCGGAAATCACAAAAATTGTAAAAATACTGACAAGCGAATTCTGATGATTGTATCATTTCCGTCAAAAATGCATCTGATGTGCCCGTAAAAGGAGAGAGGCAACACTGCGTTTGACCCCAACTTCCCAAACTTCCTGAAAACATTCTGAAGCCTTTCTCTTTCAATGACGGGTCCGACTCAGAGTCAGAGTCGCTGCTGCTGTCGTTTCCAGATCTGCCGAGTAAATCATCGGTTGACAACTTGGCACAACTGTACCCATATTGAAAGCAATCGTTGCAAACGGGATGTCCGTCGACACAAAGATGTATATTATCATCCTCATCACACTGTTCATTCTCATCTTCGAATTTATCATGCTTTGCAGAGCCTTTCCACGGGAAAGGTATTTCTTCACACATGGAACAACTATAGTGACTAGCCACAGCGGAGGCATCTGGTAGTTGCAGAATATCATTCTTTGGCTGACCCCTGAAAAAATTTACCAACAATTGAATACATGTTATAAAAGCATCAAACAAGTGAAGCAAAACAAACCTCAAAATTGCTTGTCATATTACAATTTGATAAATTACTTACACTAATGACATAAGCCTTGCACTGTCTTCAAATCTGGAAATGTCTTCCATTTTTTTCCAAATCTCCGGATGATCAATTAGGCACCAGTTAGTGGAGATTCGGTTCCGTTGTTCTTGCCAAATGGCTTTCGTTTCTGAGTCCTCACTGGTAAATGATTGACAGCAATTTTCACTGTTATCATTATTGATGGGCAAATGACAGGTATCGTCACCACCATCTGTGTCACCAGCGTCGCCCATATTAACCCTTCAACTTCAACGAAACCAATAAAAATGGAAGAATAATCCTCAGTACTAAATGCGTTGACTTTCACTTTTACAATAGGTAGTCAGTAGTCAGCTTTCTTACTGTATGTATTGTTGTTACACCAAGCTTTCGGAACGTCTAAACTACATATAAAAATAAGCTCAAACTAATAGAGTCTTAAAATTTAAACATCGTCATCGATCTTGGTAAATTTCCATTAAAATCATGTGAAAATACTAGCTTGTCCAACGAAACGGTTTGACCTAGTTTTTTTCTTAAAATCACATGAAAATACATCCATCTTGTTCACAGCAAGAAAATGCATAGCCAAACGTTTTTGTATATTTGAATGATTACTGGGTATAATAGTATTACTCCATGACCATTCCCATCTTTAACTCAAACTTGTGATTTTTAAAAGGAATTTTCCCCAGAAAGTATAGATCCCGATGCTTGTACTTGGGCTCTACAAATATATACCGAGCTACTCAAAAACTGATGAAGCAAAAGTGATAAATATTTCATTTCATTTACATAAGCTAGATTTGGGTTTTCATGTAAAATAGGTTGGTTGGAAAAGGACTGAGACCGATTTCTTTGTTGAATGTTACAAATGCACGAAAGAATGATGGACATATTTGGAATTAGAATACTGACGAATAGCTCAGTTTTGCTAAGCGGAATTGTATGTTTAATTAAGCGTCAGATTCTTAAGACCGTTGTCCTCAGTAAATTGGGTCACACTACTTTGCATTTGCAAAACTCTCTGTTGAATACTGATGAATTCAGTAAATGTGATTTTCTGGTCTTTGATATATTAAGCACTGTATGAAGTATGGCGAATCATCAAAATTTCATTCAATAAATGAATAATGTGATGTAATGTTAGTTGCACATCCATAATTATATAATCCTTAATCATATATATCATAATCTATGATTGACTAATTGGCTTTTATAATTTTACAGGCTAGCGACAATGATGAGAGATTTACAGATTCTTGATAGGATGCTAAAGAAAGATTATGACAGGTAGGTAAAAATCTTACATACATAAAAGTAGACATAAATAGAGTGATGCGCATGGATTCAGCCAAAAATTAATGCTTTTGATATTCATTATGCACATTTGCAACATTTTACCTCAATAAATTTAAAGTTTTGGAATATGTACTCTGTTTTTGTGAATGCCTACACCACAGGAGGGCTACACCGACGAACCATTTAAGTATGAGCTAATATTATTACGTGCTAGCATTTTTCATACCTTAAACTTTACCATTTAAAAATTTTGTGAATGCTTTCTTTTTCATAGATAACAGCGTACCGACTCATGTGGATTGTGAACTGTTTGTCCGAAGTTTTGGTTCTCCTAATCCACTTACTATGGTAAGCAAACGTAAAAGAGCAAGTTTCAATTTTCCCCTGTTCTCAATATATTCAATATGCGAACTCACCCACAGGGTTCATTGTACTAACAGAAATTTTCGAATTTGATACATTTTCATTTGACCATTTCAGGACTATAAAGTCGATCTTTATCTCCGTCAAAAATGGAAGGATGAGAGATTAAAGAGTGACGAGCTCACTAAGCCTCTTGATCTAAATGACCCGTAATTTTATTATCTTATTTATTTTTACAATTATTATCATTATTTATTTGAATTAATTAATGTATTTACAATTAAAGCAATTTGGTCAAAGCAATTTGGAAGCCAGAAGTTTATTTTCCAAATGCAAAGGAAGCAGATTTTCAATTTGTCACAGTTCCTAATGTTCTCGTCCGTATTAATCCGGATGGTGACATCCTTTATATGCTCCGGTAAGTATGCTAATTTCTCGTAGTGATGATTGCATATCCAAAACTCGCATCTCCTTTCCAATTGACAAATAAATGTACATACACATTTCATTTTAGTCTACGAGTGACTTTCTCATGCATGATGGACCTTTCCAAGTTTCCTTTGGATCGACAAACCTGCACAATGGAAGTGGCAAGCTGTAAGTTATCCCTTTATGTGCTCTGTAGTAGTATATTAAACATTGTAATCTTTTTTAAAAATATGAATGCTTAATAACAATGATAAAATTTAATGAGGATCAAATTAATTTGGTATCCGAAATATAGTGGCTTGATGATGGATGAGTGAAGGGTGAAATGTATAGTGTTGCTGCATCTTTGCATCCAGAATGAATTACATTTAAATGTTCATGTATGCGCTTTTAAGGCCTTATTCTTCGTCTAAAATTTTGAAAAGACAGTTCTCTTGTCTCAGCAGTGTATGTAAATCACTAACATCATTAGCATCAAAATGAACAAGTATCGATTTCATTTCACATCATATCATAATAGAATTGGACATTTATTTGACACTTCCTTCAACTGAGGTA
Organism: Entomobrya proxima; assembly: GCA_029691765.1. Classification (NCBI taxonomy): domain Eukaryota; kingdom Metazoa; phylum Arthropoda; class Collembola; order Entomobryomorpha; family Entomobryidae; genus Entomobrya; species Entomobrya proxima. Next base: position 16,266,588 of record CM056172.1, read on the forward strand.
GTTGTGCATGACAGGAAGAAAATTGCGTAAAGTTTTCACTTTGAATACGACACGAACGTGTGAGGACTGTGAAATCGCAATCTGCAGATATCCAGAGTGTGAAAAACCGTCCCTTTAGTATTATTTCCAATTTCTCATGTACGTGAGACACCAAGACTCAACTGCGATTCCTCCAATATTCACGATAAAATAAACGGGCCAACACTGAAAGTATTTCAGAAGTAGCTGATTGGCAATGTCTCCAATGCAACTGGAGATACCTCGATTGCAGTGTACAAATTAATCCTTTCCATCAAATAAATTGCCTGCATTTGTGTTGTTTGTATAAAAGTGGGCTTAACTCATTTTTATATGAACCTTCTGTTTCCATAAAAATAAAATAAAGCTTATTAAATAAAGTATGTTTACAAACTAATAAGATTAAGAAAAATAAGTTTGAACTCAAGTGATATCATAGGCATTCCTCAATCCTTTCTTTGATCTCGTTCTTTCAGACTTGAGAGGTGATAGGTGATATGGGCTGTGTTTCTGAGAAACCATTTTCATGCTGGTATTTGTCGTAGAAAGTTTGTGTACGTACAGTAAGTTTTCTCAGATAAAATATCATTTATTGCTGGGAAAACTACACCCCGGTGCAGCTGTATTGTAGTAACACTACCATTTAATATTTCATTTTTCGTTAGTGGGAAAATTCTGAACCATGATAACAAAAACTGACCAGATTCCAATTGGAATCTGTCAAATTTCTATAACAGCTTTCACGCAGTCTTTATTTATTGCTCTTCATCTTTGTAACTTGGCATTTCTATCACTTTTAAGTTGGTGTATATAGGTACACAAGTTTGTATGGCAAAGAAAGCGCATTTTCAACCTCTCTCATTTGTTTGGTCAAAATAAATTCTAGCTTTCTCCAGTGAAAGCTATTAAGAACCATTTTGTGGACGACCGCCTGTCGAGTTTCAATATGAAAATGTAAATTAGGAAAATGGCTAAAAGACATAGACTCAGTTTGCGATGAATGAGTTATGTAGTCGGTCTCAAAATTGCAAAAAAAACAAGCAAAGTACCAACTAACATGTTGTGCTAAGTGTATATATATCCCAATGCAATAATGAATTTCGATCAGGCTACAAGTTACATGCCACTGTAAATCGAATAGTCAATTCCTTTAGATGATTGCTTTTATGGTAGTAATGTCTCCTCCATATATTTTGTTGTTCCTCAAAGAGAGCGAATTTTTTAGTCCTTGTTTACATTGAGACTCGAGTAGAATATATGGCCCTCAAGGCTCTTTGTTCTCCTTTCTTTCAGTCCATTATTGATAGTACTCTATGGCCTTCAAAGTGAACTCTAGAGAGAATCCCATAGGCGTGTTCGAAAGAAATCAAACTCCGGACTTAAACCTGTTGGTTGCATGCTTCATTGTATTGAATTCAAATTAGAATCATAACTCATGTCGTCGATGGAGTGAGTGTGTATGTATTTTGTTTCCCCTTATTTCCCCTTTGTCATTGTAGATTATGTATACAGAAAAACTGGCACATACCCCTATCCGAAATCCAAATGTTTTGCAGAAAATATCTAACCATAAACGTTAGGCCACTTAAGAATGCATTCAAGCTATTGAATGAATCGTTAATAATAAATCCCATACACTTAAACTTTTAAAAGGCTAACAATTGCTCCCTAATGATAACAACAGTATAAGTAATGTTTAAAGCCATTTAAGAAAGAGATAATGGTAGTAGCCATAAAGTTAAATGACCAACATAATATATACGCTCACTGGGAACAGTTTGAATGAAACTTTCTCCTCCACCATTTGGGCATTTTAGACGGACTGTTTTTTCCATTTTTCAAAATGAATATAAAGGTTATGGAAATGTTTATGCGACTTGACAGGGTCGTCCTTGCTGATTATTATGATGCTCTTACAAAAAAGTTTATTTCAACAGCGGTCGGACAGTCTGAATAGGAACATATTTTCGTTTTCATATCTTATGTCTGTGCTTATCTAAAAAGTTATTTGCGTGATAGGGGGCTCTAGGCACAATTCTGTCCAGCTGAAGCTGTATTGCAGATCTCACAATTGTAGACTTACTGGAAGATATGAAGTGACATTTACAGCCGCACCTTCTATCTTATTAAAGATAGAAGATATTATTAGCATTGAACGAGCCATTGAACAAAACAGACCAAATTGCTACGGGTCACATTGAAATGTACACACTTACTTGCCCACCGGAAGTGAAAGTCAGACGGGGAAAGAAGAATCGTTACGTCAAATGGATTCATTTACCCCTTTCATATCTATCATTCTTGCCTTTCATTGTAGAAACTATAAGGATTCATAGCCCGAACCTATTCATCTACAGCCCAAGGTTTCACTTTTCCCTAGACATTAAACTTACATGTAAATACAGATGATGAAAATGAGTAGTACATACTGTACGTTGTTTTTTAGTCATAGCTTTGATGACCTTATTGTTTGTATGTATTATTGATCGTTGGTACAATAATGTTCGTTTGAAGTTAAATATTTTATGCCACCATTATATATAAAATTCAAACTTGGACTGGTCACGTTTCCTTCAACATCTCTCTTCTAGGTCGATAATCACAATGCACTTTTATTATAACATGACATCCTACTGTTTTTGTTTCTCCAAGGGGAGCATGTTGGATGTAAAAATGCTGTCTTTCAAACATTTTCCACGAGTAGTCATTTTTTTTAGTGTTAGTGCACTTGTAGAACGAAAGTAGAGATGGATCGCAAGTTGCCAGAAGCAAAGGGGCGACGTCTATGGTGTAATGCTATGCTATATAACTCAATAATATGCTGTTTTCTTCTGCCTGTTACAATATTATACTGTTACACAAGCAAAAGTGTCCAGAAATCAGAAGCAATGTTATATATTCTTCAGCAGATGACTTAATAACGTAATAGGGTCCTTTGTAGGATTTGGACTTGTCACTAGGAATGAAAATGTACGACAAAAAATGTTCTCGTTTATAAGACATTACGAATTTTTGTGGTACATTAAGAAAATTTCCCTAGCTCGAGGTGGGGTTTTTCGCCCAAATGAAAATGTTTACGAGAGGAATTTGGTAGACATAAACTAAGAACCATATATTTAATAGGCACATATTAAAAGGTTTTATGCAGTCGTATATTTTGCTTTAGCTTTGTACACCAATTTTCTACTTTGAAAATTAAGTTGCCCTATCTTAGTTTTATGTACTGGGCAATCGAGTTCGCATAGAATGCTACAGCAAACTTTCTTCACTCAGAGGACTCAGAGTCCTCACTCAGTACCCTCACTCTTTGAGCGAACTGACCATAGGGGAAGTAATTGAAAATGGTTGCTTGGTCTAGTTAAGGCCTTCCCTGCTAAAAACTCTTACACAAAGAGCCGGTACCTTTGTGTCTTTCAGGAAATTAAAAAGAAGCATGTTTTAGATTGTTCAATCATGTGCAAAGCATTTAGTTTTCTTCGCACTGGAAAACTTTTCTAAAACATTCACGCAAGTATCGAATTGAAAATGAAAGTCACACATCGACTGGGACTACCGCTCAACTATGCCATTTGTATAATTACACGTGGCATTATATTACTTTCCCAACTTTTCCCGTATTTTCAATGGATTTCTGTAAGTTTATCTGGTAAGAGCAAAACATTCTCAAAGAGTTGCATCATGCAGGTCAACTTGAATTTTTTCATCATGCTCCTACCTACAATTCTGATTCGAAAAATGCTGAAAATAAAGCTGACTGACATGCAACAAAACATATTCCTGTACTTGTACTTTTTGTAACTTTTTCCAAGATTTGTTTTCTCCTTGACAAAACGCTTGTCAAACCACTAGAGTGTATGAAAGCGTAGGTGTGTTTGAGTTTTATGTAGTTTCTATTTACCCCAAATATGATGCGGCATAAACCACTGTTGCTAACCAAACTTGTGAAGTTAAGTTTTTGAAGACCTCTCGTAAGTAATACTCCTAATATAACAGGCTTTCAAATATGTTGCATTTAAGGCTAAGATTTTGAAAGCAACTGGGACGATAATAAACAGTCTGGCATAGTGTGAACGCAAGACAGCTGCTAGAAAGTCAGCATACATTTGTATTACTACATTATGTTATCGTGTGTTGAGCATCACTGAGGCTCATCGGTGGTACTCTTGCAAGCAAACGGGGTTATTTAAGAACGCTTGGTTTGCATTTTTTTTTACTTTCTCCTTGTCACAAGTGTTTTTATATCTCTCTATAAAGACTCTCATTATAATGTATAAATTATACTATATTCAGTAAGCTTCGAATTGAGTTCATCTCCAGTCTAGTGCAAATGAACAAGCAGATGTAGTGAGTGGCGGAGTCCATTAGACAAATATCGCCGTTTTTCTAGGAGAGAGAAAGTTTAAGTAACGAGCAAAGCAGTACACTTCAAGTCATCTGGATTGAAGTAGTAATGGTAGGGTTGGGCAAACAATAAACTTGATAGTACGCGAGTAAATTATACTTATGTTTGAAGCGGGACAAATATCTCTAACATTAGCTCTACAGCAGTAAAAATAAACGAATGTTCCTAAAAAGGAACACACCAACCATCATCATCATCATTTCATAGCAATGTCTCGATCTTAATTCACACGCCACTACAAAAGCCTTCCATGCGAAGGAACACGTTGATGAAGAAGAAGATACGATATCAATACTTCGGAGATAATAAGAAGTGAAAACCTGGAGAGTTAAAGCTAAATTATAGAGTCGTTTCATATTAGTGTACCAAAGAAACCACTTTTTTATTTCAAAAGAACTTTTACCATTGCTATGTATGTTAATTGATTGTGACAAAGTGGTAGAGTACGAAAACACAACAAGGCAAGAGTACTACTCTTAGAGTAGAGTGCTTCTTGCATTTCCGCCTTTTGCACAAGAGATGCGAGCAAGAAAAGTGAAAGCATCGGAGAAAATTTCGTATGCATTCGACTATTTCTTCAAGTCTTGTGTCTATTGTTTCAATTTTTTGGAATATGCAATACTGCCACTGCTTTATGGATTACTCAATGAAAATTGCCCCATGAAAAAAGTCATTTGTGAGCACAGATACACGTCTTAAACGAAAAAAGATTCTCTTTGGAACTTATGATTGCCGTTGCTTTGTTAGGAAACTTAAACGACACGTTTTGTAAGAGAACATGAAATATCCCATGTGAAACGACAAACACGTGTATTCATATTTTCAATATTTATATATATATTTATATAACATATTTTATACATATTATATTGCCATGTTTCTATATCCTGTGTCATATATATATGTTGTTATTTTTGTAGGTTGAAAAGTTAACTTTTAGTACACCACCAAAGCTTGGTAGAGAACGTCATCATCAAATAGGATTCGTCGGTTTACATGGCCATTTTGCTAGATTCAATATTCCCAAATTACATAGTAAACATGCACGCGCTCTTCTCATAAATGATTATAGCTTCTTTCTCATTTTCTCTTGCAAACTTTACAAACCATTTCTTTTTACATGCAAATATGCTTATTAAGATGTGGGATGTGGTGATGCAAGTAAAGATAGTAGTCAAGTTTTATCATTCATTGCATTCTGTATTTTGTATAATATCCTAGGAACACTACTGCAATAATAAAATGAGGTTTTCTTTCCTCTTCACTCAAAGTACACAGAGGAACTTTCTGCGTCATCATGTAATTTTGCCGATGGTGGCAAAGTAGACTTTGTTATTATGTTTACATAACACAGATAAATGACTCCAAATTGGTATTTTTAATTATGGCAAATACCGTAACGTATTAATGTAAACGACAAATATTTTTGTTACTCATTGGTTATTGGCTACCACTTCTACTAGTAGTCTAACTACTAGAGTTTTAATAATAATTCTGCTACGACATGTACTTTGCCTCTAATGATATAACTGGTTTTTTATAATTTACGTTTTAGTATTTACGAGGTGAATTAGGAGAATTAGGCCTTCAAGCTGTTTACCATTTCAATCTTCACTCCAAAAAATAATTTGAGATATTGTATATACTTGATCAATTCACGATGCTATCATGATTTCAAAATTAAATTACAGATAAACCCTTTTAAAAATTAAAACTCGTTCACTGATCCTTTTATCACTGTTTACCCTTTTCAAATATATTTTCCAATACTCTACTCCCACGCTAACTAGAACTCTTAAACTAGATCCTACCCACACATATTTTTTATGTTTGTCTTTCCAGTTTCCAAAACAGTTGAAGAACTTATTTTGGATTGGAAGAATGATAAACCTGTGACCACAGGAAAACTAGGGATGTCGCAGTTTGATCTAGAAGAAATTAGGACAGACAGATGCCAAGAAAGTTTTCAAATAGGTAAAATCAACATTACTGTGTCGTTTATCTACGCTGCAAGTGCTTTACTGATTTTTATATTCAATCTGCAATTTCTAATATTGTAGGTAATTATAGTTGCCTCGTTGCTTCCTTCCATCTTAGTCGATCGTTGGGTTTCCATCTAGTTCAGAGCTACTTGCCCACAATTTTGATGGTAGTCATTTCATGGGTTTCATTTTGGTAAGTAACAATATGTTCAAGTACAATAAAATTTCAGTAGATAATTTTTATCAATGAAATTTGAGGACTTGTATTAATATACTTTTTGCTCTTTTTATTTGCAATCATTGGGTGGATGGTTTTACTAAATTTCCAGGATGGTAATTGACAGAGATATATGTACATTATATATCATTATTTATAAACACACGAGAAAAAAATTGTATACATGCACTAATATTTTTTTATTCTATCACGATCATCGCATTGTTAACATCGGATGGGTCGGTTTGCTTTTAAAGGACGTTAATAGTGGTGAGTAAAAATATTTTTTAAAGACGGAATATTTTTCTCTGGCTAATGTTCTAGAACAATTTGCTCAAGCCTGACATTGTTTTCTAGAAATCTTTTAATTTCCACTGTTTTCCCACAAGATATTTTTCCAATTTAAACTGATTGATTGATACATATTATCATATATGACCATTTACAAGTATAGGTACCGTTTGTGCCTGTGAATCAAACTTTACTAAAGCATGTTAAATGAAAATAAGTTTACCATTTAATTATGTTTAACAAAGTACAATATAATTATACCTAACGACCATTATCTGATCATAACCAAGAATCATTAGAAGAAGAAAAATCATTTAAAGTTGCATTAGTTGAGAAATTACGCCCTGCTCTTCTTAGTAATGAGCGTGTCAGAGAAAAATAGCCAACTAGAAAAACTGTCCATGACTTGATCATTTATATTCAAATATATTAATTATGGTTTACTTATTATTTAATGCCGAAAAGTGCCAGGACGGGTTACATTAGGTAAAGAAGAGAATTTACTAAAAATAGTATTTAATATTTTAAATAATGTATATCTTATTCAATATGATGTGTTATTGTAGATTCTTAGTGTACTAAATATAATCTTAAGGTAAAATTCTTATCTCTTTTCTTTGTTTCTTTAATATTTTGCCGACATTTTCACCAGGGGTCACAACGCTTTTGACAGTGAGCAGTAAAGCAACCAGTAAGTACGAAAAACTTTCTCCTAGTATGCTTAACTAATAAAATCCAAGATAATTAATATTTGCTCATGGTTTATTTGCATTCCTAATAAACTTCATCAAGGATTTGGCTGTGGTAAAGAGCCTACCTTGCCCATAAATGCACATCGGTCTACAGTATACCTTGGGTGTTATATATGAATGCGTGTATTACATGTAACGTAGATGGTCCTTGTCATCCATGCTTCTTTCTACCTTGCATAATATTTCAATTCAAGTGATGAAAATAAAACATTATGACCTGGTAAAACAATGACAATCTTTGGACATGTTTAACATAAATTATACTTACAAATTCTTTTTCGCTGTCCGAAAGACAATTTATACGATAGGTTCCTTTAGTGTTGGGATTTTCTAGTGTTCACCCACGCATGCTTTACAAATTGTGAGAAGAAAATGCATATAAGCTCTAGTACTTGAGAATTTGAGACATGATTCCATTTACGCATACCTTGGAACTTGACCGACATTTTAGCATAAAACTAAATCAGACATTGGGTGTCCATCTGTAAAACTGCCGAAATCGAATTATAGTAACGCAAAACCATAAAGCCCAGTAAAGCTTACTAGACCTTTTATACTTTGTATTCTTTGGGTCCAACAAAGTGAATTTTCATGTAGCCGACCACCTGAAACCCAATTCACACATTTTATATCATTCTTTGCATTTTTATATTTTTAAACAATGTCAAATGTTTCTTTAAGTATATAAACCCCGGTATTAGATATATTTCTTTTCCATCTTAACCAATCTAGAATCATCCCATTTATAAGGTTATTCATGCAGACGGAGCTTTTTCTGTAACTTACAGAAAAATTCGGATTTTTTTCTTTGATGCTACAAAATACGCCATAATAAGGAAAGCTGCTAAATATAGCGCAGCAGTGTCCGATACAAGCAGTTGTATGCGACTTTATAAAATACGAACAACTTTTTTCCTGAAAGCAACTTGCTTTACTTGCTTTAAGCAAGTAAAATACAGTTTTTTGAACGAGATCGCGCTTTAGAAGTTATACTGGGGGTGTGTAGCTTATCACCAAGACTTGACACCGGATGCATACAGCTCTTCTATCTTCTACATCTATGTGGCGGCATTCATATTATTTTCATTTTTCCACACTTGTAAGAAATAAACTCACATCTATTACTTACGACAAAACGACAAGCGGCTTGTCCAGGAAAATGAAGAGAACACGGTGAAATAAGTGGGATTGAAAAGAACAAAAAGCACATGTCTTACTTTTCGCCGAATATAGTGTCATGTGTAATGTGTAATCCAAACTTTTAACCAACCAGACGCTAGCCAATCCGCATCAATTGTTTTTGTAAAAGTTGAATAGAGAAAATCCTTTTTACTTCTTTGAATGGATAGAGCAATTTTCTCAAAATAATTTTCTTTTTGGAGTAGAACCGGTTTTACTTCTTTTGACCAGTGCATTGAGAAAAAGTATAATGGAGTTGACCGTGCATAAAACTGGTAGTAAAAGTTAACAGGTATAATATATATATGTGTAGTTCATGTGCATACAGTAGAATACATTTTTGGCGTCTCTTTCTTACTTCAAGTGTTTCTACAAAACGCGGTTACTTCTATTTTTCCGGTCAAACAAAAACGTTTTTTGGGCGCCTTATGCGTCATATGTTTACAAGTTTTGCATATGTGCATGCTCAAGGTCTACTGTTCATCCCAGAAAAGTTTTCATTTTTATACCTTTCAAAATGCCTAAGAAAATTACCCCTGAGTGCGAAGCAGTCATTCTGGAGCTTTCCAACACTGGAATGCCCCAGAAGGACATTATATCGCGGCTCCAACATCGAGGAGTTAGTGTCACTGAACGCACAATTTATAACATAACTCACGGAAAAGGAAAAAAACGTGAAGCAAAAGAAGCTGGATTGACCACTCCCCCAAAAGTGCAACCTCGAAAAAAACGCACGAAGGACCTAATTAAGAAAGTGGACCACCTGACATCAAAGGAGAACCCACCCAGCCTCAACGAGATGGCAAAACGTTTCCAAGTGTCCAAGAGAACCATCCATAAGGTTATCCATGAAGATCTTCAGAAAAAAACATGGAAAAAACGAACAGTACACGTGCTGAATGACAGCCATCGTCAAAACCGGAAGTCAAATTGTCGTCGCCTCTACGAACAGCACCTTGCGGGGGGAAAATCGGAATTTGTTGTCACGATGGACGAGGCACTTTTCTTTGTCCAGGACTGTAACGGAACTAGAAAGATTTGCTACAGCAAAGACCGAAAAGAGGTGGAAGAGTTTGTGAAGCAGAAGCATGAGAAGTTTGGTGAACGCTTCATGGTGGTTGGTGCGATGACCGGCCGCGGGACACTCCCATTAATTCGAGTTCCAGCCAAAGTGAAAATTAACGCCAAGTATTATGTTGACTGTGTGTTAAAACCACTTTTGGAATCACACGTTCCGTTATTGTATAGAGAAAACGTGTCAAAGGTGTTTGTGCATCATGACGCTGCAACCTCCCACACGGCTAAGTTTACCGCTGACTACGCAGCTGATTTGAAGACAAGAACGGGCATTTCCATCATTTCCAAGAAAGAAATTCCTGTAAAATCTCCAGATTGCAGCCCCATGGATTTCTTTGGCTTTGGATACTTGAAACAACGACTTTTTAAACGGAAGGCAAAAACTTTGAATGGTGTTTGGAAAGCTTTGCAAGATGAATGGAAAAAAATTACCCCTGAAACTTGTGCGAAAGTAATGGAATCGTGGAAATTTCGGTGTCGTCTTGTAGCTAAGAAACAGGGCTTTCATATAGAACAAACTAATGCAATTCACAAACGAAAATTATGAATAAAAAATGTACGTTTCGAATCGGAAAAATAGAAGTAACCGCGTTTTGTAATACTAATACACAGAGACTTTTGTAAACACTCCAAGAGTAGACGCGAGTACATAAACTGACAAAGTGTGCGTGAAAGTAATTCTCATTTCGTTTTGATTATTGTGAGATTGAAGATAGGATATGGGACAGCAAAAAGTAAACTCTTTCTCTTTTTTACGCAGACATTCAAGAGAATCTTCCACAAGCCAGCTACGTGAAAGCTATCGATGTTTGGATGGGCACATGCACAGGTAAAGTGCAGCTTTTTGTATTAGTATGTATTTATGTATATTGTATGTTTTGCTTAGTTATCTTATCTTCAGTGTTTAAACAAGATGGCATGAGTACACACACAGAGAGACTGTCTGCATAGGATCTAGTAAAAGTAGAGTGTATTGTGAAAATAATCAAGCACTTCTGTGAATGCCGACGTAAGGGAATTCCCTAGCTGGCGGCTCAGGCCTAAAACCAAATGCGCTGGGTCAAAAGTATCTCGGTAATTCAAACAATCCCTTTAGTTGGCGTACTTATTTTGGGAAGGAATGTGGAGGCTATGTATACTCCAAGTGAGATTTTTGGTTAAGTCGGTTTCCTTTACATTTACAAGCTTTTAAAGAGATCCTGTAATGCATTATTGTACTCTGGAATAATAGCAGACTTTGTAATGTGGAGACACATAGGAACAGAGAAAGCAATGAAATCCATTTCACTTTGTTGATACCTCTACAACTACATTCAACACTGCTATTGCTCGATGCTCCCTTCACCGTTCCTACAAAAGTGATAATGAAGAAATATAATGTATATAAGGCCGTGTATCAAGGTTTCCATTCGTTCGCTTTTCAATAACCAACCGTTTTATAAGTCCAAAAAACTAGAAGGTTCAGCATTCAAGAAAAAATGTATTTTGTGTAGACTAAAGAATTTACCTTTTATCACGGAAGAGCTTTGCTTATACAATAGCAATAAGCCAAACCAACCAACCCGACTTCTTTTGAAGTTTTTAATTACTTTTTTTGTAAACCTCGTAGCGATTATAGGAGCCCATGAAATAGGCAAAACTTGTAGCAATATGTATGTGGTTTCTGAAGAGAAGAGAGCTGTTTTTCTTAAAGAAAACAGGTAGAAAAGTTTTTGTGGTGATTGTAAATATGCAGTGGACACGCATTCAAGGAATATATGTTTTTGCATTTTTTAAAACTTTGTACCTTTGTTCTTAGTACTTTGCATTTTAGATTCTCGTTTTACACGCACGAAACAATCTAATTTACCGGGATCCTCTGCTTTGCATAATATATGCAAATTAAAGTGATCGGTTGTTGCAAGCTTCTGAAGTCAGATCACGGTGAATGGAGCTTTGAAAAGTTTTTAGCCATGTTGTAAGATGAAAGGAAAAGAAATCGACTCTATTCTGTGCAGAAACTCTGAAAATGCTGAGGAAATAATATAAGAAAATTGAAACACTAATACTGTTCACCTTAAATTTTGAATGCCATGCCAAAAGATTCGCTTTTAAATCTTTCTCCCATGTCGCCACAAGGAATTTAACACTTTTTGATGAAAGCACCCTTCTCCGAACATGTGCTTCAGTATCCTTTCTAAATGCTTTTCAGTAGCAATCATTTTAAATAAACGAACAATGAACATGAAACCTTTATTTCCCCAACAGCATTCGTCTTTCTCGCGCTTTTGGAATTCACAGTGGTGAATTACCTATGGAGAAAGGAATGTTGTCGCAATTTTCGACGAGCGAGAGCATATAGCCCCGATGCGACAACCAAAGATCTTATTGACGGCAGCGGAACGAATGAGAGAACACCAACTGCCTGCAACACGCTTGTTAAGGTACGTTTGACATGAATATTGTCGTTAACTCATGCCTTGTACTATTATTGTCAGATGGTTGCTTACCAGTAGTGATGTTATGCAGCATTAACAGTATGCGTATGCATATATATTTCAGCTTAAGTTGAAAGAGTTTATATAGACAAACCTCTTGAGAACCATTTCAGATTATGTTTATTGGTTCATTCAAGAAATTCATTTGAGCAGATAGCACAATAACTATGTGATTAAGCATAAAATTAGGAAGATTTTAAAGCAAACGAAACTATTTTTTCAAGTTTCAAAACTTGAGAAAAATATGAATTGCTGCTGCTTCTCATGTTGATTGAAATGAAGTGATGTATTTTCTCATGTTTTAGACGGTTATTTTAAAAGTTTTAATTAGATAAGTTTTGAAATGGGCTTGGCTTTTATAACACCACTGCATTACCTTTCCAACTATAATAGTATGTTTGGAATTTGTCTTGCTTGCCGACATATATAACTTTCTCCGTATTTATTTTTGTATAAGTAATACAGAAGAATCTTTTTAACCCCCGTCAATGTTACCAACTACCTATATCCCATGGGCGTGGGAGTGAATGAAAAGGTCACAAATTCGTATTACGATAATTCCTTTATGGAACTGTTACTTTGGAAAATCATTCTATACAATTCCACATTAAGTTTAACATTATAATAGTAGTGCTTTGTCAAAGTTCAAGGTAAGCTGACTTTTATAAATGCTAAGAGGTATCATGCATCTCTTCTTCATTAATGGTGAATTCGGCACTTTAAAATTTGTGGACTGTTGAAACATTATCGAATAAACTAAATCCTGCATTTGCAAAAATATGCACAAACCAAAATAGATAGAAGTCATTACAGGACACAGGATTTGTAGTTTTAGAATACAACGTAACATTGCCCATCGTTTAGTGAAAACAAGAGTGTTCCAGAGAGAAAACAATATAGAAGCTATAGAAATAACTGATGCACGTAAAATTTAGTCTAAAGAAGTGGTCAGGAAGATTCGAACGGAACCAGGCCAGATGGTACGAGAATACATCATCTGTCATATAGATTGATTTACAATGACCTCAAATGTTCGAATACTCTACATCATGATAAAAAACAACTAGCACTAAGGATAAACATATATTGACTCTCATGTATAAACACATCCGCCTGTATAACTGTGTCACAGTTGGTGAAATTTTCAATGAATCATGACAACTGTACCCTGCTACCAACTATCTACATTTTTCGGATGAGAATTGAACTGTCGTAATGTTGCGTTAAAAGACCAATATCGTGTTCTTAATTTATTTTTGTAGATTGGAATGGTAATGCCTATATTGCCTATCGACTGAAGTCGTCGTAAAATTAGTATAGATGTACTGAGGAAAAGTTATTGAACAGTGAGGTGAGCTCCCTAAACCATTTTGAAATGCAGGCAGACTACATTGGGACATTTCAGTATTACATAAATAAACGCTTGAAGCGTATGATGTCTTCTTACTGCGGTAACCGCATAAACTTTCACTTGAATTTAAAGATTATTGGAAACCAAACAATGCCGATGTATCGTAAAAATCGGGAACTAGCAAACAGCGAGACGAGGTCAATCAAGATAAAAAATAATCATTTTCTAGTTGTCACAAAACTCATACACATAATAATCTTACGGTCTATACAATATATGTCAGCGTGAAGCATAAACGTATTGTGAAATTCAAACTGGCGAGCAGCCAAAGGGACAAAACTGCTTTAAACGTTGGAGCGTGGTAAACAGGAAACTTGGCGTGAAATGAAAAGTGAGTTTTCAATTCCGTGGAAAAGAGAAAGTCCAATATCATAAGTATGCCCGGTTTACCATTAGTATTACCATTACCAAATTTATTTTCCGTGTGAATAAAACCTTTTACATCTAAAGCGCTGCCTCACACATTCATTTTCGTCTTTATATAATATCCCGTTTCTCTGTGTGCCTATTTCTTCGTCATAAAGCAAACCGAATGCCTGACAAGGTGTCAGACAGCCAGGCTAGGGGAGAAAAGCAGAAACTTATTGGAATGTGTTAACCATGTATGTGTAGATTTTTGTAAGCACACATGTGGGCATGCATTTTTCGGGCTTAGGTGAAAAAATCATTTAGACTCCAATGGAATGCAAGCAAGCATGGAATTCTGAGTTTACAGTATATACTACATATAAGAAGAAAAGACATATAATAGTAGCAAAGAGAAAGTGAGAAAATGTTTCTTTTCCGAGAAAACATCCTGTACTCGTACTGTTCTCCAACTACATATGGCCGTGGTTTATTGGTTCATGGCCATCATATAAAGTATAAAGCAGGGTATAATTTTACGATTTTAAATCGTGAATATTTATTTTTCATGACAGCTGCTTTCACTGCGGTAAAATAATCTTTTTTATTGCGGCGCGTTTCAAATATTGAATGGAAAGTAGAGAAACCCTATGAACCACGTGCCAGTCTGCAGCTTGCGTACAAAGAAAAACTCAGCCGCTTATAACCGCATTTTTGCTTTTTGAGTGGTAGATACTGGGAGAAATAGACGATAGAATGTATAAATGCACTTTCTCCAATCGCAAAAGTTTGGACATAAACTCATTTGAGTTTTACAAGTGGAGAATATTCTTATTCTCAGTTTGTGTTTGCCTCTAGATAATTTGTGGTGCTAACTTTTAAGAGTAAAATTAGTTATGTAGTGAGCAGAGAACTTTACAAACTATTTCACGACTTGTTGAGCATATCATAAATAAGTGAGAGGAGAAACTCGTTAAGGCAAATCATAGGTATATAGTATGTATCGGGTTTTTGTTGGTTTTTAGTTTTGCTGCGCTTTGTGCGTGAAATATGAAACACCAGTGAAATAAGAAATACCACAGTAATCCCACTACTTATGAGCGTTTTGGTCTTAATGTGTCAGAATAAGTTATGATAATTAACTTTAATGGAGAGGTGGCTGGACATGTTAGGTTGATAGGGTTGCCCAAGGTAGTCTTTGTCGTACAGCCATTTTGTTTCTCTGTTCCTTTTCTTAAAAGCTTTAACATTCCGAATTCCTACTTTCACGACAAATCGGCTCTACTTTGTACTTTATGGCACGTATGTAAAAGCACTAATTGTGCGTTTTGAATTGTATTTATATACCTTATAATGTATCTTTTCCACTTTTACGCATTCCTTTAGAAATGCTAGAGTTTTATCATGTGTTTTAACTGACTGAAGATTACCCTTCTAGGACTTGGCTGACACAATGTGGACTTTTGTAATTGAACAAAGCTAACTTTGTAGCATAAATCAATAATAAAAGTACTGTTGATTAACAGAGGCTGGAAAATAAAGTTTGAGATAAAGTAAAAAGTATACGCACGTGTGCTTTCCCTCTTTAATGACAAGTAAAAAACTTATGTATAAAACATGGAGCACCCGTCATCGGCACAGGTTATTTTCTCTGTTGATGTTGTAGCTGCAAAGTTTTGTTTGCCGGTAGTTGGGCTGTGTGTTCAGAGTAACAGCATATAGGTCCAAACCTCACATCACGACAACTGTTATTTTGTTGTAACAGCCAGCACACCTTTTATAATAGATTTTCCAGGAAGCATCAAAGATCGAAATGATGATAGATGTTAGAAGGATGATTTTGATTTGCTTTCCTTTCCCACCAGAATAAACAAGGAGTTGAACAACAACAACTAGTAAAACTGTAGTAGAAACGATGATGAATGACAAGTTACACAGCATGAATTCTTGTTGGTCAGCACTGTCACTGTCTGTTTTATCCGGTTTTCACTTTTTCATATATTATAAAGGCTGATGCATTGCCATTGATTTTGCGGTTTCATCTTGGTGAATATATACATGTATCGTTTTCATTGGAGAAGTAAACTCCGGTCTTTGATTATTTTACCTTTATATTAATATAAGAAATAATTTGTTTAAAGGAAACGGCTTGAGAGGCCATGTTGAGAACGATTTTCTACCTTTCAACCATATAGAAATAATTTGTGCCGCTATGAGTGCTTTAAACAAAATTAAGTGTGAAGCTGTTGTTGCTAGTTTCGTACATATACACTATTATTATTCAACGCATAGTATACATTTGTATTGTCGATGGTACAAACTTTTGATAGCTTTAATGCATATATCATATACAACCAACTGTTATCCTTACAAAACTAAATATAAAGGAAATAAAAAACATGAAAAATTACAAACGAAATCAAGGGTAACTGCCATCAATTTCAGTATTTTTAAGTGACTCACCATGTGACTTTTTGTGTTGCAGCTAAACACAAAAAGGGATGACGGCTCAATTGGGAACCACCTGGAAGCTCACTTTGTGCAAAGCTCAGGAAAACTAACTACCACAGTACTGGAGCCAGGAGAGCACCCAACAATTTCCATCGAAGGTATAAACCGGTTGGATGGTTCACGCTCGAGAAGACCCTCTTTTAGTTGGCAAACACAAGCTCGAAATATTGACGAGACGTGTAGATTTGCTTTTCCTTTAGCATTTGCCGTCTTCAATTTCGTTTACTGGCCATACTATCTTTTACCATAAAGAGCCAGCAGTGCAACATGATATATTATCCAGGTTCTTTTGAACTTGGGGATCTGCTAACACCAATAAAACCATAAACGAAAAATTGCCCCGAATGTAGTGTTGAAACATAAGTGCACAAAATCAATTAAGGATCAATTACAGATAATGAACATATAAGAGATGGATGCGATACTATTATGTTAAGCTAGGTTGATAAACAGATGAGATACATATTTTCCTGTCAATGCCGAGCCAATGATGGTAATAATAATCGCGTCGCGGGCGACTCAATGAAATATGACCTGAATATTAGGCTTCATAGCAAAGCTTTGAGGTTTTCAATTCAAATGTCCTGAGGTATAGACATACTGACGGAGTGAGATTCTATTTCTATTCTATGGGATAAGTGTATAGTTAATAACACGTTAATACTTTTCATCTCAAATGCATCGCTTTATTGCCAACTTTCACTGACATCGTTTTATTGTAAATGCAATGAAAGCTCTAATATGCAATGATTAGTTTATCATATTCCATATATTTAATGTCAGAAATAATATTTATGAATGAACTACAGCAAATTTGTCATCCTTCTATACATTGTAAAAAAGAAAGTAATTTGGGACTTGGATTAAATTTTATATTACATACAGAATATTCCAGCTTGAGTAGGTATTTGGATATGCATGCAATTTCAACTATTTTATAACTTGTCTCAGAAATCATACTGAATCATATAAGCATCAGAATGGCTCATAAGAAAGCATTACATTTAACAGAAATGTATGTTGTATGTACATTTTTCTTTTTGGACACTCACGATGCATTCAATTACTTGATAGATGCTTTGGCACATGGCGTTTTTGTGTTAACAGATAAATTTAAGCGTTTCTTTTTTCATGGTGCAATAAAATTACAAACAACAAATAACTTACATTATCGTACTTTTGCACTATCGCAATAATAACACAACATTTCCATTCAACACATTATGCAACATACTCTCATTCAAAAAAATCAATGACTTAGAATAAAAATACTGCAGTCCCTTCTGTAGGTAGTTGTATGTTTCAGAGAAGAGCAATATTTCACATCATAATAAAAATAGTAAGTTCCTTTCCATAAAATACATTCACATTACATTGCACACCATTTACGCTGAAAGAAAAAAGAGAACACAAAATAATGGCATCCGTCTGTCGTCTCGATCCGGATGTGTCATAGATTTTATTGAAAATGAACAATAGGTGCTAACCAGGCTGACGTCAAATTTCTCGTAAAGTAGTATCCTAAAATACAGCAGATGCATCATAATTACTACCACTATATTATTCGTAGTTTATAGGGACTCTTAAATATCTACATTACAGTACATGTCATATAAGGAATAACTGAGAAATTGAGAATGACATGAAGTCTGTGATTATTATTATGTTGTGAAAGTGAAAGTAAAAGGTAGTTTTAGTGTTAGGTTAGCTATACTTTAGATTCACCAGGATGCGTCTAAATGTAGAGGTACCTTATGAGTAGTTTTGGTGAGATTCGCAAAAATTTTTGGTCGCGCAGTGTTCACAATGCATTCTTGTCTATTGCCTCGACAACAACGCTCGAACTCGCATGAATAGAATATACTCGCTTATAGTTTTCTCTCTCATTTGGTAGTTGTGCTTTTACAGTTATGCTCAACAGATTATATTTGAAATTGATGTAATACTTACCCAGCATACTACTATATAGTTCATTTGATTGGACGCCGGACATGGTCATTTACCACATGCCATTGATACATTGTCATGTCATCTTGTTTTTTATGCTATTATCAGCACAGAAGGATCAGTATGGGGCAAGTTAAGCAAATTCATAGTTGCGCTTTGATGATGCAAACCGATGAGAGATATTTCAGTAATACCCTGAGGAATGATATATTGACATTATATGCGGTGAATTGTATAATGTGTCATTGCATTATGACGTACAACGTGTTGAATATCGAATTTTGTTTTGCTTTTAATATAATACACTTTATGAGCCCGAATGCGCAATAAAATATGATCTGATACATTCTTTCGCTTGCATTATTAGAAATAAAACGAATTACTTTACTAATGCAGTTTGTAGTACGTAGAGAACTTACAAAGGATCAATTTTAATCTGATTTGCTGCTTTTGATTTTGCAAAATGTTTTCAATATATGCTGCTTACATGACATTTTCAAGTTTCATGAAATTTAAGCAAAGAAAATACCTAAATACATGTTACCTAAATCTACTCTACTATATGCAAATAGTACATACTTGAAGTTGAAAGCTACAGCTTGGAATTCATAGTGTTTTCATTGACCAAAAATGAACTCTGTAGAGTTTAGACTCGTATTTATGGATTGCACAAACACATGTTTAGACATTGAGTTATGTAAATTAATATCTGCATTACTTAAACCAAAAAATTCTAAGCTGGAAACACTGACGCAAATACAGATTTTTTCATTTATGACGTGATTCCTTCCATCAGCTTCTGATGCATAAGCTTTAGCAACAGTGATTCTAATTGGGATCGTTAAAAAATCAGGTTACTCTACAATGGTTTTATTGAGATACAATAGCTAAATACATAAGATATTGCGCATTTAGTAGTTAGAAATGCACTAATAGTAATAATAAATATTACTACAAGGGAACTGAACATGCTGCATCAAATAATCGTTTCTTTTGTAAGAAAACGTTACATCTCTCCTGCTTAGTATATTTGAATGTTGTGTGTAGTTGTTTTATAAAACCCGGCGAATTGTAAAGTAATGTTTATGTGAGAGGTATATATTGTAAATCTGCTGATTGATCATAAACGGTGAAGTTTGAATGGGCATTGTGATACTCATTTTACGTAACAATAACAAAAAAGTAGCGAAATCATTGTGTGCAAATGATTTAACTCAAATACATAAATAAGGTCCAATTAGTGTCAACCGGATTTCAGATTTCAGCATAATAAATAGGTCTGTAGTATTTGCGCTCTATAACTATAATTAGTTTATGTTTTGAGAAGACTACCAATGTTCTACATATGCGTATATATTTTCTAATGATAGGTAGTAAAGGGAATAGTATTACTCCTTGGAATCTCTAATAAATCCAATTCGACAGTTATTCAGCTGTAACGACACAAACAGTGGCTCAGTGGCTTGTATACCTACATGTTCTCCGTTTTCTTTAGTCACGTTTTTATACCAATTCACAACATAATTGAGACCGACGCAGCCATAAAGCTTACAAATAAAATAATAATTATTTAGAGGTAAGTCATTAAATGAGAATTGACGCACAATCTTTCTAGCTAATTACTACAGAGTGTTGATGCTTTTTATCAGGTTTTGTTTGTCTTTCTTTACAAATGCATATGATGTGTGATAGTTGCTTACTAGAACTGCTTATAAGTAAGATCCGTTAGTACTGTATATCAAGGGCAAAACAGATCGTAATGTATGCGGTGACGATATATGGGCATTTATTTAATTAGCTCGTGACAGGTACATTTGTTGTTATCCTGAAAACCATTTATTATGTGCCTTACGTAAATTGTATTATTATGTGTAAGCATTTAATGTAGGTATGTACTCTGGATGAAACGGTGACTTTGATGTTTCGATAGTTATCAACTATTTTCAAAGTAAATCAGCCAAATAGTAGACAAATTATGGTACATGCATGGTATATAAGCTTAACTGTATGTATGTGGTGAAAATTTTCTCTCTTCATGTTGCATATTCATTAAAAGTAAAATTATTAATAGCTAAGATGCAGAATAGTACTAATTACCAAATTTCCTTTAAAAATCAACAATTTTACAACAATGGGGGATTGAGATTATACTCTAAAATACTTGCCATAAATCATTTGAAAGAATAAACAAGAATTTCATAACATTTTAAAATCAACTACACAAAGAAATTATTTCCAAAGTCATATCCTTGTATTATCTCCTAAATTATCAAATGAAACCATTTTTAAAAACAAGGAACTCGTCAGTTTCCAATTGAAACTCGGTTTGTTTGAAACTTATTTTCTAGTTTCATAAAATGCTTATACAGATCTGTAAATGCTCTAGTACCGTACATGTAAGTACTTGACACCAAGAGAAGTTTTAATAGGAATTCAAGAGTATAGCTATCTAATAAAAGATCCTTCGCAACTTTCAACTGAATAGGAAATGACAAGACGTTGTCTGCTACTATCTGGGTGTAATGAATATAGTGTGGGTATAAGTGGAAATATTTACTTACAGGGACAGATGCCTACAATTCGCCGTTTTAATACATAATACATATATAATATATACCTAATCACCTGTTAGGTTGTAATACCAGCATGAATGATTTATTGCGGTGAGCGTTGAGTGGCTGAGTTTTAATTTTAAATGGATCATGAAAATACTTTCCTTTCACAACAATAAAACTTTTTTGCTTGGTTGCAAGTCAAGCGAACACATACATTGTGTACGATCGACAAAAATGGGAAGTGAAACGGATGCATGATTCAGAGACATGATGTGTCAGCACGGGAAAATAATGGTTTGGTAAACCTTACTTCGAAATGAGATTGTGATAAGAATAAATGTACATACTCTTAATGATATAATGATTTCCAATATATTATGTAGGTACGTACGTATCTAAAAAGAGAAATTTCAAGTTTACTTGTTCTTACGTCATTATTCTCAGTATTTCTACTTGAAATATTATGGTGTCTACTTATTTGCACTCTAAAATGTATATGGTAATATGTCACTCAAGACGATTTATATAAATAAAAATCTTTTAAAATATACATTGTGGATAATATTATATTGTATACGTATACCATCTTTGTTATTTTCCATAAATCATATAACACTAATACTATAACTGGCTATTGGAAAAGTTTCATAACGTGCTCCTTCCCAGTGTTGGATGCGATAAGAAAGAATGACGCCCACGATTTCGAAACATGATAATATTATGGTGGTTGATATTCATCCCATTACCACAAGAGAAAAGTATTTTGAAAACATGTCAACTAAATCCTGTTTACTACACCGTTTCTAGAAACTCAACTAGTCGAGCTAAAAATAACTTTTTGATGACATCAATGCCTATATATCTGTTTATAGAAATTCAAAAATTGGATTAAAAAGTACTCGGTTAACTAATTATTTTCTCTAAATAGTCAAATATTAGTGAGCTGCTCGACAAAGCCTTTTTGAGTGCATTTTCATGTATAAATCTGCGCGAACCACAATCGATTGTTCGGAAATATAAGATCACATAATATATTATAAAATAACTACTACAAATAATTACTTATTTAAATATAGGTACGCAGTATGTAAATACTGTTGTACACAATCAGAAATTCTTAAGATACAGAAGCCATTAACAAAAATCGAAAAAATTTAACCCTGTTTTTAAGTGATCTACTTTTATGTAGATGTATGTAGGTATGTATGTATGATGTATGTATTCCGTTATATAATTGTGCATTTTAAAAATATTTTATTCACAAAAACCTGAGCAGGCACAAAATGATATGTGTTATGTGTTCCAAAATGCAGCCTTCATCTACTCCTTTTCTTTTCAGCATTTTATGCCATGAACATTCCTTAGTAGTTGAATTTTGGTATGAATTAAATATTTGTGCATTTCTACATGTTTAATTCAGCATTCTTTCTGCGGTAGCTGTAATTGAACGATGACAAAACGTTAGCTCGGGCGATGTATTTCAGCAGTTTGCATGTTGGTAATACTATTACTTCAGCATGCAAACTTGACAGTATCTGTTCAGCTCATGAAAGCATTCCTGAGGCTATTCACGGTAGCAAGAGCATCTTCAACAGGAAGCTGTGTGAAGTAAGTACTTCTTGCCTCTTGCTTCTCAGTTTGTTCATCTAGCTATAAAACGAATTATCTTTGTCCAAAGAGGTTTCCATCTTTCATCACATCAAGTCAAGTCTACTGCCTGCTTTCCATTCATACAACTCCATTGCTTTCGTATTCTCGAGAACACTTAAATGAATTAACAAAATTGTGTAGTTGATGACTTGTACTGAAAAGAGAATAATGTGACTTAAGCTGAACACTTGGATCTTCAGAATTGCAGGACACATCATTTTCATGCAGCAAAACGTAAACCACGTTTTTCCACAACGCTACATGCTCATCTGCTCCCAGTCAAAATGTTGAATTAGCCAAACGATGAAATTCAAACAAATGTATATCAGTATGGCCTTGAATATACCACAAGCAGTAGAAACCGAACAATATTCCTTTTAGTATCCGGTCAGTCATTCTGCTAGAACTTTTATGCATGTTCATCGCCCTCTCTTTCCCTTTTTTAAGCGAAGAAAGGATAACAATCCAAAAAGTAGTTACCAGTTTTCTACATCATGTTAAATGAATGACCTGTCAGCAAAACAAAAACCTGGATGAATGAGTGAAAATGAATACCCCAAAAGTTTGACACAAGAGAAAGCATCAAGATTTATTACATTTGTTTATAGAAGCAATCACGCATAAAATGGTGATGATGATAACATAATGCATAATAAAATTTTAGCTGTTCTTGGCTATAAGGCTAGGAGTTCAATTGGATCATAAAAGGTGCACAAAATAATGAGAAATGCGTCAACGTGTAATTTTGTTTACGATGTGTATTATGTCTTGAAAATTGTCTTTTTATTGCAATTTTGCAAGGTTGTTCTCGTCTACCTTTTATTGAAAATTCATAATGGCCATTAAAATAGCATTACGAATATAAAAATTAAGCTTCCATATTTTTACGATCATTCTGTAGTTATATCATAATTTTATTATATATTAATGTTCAACAAGACAAGAACGAGATATGGAAATTAAAAGTAGGAAAAAGCACGATCCTTGCCTAGTTCCAGTAACCTTGTTGTTGGACGTGGTCGAAAATTTCAACACGGGACCCAAGTATGCAACGTTCTCGCCAGCGATAAATAAATGCACAACATTTTTCATGCACATCTTTCTTTCGCTAATTAAAAAACCCTAATAAATAAAACGACTAAACCGGACCATCTAAGAATTAATGTACTACAACTATGAAATATGCAAACATGATATTGGTTATATCTTGGTTAATCCTCCATTTATAATCATAAAATATAACATATTTTCCTAGTATCTGTGAAACAGGAAATACGTGCAAATTTGGAGCTTCCTGAAGGTACAGCAAAACACCATTTAAAAAAAGGAGAATGACTTCCTTTCTGCCGTGACGACATGTCTTCCACCATACCAAAATTGGAGCTAGATTTGATGAGGTTAACATGCATTAAACAATAAGCGCAGACTAAGAGTGCACAAACCGTCATTTCGCTTTTCATATATTTATCATACCAAAATCGCGTCATCGCGTTGATGTTGTTTACTTTACTCTGGCCACAACTTTATTAAACAAGACAAATTTATTTTCGCTGGATATTAGTCTAGCTATAAAAAGAGCGTGTGTGCGTTCATAGTACTTTAATATAATTTGTGGAATGCTATTTTCAGCTCAACTTTCTCTTTTCATACATTTAAGGAGCCTACGTTTTTAGAGAAGCACAGGAAAAAAATGTTTTGCCTGTCATCGTTAGAGTCTCAGTGAAAGAAGGACAGAATTATGTTTTTAAAAGGTGTATATATGTATTAAGGAAATAAACCCGTTTCCAACAAAAAAAAACCGTTACTAGTGTTCAGCCAAACGTGGGGTGATAGAGTGAATAAAAGTAACACATCGTGCTTAGAGTCGAAATATACTTACACATTGTAATATGTGTGTACAGTGTACACAAAGCACGCACATTCTAAAAGATTGACAGCCAGCAGTTATACCAACAGCAACTGTTAGACCTTTGTACTTTTCAACAATTCATCAATCCCAGATCAAAGAGTGCAGTATGTAAAAGTATATAAAAAGTACCTCGGATTAAAGAAGGAAAGCATGTTTTAGTTTTGTTTCAGCCCTAGTAAAAATAAAAAATTCTTTACCTCAACTAACCTACCGCTACAGCTTCACTACTACTATCATTTAACTCTTTACCAGCTTCCGGAACTCCCGCATTGTTTCATCTCTCATATGGCTTATGGTTTTTTCGTTGAATTTGTTTTAGCCTGAGCTTTGAGTTCAAGAGGATCTGTAAAAATGTAAGCACGTTAGGATAATAAATACAATATCGATTGTGTTTCTTTTGTAACTCAAACTCATAACGTATGCTCGCTTATTGCCTATTCAAGTAAAGTAGAAGAAAATACTACATTGCATGAATGCATACGCAGTAGAGGATATACGTGCTACAAGTTGGAGTTTTTTTTTATCAAGAACCAACAAGTCTAGGAAATTTTATTCTAGGAAAGATCTAGTGATGTAATCCAAGACGCAGTGTACTTTATCCTCCCTTCCTCTCAGTTTGGGAATAATAATTAGCTACTTTGACGGGAGAAACTCTTCATTCTCTGGTTCAAGTTTAGTGTTATAAGTACCTAAGTAAATTACTATTAGCTTGTTGTTTTTCCTCGTGACGGGATGAAACAATGATGTAGACTTACTAACCGTTCCTTCTAATGATTTCTCTGAGAGCTATACGCTCACCAAAAGATTCTTTTCAATTTATTATAATATTACAGCAACACCGAAATTCATTTTTAATGATATTTTGTAACTCTTTAGGTATCTCTTGAAGACTGGGGAAAGTTTATAGGTAGGTTGCATAATGTATACGGAGAGTAATCCCTGAAATAAAAGTAATCAAACTGTCAAAGTTGTGGCATACACAATGCGGTAAGCATTTAACATGCTCCCATATAGTGTATGTGACTATGTTTGTACCTATACATTAAGTTTCATAAGTTTCATAATTACATGGTCATAATGAATAGCATGATCGTCGAATTGGGTAAGTAACTTTAACGCTAATGAACAAGCTGTGCGATTTTGGACAAGATGAAGCATGCAATAATCGCACGAAACTTATATTAGTAAAATCTATCGTCCTACAAACATATTTGGTAATTTATTTGCACATATTGTGAAAATTCATGTACCAAATGAAAAAAGTATTTTGAAATGCGAAAGTCAATTCTCTACATTGCAGTTATTTAGTATCTTAAAGACACATGGAATTTTTGTGAATGCATAGGTACGAGTATTTTTATCTCACCTACGTACGTACATACGTATAAATGATATGAAAATGTATAAAAAATTTGCTTCTGAATTGATATGGTTGTGTGAATGTAAATGTTGAATGAATAAACGTCTTGAACAAATAAACTTTGTAAAACATAATAAGCAAGAAAAACGTTGTTTCGCAGTTTGCTCCATCTCTATTTTCATCCATTCAACACAACTAAAAACACATTTCTTCTTTCTCCACAGAGACTTTCTCCAAGTTACACAAATACTGTTGGCATATGGTTTTGTTTTCTCGGTCAAAGATGGCAATACAACATCTTACTTCTGGTGTACGCCGCATTTCTTGGTGCCAATGGCTTCCTCCCTTTGATTTTGTACCGTGGAGGAAAAATGTTAATTTACGCTTACAATTTCCGAGAAACGATTGACTGGAGATTGTAACATTAGTATAACGTCAATTAAGTTGCATGTTCATCTCAGTAGATATTCTAAAGAAACGTCAGTCTTCAGACTGATTCAGCAAAGAAAACAGTTTGCAAGGCCGAAACCTTAATAATGGTAATAATGAAAGTTGATGAAGGTATCAGTGAAAGTTTAGTAATGAGGTTCTCATTTACTGACCTCAACTTTTCTTGGCTTTCATTTATTTTCATTTGCCTGTTTGATTGATATTACGATGAACGCATTCTTATCCATGAGCACAAATGTCCCAGCACGTACACTTGGTTCCAGATTATTACTTCATTTATGTAGTTTCTAGAAGTAATTTCAACCCTGTGCTCTTAGATTCTTCATATGTTTAGTCTTGTCGCATTCATACCTACCACCCGGGGAAATCTTCAATCCAAAGTTTATTATTCTTTTCTTGTTTTCTTTAGTTCACAGAAAACCTATATAGTCCATTGGGGATTTCAATTTCGGGTGAATGGCTACCTTGTAACTGTTGTAACGTTTGTTTTCTTGGTTGCCAGTTTGATTAAGCAACTATCACTGTTTGGGCATACATAACAGAAAAACAAGTCCATATATAGCCAATTGCAGTTACATGGGTTACATTCGTACTTATAGAGGAGAGTAGAAGACTATGATCAACTAATAAGTTTGCTTTTAAGCCTAAATGTATTACAACAGCAACTGAACGAAAAGAGTTGCCGAAGCGTTTAACTATTAGAGACAACGCGCGAAGGTATCTGGTCGTAATGAAAAGGGCCAGGGTAAACAGAGAAAACACAATTTTGTCTACACAAGAGTCCCAGTTTGCACATTTCTACGTATATTTTTGCATCACACAAAGCCAGGAATCTTGACTCGTTTTGCTAGCTTTTCATAAAGTACCCCATTCGATTTTATGTATACACACTTTCGTCGTTGTACTGAACTTCCTGTTTACATTCTTCGCCATGGACAAAATTAAAAAATGATTATAGAAAACAAGCTTCTTGTTGTTGCAACAAAGAAATCTTTATAACGCTTGCTCCTCTTTTATCATTAATTAGCCATGCGGCACACCGACTTCATCATATGAATCCCAGATTACATTTGTAGTTTATATGGTTGAATGTCAGCAAACATTTTGGGACAGAATGAATTCATTGGGAATACGTTTCTACATGAAATGTTTGCATGGTTTGAACTAAATATTTGCACAATTTAGTGAATGTGCGTTGAAATTAAAAGCTTTTCAATTTTACGAAAATTTGTTGTTGTTATACGCAACATGTGAAATGCTACACAATGTGTAGTACACATCAGATGAATATGCGCGTAGTTACTTTTCTATCCATTTTTATTATTCCTATAGAGAATATTCAAAATTGTTGATCAAGTTATCTATTCTAAAAAGCATACTATCGTAACACATAACTTTAGAATAAATTCAGCTTTCCGTCCTAAAATGGCTGATTTACGTGATAAACGGTACATTCTTCCGTAAGCAGTCACAATGAATTTTAACATTTCTGAGCAATCCATTTTGACGGATTGGCTTTCTACTGGGAACAACCAAAGACATGGATACATTATACTGTCTAGTAAGAGTTTATACACGATCCCAGTTTGGCAATTGTGATTGGCCAGGTATATCTCAAGAGAATCATTAACCGTGCAAGAAAACTGAAATCCCAAATTTGTTGGTGAGATCCAGAGGAGCTGGAAAAGAAATAGACCCTTTTTATACGCATATTACTGTTGGTGCAACAAAAGCAGAGCCGTGTACAATGCTCACTATTGACTATTATGTATCTCCACTTTATACCGTTCACACAAGGTCGACGGCTGGGATCATGCAGTAAAAAGATTTTCAAATTGATGGAAAGGAACCAATATATTTTCAGTGCAAGTACATGCGTTACAGCCATAGTCGTTTACGTATTCCCATTAGCAATTTTCCAAGCTGAGCAACAAGCATTATCCATATCATTATCGTTATTGTTTATATGCGGTCATATAAGCATAGGTTATGATGAAAGTGCTCCTGGTAATACGAGGCAAAGTTGGTGGAAAGACGAGATAAACCGGCATTCCCAATACGACAGCGTCTTTTATTTGTCCGTTGGTAGCTTTTCTCGTAATACCCAAAAAGAGTAATGGGTTGATGTTAATGTCTCATTTTAAGGTTGAAGAAATGCTTTTAAAAATATATAAAATAGCTATAAGTATTATATAAAATGCAGGTTTTATCCCACGAAAATAGGGTGATGGGAAAACAAATTGCATGACTGTCAGATGAAATCCCTATTTCGGATTTTCGTTTTGACATACGTAAACAGCAGTTTCTACAAGCTTGCTTGTTACTTGCCTTTTTGTATTATGCAAACATTTTTGTATGCATATAACAGCATGCTCCGTTTATCCCAGATCCTTTATTTGTTTCGGAAGCAGGAATTTTTGTGATGAAATTTTTATGATTATTTATGATCAGTTTAGAAGGTTAAAGATTAAGGTGAAAAATATGGTAGATATCTAATTTAAATAATATCATATTGAAGTTTAAATATATGAAGAGTGATGACAAAAAGTTCCCATATAGTTCTCCCGAATTGGTACTGGTGCTATATTTGATGGACAAAGAAAAATAAATGTATATATATAACATACTAGTACAGATAATGTACCTTTAAAAACTATACCTTCACCACCTAGGGAACTCGATGCGAGGTGTATGCCTATTATAATATGAAGATTAAGTATACTTGCAAATGAACCCGAATGCCTACCCTACCGTCAACCGTTGGATTTTCCCGAGTTAAAAGAAGTATTATTCATCGTCATCCATATTAAAATTTATGGGCACATACATACATGTTTGAGATGTTTGAAAAAAGCATTCTAAACCAAAAGTAGGTTTTTAATGAATCATATGTTTTATAAAAGCAAACAAATGTTTTTCGTAATTACTTTATTTAGCACAAGTTTTTATCTACAGACATTAGATGTACTTTAAAATTCAATACCATATAATTGACATTTGGTCATCAAATATATACCAGCCATTTCTTTGACATAAATTCATGCTAGTCAACCACACGTACAAAATCACTGGATATATAGTAATATTTTATGTACACGGAAACATGAATTTAAGGTTAATGTAGGTTCGTTTTTGACATTTTTTTATTTTATTGTTACACGACTTTATAAGAATTTGGATAACATTAGATATTAACATTTAAATCTTTCACTCATATACCACTTTCAATTCATTCATTTTAAATGTTCACGTTGGTGGTGACTGATATACAGTAGAAGATATACATATTCAAAGAGGCATAGGATTAAAGTTTAATGCAAGGCTAAAAGGGCGGTTATACATATTACTTATTGTAGAACTGCACATAAACACCTATAGCTATATTAACCAATCCATTCTTCTTTTCTAAAACAATTTTGAAGATATACATTCATACCACATAATATTATCGTTATATTCTACGCGACTAGCAAACTAGTTTGTGAATGCAACGGGTATGATGTTGCTTATTTTTGTGCCAATTGACGTCGACTATAGATTTGTAATCTTGTATTGAATCAGTGTATTTTTCACTAAATTTTGAATGTAAAAGCAAATAAGTACCCAGTATTTACAAGTACAAACTAAAAGTTTTATATAATTTACTATTTTGTATTTATCTAGATGAAAAAGATTAAACTTTCTATAAGTTCACACTAAAAGACAGTTACATCGTGATAAAGCAGCACGGTTTAAAATTACATTTTCACACTATCATTGTCTAGATGAGTGTTGTTTCCGAAGCCGCTTTATCGACCATCGACCATTAGCAGCTACTTCCACAACACAGAAACATCTGGTTCCTAGAATATTTTGTATTATGTAATATGAACAATTTAAAATCCAGCAATATTTCATAGTCACGTCGTAGATACTAATTTGAAATATTCGTATTAGGATAAAGTAACGCAAAATTCTATAATTGTTTGCATAGCAGTAGTTGATGCTAAACCTGTCTTTTTGAAGCTAATATGAATTCGCATTCTACTGGCATATACTGTTAACCCGTCCAACTAAAATAGCTCCATTTAATTCCATACGTCAAAACTAATGACAGAAATAACAAATTATGCTTCCAAGTATGAAGTATACATACCAAATTTTGCATGTTTCGCAAAATATTACAGAATTTAGAAAAACACATAAACTGCATACATAATGTGGACATTTCTTCATTTTTCATCACACTCATTAGTGATGCTGAATGCTCTTGTATTTGCATAATAATTGAACTATAATAATAAAATTATGCACATAAAGAAAATTCTTAGCTCAAAGCATTCCGCTTGATTCTGCATATTCTATGAAAAATCTTGTTATTTTGCTGTTATTGGTTATATAACTACACTGGAAAAATAATTCCAACTTAGAAACTCCCTTTTCCTAAATTTGCAGCATTTTTAAATCTGCAACTGTAAGCTGTAAACAAAAAAGCTGCTTTTTGTTCTGGCAATACTTGTTCATTATAGAATCAAGAATAAAACTATCTATACATCGATTTAAATGAGAAAGTAATAATAATAATTAATTGCAAACAAAGTGACACTGCATAATGAATGCCACATAAAAGAATGTATATTATATTAAACTAAAATTCACTTTAGCGTATGGATCCAAGCACTTTGAAAAGTACAAAACCTAACCTTTTTCTTAGCATTATACCTATATAGATTTTGTTCAACGTGAAAAGTTTCATCTCTGGAATATAATGTTTACTGTATTCAAACACGCATTTAGCTTTGTGCATTCATTCTTTCTATATTATAGTATAGTAATACTGGAATCCACTTAATACTGTTCCAATTCCAATAAAAATACGACTGCACATAAAACACATACAAATGTGGAAACCCGGTTGATTAACGAACATCATACTTCAATTTAACCAGTTTCTACTATTATCACATGTTTTGCAATATCATAAGTCCCTATTTTATTAAAATTTACATTTAGCCGACATCATCACATTATGTTCTTATATACAATTCGTACTTTTAAAGAAATTCTTATATGACATCGACATCAATAATAATGAACTTTGCAGAATGTACCATCATACACAAGGACAAACTAAAGTGAGAATTGCTTTAAGATTCAAACAGTAGTTTATTCTGTTTCGAATTCAGAGTAACCTAAACATGAAGAGTAGACTTAGTTTAGTAAATTTGATGGGAGCTTTCACCAAATGCCGGCAAAAACAGGATGCAATGAAATGCTCTTGTTTGTTTCCAGTTTATGACAGAAAATGTATATAGCACATCTCAACCAAACATTGTCGTGACATTCATATGCAAATTGTACCGCAAAAACGAGCAACAAATTTACATTTTGCATGCTTCCCTCATTTTGATCTTTATCGTAATAGCGCTAACATTTGACACAGCCCGAAAAATCCTGTTCAAGTAACAGATAGGACATTGCATTCACATCCAACTCTCCCTTTTTGTCACCTTAACCTAAATCTAGTCTAAAAATTTGTGAGTGAGTGCAGTAGTTTGTGCAATATTCTGAATACTTACACATGCAGTGAATCTAGAATGGCTATCGTATCATTACGGAAAAATGAGTATGACTATATAATTTGTGTCGCATAATATACCGCACATATCCTAATATTTTTATTACGTCTACATGCATTTTAGTATGCTTGCAAAGTGTGCACTAAACGCTAAACCACTAGGGTTATACGATGAAAAGTTGACTTGAAGGCCACCGGTCTGGCCTTTCAAGAAAAGTTTTTCCTAGTAGGTACATTTGTTATATAAAATGACCACAAAACGCTGACGAAAGAGTTACGATGTTTCCTACTTCCCGTCTTTTTAACTTTTACCATAGCTTTCTTTTTCAAAATGGACCCTCTTAATGCATTCATAATGTTGCTACATGCATATATACAACACAGATCTACATTGTTATATATAATATAATATTTTTCAATCTCCTCATTCAACCATTAAATTTTTGGAAAGTTCAATTTGCTGACACTATGCATTTTATATTATGTTATCATATAATGTCCTTTTCAGTATACTTGCATTGTAATGATGCGATTGAAGATTAATTTCGTTGTAAATGTATCGACCACCGTAGAATTTGTATAATACATAATATAGATAATCAAGTGCATGAAATTTCAAACGATTTTCACGTAATCATTCCATGATTCCATTCCACAGTTTTTTCTTGTGTTTCAGTTTGCTTTTAGTCATTTGTTTGTAACACTATAGTAGTTTTATGCTTTCACTTAAAAATATGCTGTGCAGCATGTGATTTTTTAACCCTAGTATCTTGACAAGTTGGGAAAAAAACTTTTACATGCTGCTATTCTCACCGGAATACGCTTTCGTTTTATGCATTTACATTAAAAGTGAAAGGAAAAATAAGTTTAAACAAGTTTACGCTGCAAGGTAGTAACTCCAATAAATAATGACAAAGACTGTGAATGCTGCAGGAAAGAGAAATCTGCACGTTTCATCAATGTTCTTGGCTCTCTCCTTATAGTTTGGCATAACTTTGGCCGCAGCGTAAGCCGCGATAGGTTCCATGACGTTTATCCCTTCCACAGGGATTACTGGTTGGTCCACCACACTCAAAAAATGTGGGTTTGAATTTTGCATGAAACTTGTTTCCACATGGTTCTTGTCCAATGAGTTGTCCAGCTTTTCTCGCAGCTGCAAACAAAAATAGCGATGGTGATACACAAAGACAGTAAAATGCATACAATTAGCACCAACCAGCACTTGAACTTATTCATACTATACAGCAAGCGGGTGAGTAAAGAACATATATCTTTTGGCCTAAAAATACATACTATGCATGTTACTATTATTTAAGTGTATTTGGTGAATACTTATATATTTATATGTCAATAGGAGAAATGTACTAAAGTGTAAAATAAAAAGTGAAAAAAACGTGTGGTCGTCTCCCATAACTATATCTTCTACTTTCTACAATCTTTTGCACAAAGGAAACGTACTATATATTTCTTGTTGTCGCTGTCACCAGCAATAAAGGAGGGATAATTTTGCAGAAAAGCAGAAGCACCGGACAGACACCACTTCATCTTTTACTTTCATGTTATTACAAAGGAACAATGAAAACGAAATTCCGGCCAAGTTACGACTTTTAGTTGGCTTGGTGTTGAAACATATACAACTGCGGGTATTTATATGCTGGCTGATGAGACAGTCGGAGGAAAAGAACAAAGGAATATGTACTAGTGCTGATAATAATAGGGCAGTTCATGAATAGATGCAGCATAAGTACGAGTTTGCAATATTGTCACTATTAATAATGTTATTATGATGAATTCTGTCTCATTTATACGATTTATACCATACTTCCCACATTATGTTTTTTTCTTACAAGGGCTATGACTAGTTTGAGGGAAATTATTATAATAACTCTTCTGCTATTTTAACAAAACGTGTTGTGACTCTCTGGGATGATTAAGTGCTGGTGTAAAGATCTAAATGTTTTAATGAATTTCACA
This sequence comes from Entomobrya proxima, assembly GCA_029691765.1. Taxonomy (NCBI): domain Eukaryota; kingdom Metazoa; phylum Arthropoda; class Collembola; order Entomobryomorpha; family Entomobryidae; genus Entomobrya; species Entomobrya proxima. The sequence goes on from CM056172.1 coordinate 16,300,652, forward strand.
TCCTGACGTTTATTTTGAGAAATAAATTGAACATACAAAAAAGGATTTTACAAGTCTGCCAAAAGGTAAGTGGAAGAGAAATTTAAGTGAAAATGTGTGACACAAAAGCAGTACATGGCCATTCTCATTTAGTGTTTGTGCCTATTCAATTTTACTCATCATAAGTACAACTACAAACTACCCGTTCTTTCTGCAATAAAGATGCTACAAAGTATATATAGATAGTGTTGTATTAATGCAAAGCCAACTGTTTCCGACATTTGTTCTGGATATAGTATTTACTAGTTTGGGTACATATAATATACTTATATATTTGTAGTTGAAAATGAACACTCAGATTGAACAAGAAAAATAAATTTGCGACATGAAAAGTCTGGAAAAATACGCCTACAAAGCAGTTTTCTCTTTCTCGTTTGTACATGATAATAGTTGTGTTAAATATACGAATGCTTTCTTCTTACCATTGACTGACCGGATGGAGAGCGACCCATGCCCACATTTTCTGCGTTGTTCCCTAAACCGCCCGTACAACTGTTGTGCTCTGCTTTCGCCTGGCGGAATTTACGGCAACATTCCTTTCTCCAGAGATAGTTCACCACTGTGAATTCAAGCAAGGCCAAAAACACGAAAGCTGTAATGTGGGAAAAACAATGAAAACTATATTAGTTCAGTTCCCAACATCTCTATGCTATTGTGACCGTTTGCGTAACAGGAATAAATGACATGGTATAACAATAAAAAGCAATTTATGATATGCTACCCCGGGAAGGGTCAGTAAGTACAACGGATATTATATTTTTGAAAATCTATTCAAGTATATTAGCATACATACACACACTACTCGAACAAAATGGCAGACCATGACAAATTAAAAAAATGATTTATGATGAGACCCAAAACATGAGTGCGTTGAAAACACAAAAGTGTGAACAAATAAACTACAAACGTTGACACAGCAGATTGTAGCAAAAGACACTTATTGGATTGTCTCAACTTATCAGTTATGATCAGAGTGATACGAAGAGAAACTATCGAATGATTTAAAACATAATACTGTTCATGACGTTTTCGTATTTATTTGAGAAGAAGTGATGAAGAAACATTGAATTGATGTGATGCTTATTCTAGTATAAAAATAATCCTAAAAATATTTTTAGCAGGTTGAAGAATAGATTTTTATTCCTAGGTTCTCATTAAGGCATTGAAGTTTTTAATATATTATGTAATGTATATATGTTGCATAGATTTTATACCTGTACATGTCCCCATCCATACGTCTATAGCTTTCACATAACTAGACTCGATGTTTTCTTGGATATCTAGAATAAAAAAATACAAGTAAATAAACCATGATGTTTTGTTGATATTTTATTCAAGTTGCATGATGATTATTAAATGGAAACAACAAGGAATTGATATTGAATCGAGAGTGAATATTACATTGGCAAAATGCAGTGTTGTATTTTGTATACATTTTTTCTGCATTATTTGTTCAATCGAAAGTCTGTTTGTAAAAGTGAACAACGTAAAGATAAATGAGTGTGTAGTAAAGTTCCATAAAAAATTTCGACCCCTAATATATCACCTATCTGAACCAGATGAAAGCAATTTTCTTGATGATGATAGTTTTGTAAAAAAATATTAATGGAATATAGCATCCCATATAAATCAACGGGGGTCGAATGCATGAAAGGAAATATATCATTAAAACACTTTCTACAATCATCAATACATTTTGACCCATCAATTTCAAAGAATTTTCTCTACTGGATTGGCTACACACAAGTGCCTAAATGAAATGTTCTATCTTCTCGTTTCCTATATCCTATCAGCATGACGCATACAAAACCGGACCAACTTTTATATTTTCAATCTTTTTATAGGTTTAAAAATTTATGTTGCGGTGCGGTAGCTTTGTGATCCAGTAAGACAAAATCATTTTTCAAACTTTTAATATCAACTATCAGTTTTGTAGACAGTCTGCAGAGAAGTGATGAAACGAAAAATGTTTTAATGTACGGCTCTTTTCCCACATGTATGCCCGTCCGCATCCGTTAACATGGTATATTGGTTGCCTCAAATTGATTTTCCAGGTATACTTTGCGTCTACAAAAAGACCGCAGTGATTCAATTTGCTTTTTGCAACTAATGCACAGCAGTTTGGGCTCACTTTACGAGGTTCTCCTTTTCTCTTTGGATACCACATCGACCATTGTATGTGTTTGTCCGTGACATACATAAAACACAAGCATTTTGGCAATTTCGGTGCAAAGTAAAATGTGACACGGACACAACCAGAAAAACAAAAAGGAAAATGAATTCTTTTTATATGTGCGCCATATAAGTTAATATGACTGCCATAAAGCAGGAAACGCAAAAGTGATTTGCAGAGATTCAAAGTTGCTGCTACTGTCAGAAAAGACATTGCAGAAAATGTTTTTATTTCTTTGACATTTTGCTAGAAAACGGAATCATTTTACACTACCATAAAATGTATGTTCACTTGAAAGGAGTTTATGGAGGATTTTTCATATGAAAAAAAATGGGCAAGTACCTACACCTCGTACGTACTAGTAGCTTAAATCAAATCTCAACTGGTGTGACACCAGTGGTGTCTCGCATCTTTGTGGACATTGGACATTTAACAAACTCAACACTTTAAGTTTCAAAATTGTTTTCCAGTTCTCAGACACACTTGAACAAAAAGCATTTGTTTCACTTGTTTCAAGGTCTTTGATGAGGTTTTTTGCAATGTAAAAGAACATGAACAAACATTAACTAATAACTATTTTATTGTTTACTTACTTGTGGCTTTCGAACTAACTGTTAACACCAGCAGCAGCATTGCGAAATAAAAAAATTGTTTAGTTAAATATTTATTTAACGGTTATACTTCAATAAGATATCTATTCTTACCTGTTAGCAGCGTTGTTATACCTGTCCAATTGAAATTGTCATTCAGATTTAAATTATAATTTGATTAATCTCCGACAAAAGACAGTAAATTATTAAATAATATTTAATTTTCCATATATTATCGTTATTACCTAATGTAACTCGTCCTGGCACTGCTCATTAGAAAATATAAATCAAATAATGAATAAAAATCGACAAAAATGGAGATATGATATAAATGGTTTATCTATGGGACTATTTCTCCTGATAATCTTTTTCATAGATCTGAGTTATTTTCATTTCCATTTAAGACATAGTAGTTGGACTTATTTTCTCCAATAAAAACACAAACAAACCAATATAACGAGGGTATTTTGTCTTGTAATGAATGATCATATAATAGGTTTCAGCTACATTTTAATATGCAATGAATCGATTTAGATTCTAAAATAAAATGACAATGCTAGCCCAAGAAAAATAGTCCGGACAATATAATATAATAATAGTATAATATAATCACCGCTATTAACGTCCATCCTGTAAATTAAAGGAATCCAGTCGATTTGATTGTGATATTGATGATGCGATAAAATGTAAAAATTTATATAAATGCTCTCATTGATAAATATAACTGACACTCTGCTAACATTATATAATGGTACATTGAATCAGTTACTTACCAAAATGAAACCCATGAAATGACCACCATCAAAATTGTAGGCAAGTAGCTTTGAACCAAGTGAAAACCTAAGGAAGGAAATTACGAAAAAAAACAATGTGAACTTTTAAATGTAAATGCTCAGAAAAATCAAAATAGACACTATATAAACTGGGATCGCCGCCACTAGATTAGGTTATATCTAATTAGGTTTTGGTTGGTAATGCACTTTGTAAAAAATAGAATGTCAGGGTCAGAGATAAAAAACGTAGTGGGGCTTGATCCCACGATAGTATTGCATGCACTCGTGGTCGTGACTAGAAATGGTTATATATTGCAATGAGATTTACTGTACCTAGGAGTCGGTACAAGTGAAATTCCGCCACCAGGCATGAATAATTTCCTGAAATTAATTAAAATAATTTAAGTGTCAAACCCGAATTTTTAAAATATTATCGAAACTCAAACATTTTTGAATTTAAATGTAATTTTTGTACATTACATCAAATCATGAAAGTTTTATATGTGTAGTAAGTACATTTGATAGGTTTCCGAGTTATGCGTACCCATAGATCCCGATTTGCATAATTTGGTTTAAAATAGTATTCCAAATTGTGGACTTATTAATTTCTAAGAAATTCATTATGTCATTAAGAAATTTTCGAATATACTAGATTTTAAACGCATTCAATTTGCAAAGAATCTCAACAGAAGTCTTTTTATCGAGATAATATGGTCACTTTTTACAGGATATTAGACTATTCTACTAGTTTAGTATCCTGCATTGCTTATATCAAAAAGATGACACTACGAAAGTTCATATAATGTATAACCTTGATGTGATCAATGATAAATTTATACGGTTGCGAGTGGCTAAGTGATAGACAGGACATTAAATATAATCAGCCATACACAATCTTAAATATAAAAGACCAAACAGCATGCATTGAGTTTGCACTTGTGGTCCACAAGTTGTTGACATCTATAAATCATATTATGATGGCTTATTTGGATGTCCAACAACATAGTCAGTAAGGAAATTACTTAAGTTCCTCTTTCAAACTACTTCCCTGGCACACTGACAACCATCCGTGAAAATAAAATAACCATTGATCATATCATACAGATTTTATTACGAAAGGCAAAAGTAATCATTGAAATGAATAAGTCTTGCTACTGTCCTGAAAAGAATCCTCTTAGAGCCATGGCCATTAGAATGATTACATGTTTCCGATTGATATATCATTACAGGCTTCTTTTGTGCTATTACACCCTCTCCACCTACTACGCAAACCTACTTACACTGAAGCTAAAAATGAAGGTTTGAAAGTGTTTCCAACTTCCATTTATGACTTGGCACATGACATTGACATCATTTTATAGCTGCATACCGGTATAAGAAATTTACATGAAAATATCCTACATAAAATATCATATCATAAATTCCAGAAAACGTAGGCCACTACGCGGGTGGCGTAGTATTTACATGGGTATTTTACATGTATTGGAACGATACTGCGCATATAGTAATGCTACCTTTTACATTCTTAATTACTGTTGCTACAAAACTAGGCACTTCACCATAAAACGTGTTATATATAACAGAAATATATAGCATTACCCCTGCCCTATTTGTAAAATGTAGCATATTAAATAGTATGTATTGTAGGACGCAGCTGGTAAAAACAATGCAATGATGATGGGAATATCCCCTTAGGATGCGTTTGGAGTTTGGACATCCATTCCATTACATGACCTCGTCCATTTCTGTTTCACTAAAACTTGTTTTGAAGACTAGATGCTTTCACATATGGAACGTGTACTACCATTTGTGCAGTCCAAAATGCATATAGTGCTGCTTGGTAAGTACCCAAAGTTTGTCTATTTTTTTCTCACCTTCTTCTTGCTTCTATCATACAGACTGTCACTTTCTCATGAAAGTTTTCATGTTTTGAGGCTTTCCACCAGGCATGGAGAAAGCAAAGAAAAAGGACTCTGACCTTTTACACAACCTTTCAAAAAGCATACATAATAAATACATGTCTGTCTGTAGTGTGTACAATGTGATTTCTCGCGTCTGCACAAACCTGTCCTCTGAGGTAGAAAATGCTCTCTAAACTAAATGCAAAATCAATATACAACCGATTTATCCCAGATCATGCCAAACCAAACACGGTCATCATCAAGAAAACGGATCAAGCTCACTTCATAGTAGATAAAAATCTTATCTAAATAGACGAAAGGAGGATTTTTCTTCAATACTATTTACACGCACCGATCTGAAAGGCTTCGTGACATCTGGAGGTAACAATGTCCGTTAGTTCAAATTGAGACATGCCTAACTTTCCAGTGGTTACGGGTTTATGCTCTTTCCATTCCAGGATCAGTTCCTCAACTGTTTTAGAAACTGTAAAGTTGGACAAAAAGATAGAAAACATTCCCTGATGTATCAGTCATGTCTTTACTTTTTTAGCCTTATTGGCTTGCGTAGGAAGCAGACAAAAACAAATACAGTTGGGCACAAAACAACTCTCAAAAACATGTTTTCTCAAACTAGGGTATAAATGCATTTGCTAAAATTACAGGGTTTAATCACGTTAGTTTTACAGGAAAACTTACAGCTTGCCACTTCCATCGTGCACTTTTGTCGGTCAAGAGGAAACTTTGTGAGATCCATCATACAAGAAAAGGTTACCTTCAACCTGTAAACCAAATCAATTATTCGTTACATCATGTCAAGAGTAACACCACGGGCGTGTTGACACCTCAAAATTTTTTTCGCTTGAATTTTAAAAACTTTTATGCTGGTATATAGTATGAGTGTCCACAATACGGTTTACCAAGTTTCAGCTCCTCATGTTGTTCTAAGGCGGCTAGGCAAGGGTTTAAATATTTCGTGTTCGAAAAATGGAAATTTGCTAATATCTCAGAATAGAAACAAAATTGGTCAATAATGTTTTTGCGATAGTTAGGCACCGTGAAACCCGTTCTTCAGATGCAACTATTAGCGCTGACCAATTTTTGAATTTTTGCAAAAAATATTTTTTCCAAATTTTTTGGGAATTTCTCGAACTCAATTGATAATTTTGTTTCTGTTTCTTGGTTTTATGAAATAATTTGATTGATGCCCATCTTAACAATTGTATGTTCTATTAAACACAAAAAACCGCTTGTAAAAATATTACAATTTGCGGAAGTTATGATGAAAAATGTAAAACATCAAGAATTTTTCTGGTAATTTGGGGACACTTGCATACAAATAACTTTTGTATGGATAATCAGATTTCCCCATCATTATGCTTGTTAGAAAGCCCGACTTTTAGTTTACCGGAATATATAGAAACATGTCTAGTATGAATAGTTTTGACTGAGTTCAGTTATGAAAAACAAAAAAATGTGCTGGTAGCCAAAACGGGACATTCGGTAATGAACAACGCATAACTTTCCACACTAACAAATTTTTTAAAAATTGGGGAAACACCCACTTTTATATTTTCATTAGTAGCAATTTAATACCACATTCACGAAATTCCAAACGATCTAATATACTGAAAACGTCGCCAACATTTTTCCTGGCTTCGTGAATGTGGTATTAAATTGTTACTAATGAAAATATAAAAGTGGGTGTTTCCCCAATTTTTAAAAAATTTGTTAGTGTGGAAAGTTATGCGTTGTTCATTACCGAATGTCCCGTTTTGGCTACCAGCACATTTTTTTGTTTTTCATAACTGAACTCAGTCAAAACTATTCATACTAGACATGTTTCTATATATTCCGGTAAACTAAAAGTCGGGCTTTCTAACAAGCATAATGATGGGGAAATCTGATTATCCATACAAAAGTTATTTGTATGCAAGTGTCCCCAAATTACCAGAAAAATTCTTGATGTTTTACATTTTTCATCATAACTTCCGCAAATTGTAATATTTTTACAAGCGGTTTTTTGTGTTTAATAGAACATACAATTGTTAAGATGGGCATCAATCAAATTATTTCATAAAACCAAGAAACAGAAACAAAATTATCAATTGAGTTCGAGAAATTCCCAAAAAATTTGGAAAAAATATTTTTTGCAAAAATTCAAAAATTGGTCAGCGCTAATAGTTGCATCTGAAGAACGGGTTTCACGGTGCCTAACTATCGCAAAAACATTATTGACCAATTTTGTTTCTATTCTGAGATATTAGCAAATTTCCATTTTTCGAACACGAAATATTTAAACCCTTGCCTAGCCGCCTTAGAACAACATGAGGAGCTGAAACTTGGTAAACCGTATTGTGGACACTCATACTATATACCAGCATAAAAGTTTTTAAAATTCAAGCGAAAAAAATTTTGAGGTGTCAACACGCCCGTGGTGTTACTCCAATGCTAAATTTCTCGCACGTAATCAATCTAACACACTGTACGTGCAAAGAATCTGCAAAATTTCTCTCGGTGGTAATTTCAGTTAATAAAGCTTGAATAACATTAACATGTAAATTACAACAACTCAGCTTACAAACACCACAACGAACAAACACTAAATACAAATAAAAAATAGAAACGACTGCAACTGAAGATGATAAATGGACTAATTGATTTTCTTAATTATTATATTTATTAATTGTGACTTTAGGTTTTCTGTTCGTTTTCGCTAAAGCTTTAAAAATAAATTTATAATATAGTATGCCATCTTTGAACATGCTGTGATAATTAAACCATATTTTGCATCTTAAAACAGCACACACCATGCACCGGAGCTGAGATTGTCATACTAAAAGTGAGTTTAAGTAGCGTTGTATACTTCTTAATTTTGTGACAGTCGTCTGTCTGTGTGCACGAAGCATATCTCCTAAACGGCTGGATCGTTTTCCTTCAAATTGGACACCAACTTCCTTGTTACAAGAGACAATTGCTGGTGGATTGGTTGAACCCTTGGGGTCAAGTGAAAGTCAAATGTCACTTGGCATGTATGTCGGAGACACCGTATGAGTTCATTAGAAAACTCTTGTGTTTCTACGCACAATGACTATAAATTCTCATGTCATAGGGCTAAGCATTAATAGAAAATTCGTTAGCATTAATTCGTAACCTCTCATAATATCAATCAATTTAATGTTTAAACAGCTAACGCTACTTTTTAATTCTTTACTGTATTTTTAAAAGTATACTATATGAAAAACTACCACACCATTGATTAAACATTTAGAAGGAAAGGGTACGGGCTACTTCCCTAAAACATTAAAGATCTTGTTTAATATTTTTGGAGCGGAATCAAAAGACCTTTATACAAACTACATGGGAAGTTGTAAATTTTTCAAACTGCCTGACGATAAAATATGTATGGAAGCTAATTTATGAAGCCAGCTAAGGTAGTTTTAATACAGTTTTTGTAAAGGGAGGATGTGGGAAAGTAACTAGGTGTACATATATCTATTTAAAGAAATATCTAAGTATAAAAATTATATCATGTAATCATTTAGAGATTTTATACCATTTTATACACAACAAATTTAAACTTTACGTTCTAAAAGTACGCATCTAATTATTTCAAAACAATATGCAAAATATTTGATTTTATGCTAAATTGATGATGATTTTATGTCAAGCATGAGGTGACTAAAGTAGTAATTTTAGGAATTGGGTCTTATTCGTATTCAATCGTAACCAGATAATCAATGAAAAACCTGTTGTGTGAATGTTAGTTGTAGTTGTGAATCAAATTTTCCATTTCCATTGCATCAATTTTTCCATTTCATATTAGAACATTTTTAGAACATTTTTGGCATGACAAAAATTCTACAGACAAGAAAAGTGCATTGTGTAACACTTGTTCTCTACATTGAATAGTTTGCATGTGTTTTCTTATGAATTTTCTCTTATGTGATGGTTGTGGAATAATATGGAATGTGGGTGCAAGCAAGCACTGCACTTTAAATATAATACTTGGGCATGTGCTTATGTGCCCTTCATCAAGAAGTCGGCATATTATATTACTGCACTCATAACAAATGCCTTGGTTCTGAGAACAAAACATGCTTACTATGGTTTTCTACTTCCTTGATTGCCCCTTTTTATTAGTGTGATAGCGTAGAATGTGCATCTTGCATCCAATAACAACAATATGCTCAAGTACATTTCATTCCGTTATCAAAGAACAATAAAAAGAGACTTGAAAAAGTTGCCAGATTTTAAAGCGTGAATTGCACACTTGAGATGACAAACTTTACTTTACTCAACCATATTAGTATATAGTTGAGCTTAACATAGCATAGTATTTTATTGCAGTTTCCTATACAGTAATAAAGTTTAGCTGACGCTTCTTTCTGTGAAGTTTGTGTTTGTTTACTACACAGCTACGACGCACTTATCTTCCTGGAACTTGAAAATTCTCATTTTCTTGTACATAAATTAGGTCCAAGTACAGACGGATGAAAGTGGAGCATGTTTTACGATATTTTCAATGAGCATGGGTTTTAAGAAGAATGTCATCAGTTTTATGCAAATTTCTACTTTCTCTCACTTCATGAAACACATGTTGATTAGTCGGTTTTTTTATTTAATGCATATTGGTGAAAAGATTTCATACAATATGATATGGACATTAATGCTCTTTTTTCTCTTGCATAAATTTACATGAAACTCTATTTTGTTCAAAAATAAAAACAACAGTACATATGTGTGAAAACACAAATAAATATTAGCTAGTGTAAGCTAATGAAAGTGCTTGCTTATGCTGAATATTTTTGAATAAAAAGTAAATTCTTGAAAATAGTAGTAGTGTTCTGCCTATCCTCGTATTGTCCTCTCACAGTGCCCCAATCGATGACCAATTTGATTGAAAATAAATTCCAACAACTAGAAATGGCTCTAATGTTTTACGTAATTCAAGGTAGAAGTAATGTTACTATCCCGTGAGGTTTCCGTTTGAACAGGGATTTTCTTATGGCCCTGGGGTATAGCCGTGCGTTGTTTGATTAAACTCTGACAAACTGTTTTCAGGGAGCTTGTGACTAACAGAACATTCAATTTATAAACTTTGTAATACAGTAAACCCCTAATGGTGTAGGCAATACTTTCACTTTGAGCATAATGCTATTTTGTCACCATTATCGTGCTGTATTTCATTAAAAAACGAGGGTATTACTTATTACTTGTTAATTGAAATTAACAATAAAATCAAAAAATGAGAATTCAAACCTCAATGCCAAATATTTTTGATGCATACCCCGATATGTTGTATTCTAGTATTAACTCTTATTCAAGCAGAATTTTATATGCACAGTAAAATAGCTTGACTTGGTGACTTTTCAAAAACTACTATTTCCATTTTTCCAAGAACAGGAGATATAAATCGTTTGAAGCTTGAAGGATAATCGATGATGAAAACAGCACTATATACACATAGGTACATAATATCTACGTAAGTCATATATTTACGTGATTTTCGATACATGATATATGAATTTGGAATTTATGCGGATAAGCATAAACGCATACTGGTTCTCGGTGTGTGACTCGTCTTCTTGTAAGCCAGATAAATGCCGTGTGGCGAAATGAATATTGGAAATAGAAGCCGTACCAGTAATGCACAGTGGCTAAAGAGAGAATGGTTTACCAAGTTTCAAGCGGGTATTACAGTTACGTATTTGCATTATTTTGTACTTCAAATGCCACCTTCTTTCAGAATTACAAATTTACCTAGGCGTGATTTATATCAGTCGTTCACGACCACACAATCTGTATCCATTATATCCGTACAAGCATTTGATTACAATAAAACATTTTTCCTTTGTTTGGTCGGTTTGTATTACATCCGATGTATGATTTTGGTTTACGAACAGATTGTATGGGATATGTACTTGATATTGATGATTTTACTACCACGCATGGAGAGTGAATAGTGAAAAATTGCCACTCTATTCTGTCCAATACACGAAATTATACCAACAGTGTTCTTAATATGAATGTGACAATACAAATTATAAGACTTCGGTGTATTTAATATTATTGGGGTAGTAGACTGTGTTTGCAAAACTAATTTGGCTATCAAAACGTCATTCACTTAGCAGAATCATTTTGCCTTTAAGCATTTACATAAAATTACATGTCGTGTTTTAGTGACGTCGATAAGCGGGATTCAAATGTTTTACGTAGCTAGGATTTACATATTATTAATTTATTTTCCATAACCTACTTAATTGGGAAGTCCATCAACAAGTGAGTTTATTATAGAATGCATCCACCATAAGGTACAAAATACTACATTTAATACTATAAATCTTGGGCATTCACTACCCATAATTTCTGTTGAAGAAATTAGGCATGAGAAAGTTGGAGGTCCTATAATATGGTGCTTGATTTAACCTTTGCTGATATTAAACCTCCAAGCATGCATGCAAGTTTAAAGAATATTTCCATGCTGTTTCATAAATTGTTTCTTAGTTTATGATAGTTTATAAGTTACAAGCAAAGCAAAAACATTTACAAACAAAAAAATCTTTAACAAAAGTGTTATTCATGATACATATAAGATGATATTCATAAAAATATGACATTATGTTTGTACCGTAGCATATATAGGATTTTTCCATCTGGGTTGATCCGCACGAGAACATTAGGTACTGTAACGAACTGAAAGTCGGCTTCCTTTGCATTTGGAAAATATACTTCTGGCTTCCAAATTGCTTTGACCAAATTGCTTTAATTTTAATAAATAAATAAAAGAATTAAATATCAATTTAAGCAAAAATAATAATAACGATTGTAAAATTACGGGTCATTTAGATCCAGAGGCTTCTTGAAATCTTGGTGTTTGAGTCGCTCATCTTTCCAAGTTTGGCGTAGGTACAAATCCACCTTGTAATCCTTTTCGTAAAGAAAGTAAAAACCATAAACATCTTAAAGAATTATGTATGCATGCATTCATCATGACTCATCACCAGACAGACTTAAGTGAGACAACAATAAGAATTCCGAACTAATCAAAAACGCCCAAAATAATAGTTTTAAGAATCGAAGATCGAATCGACACCAAATTTCATGACCTTGCCTATATTGTGCGGCACTTGTATTTACGACCAGAATTAATTTAGCATACTTACCATTGTGATCGGACTCGGTGAGCCAAAGCTGCGGATGTAAAGCTCAAGATATACTTTTGTTGGAGTGGAATTATCTGTTAAAAACAATGACATCATGACTCCTCTGCAACAAATTTTTGCAATAAAGTTCTAATCTGCGTGCAAGACAAATAATTTGTAACTTTGCAAATATTAAAGTAGCAAAATTTTGATTTGACATTGATTTATGCAGATAAGTTCACACTTTTTGTAACGATTGTTGTAGTTTAATTCTATATATATTTCGTTTTTAATTGATAACTTGAAAGTGCTATATCTAATTTTAGGTATTAAATAAATACCAATGTCACCAAATGTTAACTGTTAACCTGTTATCCTGTATGAATTACAGCTTTCTACATAATTTAATCGTTCTAACTTTATGCTAATTACGGCAGTCAATATGTACTACCATATTTACTGTATGCCTTGCAATCTCGCAGTAGCAACAAAATAAGAAAAGAAGATGTTTTCATGTTTAATTGAGTAATATTATGTGTAAGCAAATTGTGTCGCTTAATTCACCAATCCATCAGCGTCTTAAATTCTTGATAACTAAAAAACTTTAAGTTGACATTAATTTATGTTGAAAAATCTCCGCTTGTTGTAATGATTGTTTCGGTTTAAGTTTGTATACACACCATTGTTATTTATACCGTTAACATGTTAAGTCGTAATGTAAGGTAATAAATAATTAACAATGTCACCAAATTATAACTGTTAACCTTTATGGTGTATAGCATTGCAGAAGATTGAATCGTTAGATTTTTAGCTAATTAGTCAATGTTTATCACCACCCAAGTTTAGTGTAGACACAATCTTTTATTTCCAACGAAAAAGATGTTGTGCAGGGTCAATGAGTAATAAGTGTAACCCGTTGTTAACAAACAATATTCGATGCATATCTCACTTTTATTGTTTTTAAGTAAACAAGACTTTGTAGAGATTACTGATTATGCCGTAAAAAGAGGATATTTCAATATGTATTGCTGTTGCTAAGGTAATATGCAATGTTGAATGTATTAATATGTGTAATACCATTATATTTCATTAATTAATTAAGAAAATAAACGATTTACTTTCGACGTTAGATGGAGTGGCTCGTCTATCATAGCCCCGTTTGAGGAGCTGATCTAGTATGGTCAGGTCACCCAGTGTCGCGCCAAACCTGAAAATAAAAAATTGAAAATTTGTAAAAAAAAGTTGTAAAATTTTAAATTGTGCTTAGCAAAGATATACAGCAAAATAATCGTGGAGAGCATGTTTTGTTCGGTAAGAGGATGTTTTGTTCGGTAAGAGGATGTTTTGTTCGGTAAGAGGATGTTTTGTTCGGTAATAGGATGTTTTGTTCGGTAAGAGGATGTTTTGTTCGGTAAGAGGATGTTTTGTTCGGTAAGAGGATGTTTTGTTCGGTAAGAGGATGTTTTGTTCGGTAATAGGATGTTATTTTCGGTAAGAGGATGTTTTGTTCGGTAAGAGGATGTTTTGTTTGGTAAGAGCATGTTTTGTTTGGTAAGAGCATGTTTTGTTTGGTAAGAGCATGTTTTGTTTGGTAAGAGCATGTTTTGTTTGGTAAGAGCATGTTTTGTTTGGTAAGAGCATGTTTTGTTTGGTAAGAGCATGTTTTGTTTGGTAAGAGCATGCTTTGTTTGGTAAGAGCATGTTTTGATTGGTAAGAGCATGTTTTGATTGGTAAGAGCATGCTTTGTTTGATAAGAGCATGCTTTGTTTGATAAGAGCATGCTTTGTTTGGTAAGAGCATGTTTTGTTTGGTAAGAGCATGCTTTGTTTGGTAAGAGCATGTTTTGTTTGGTAAGAGCATGCTTTGTTTGGTAAGAGCATGTTTTGTTTGGTAAGAGCATGTTTTGTTTGGTAAGAGCATGTTTTGTTTGGTAAGAGCATGTTTTGTTTGGTAAGAGCATGTTTTGTTTGGTAAGAGCATGTTTTGTTTGGTAAGAGCATGTTTTGTTTGGTAAGAGCATGTTTTGTTTGGTAAGAGCATGTTTTGTTTGGTAAGAGCATGTTTTGTTTGGTAAGAGCATGTTTTGTTTGGTAAGAGCATGCTTTGTTTGGTAAGAGCATGTTTTGATTGGTAAGAGCATGCTTTGTTTGATAAGAGCATGCTTTGTTTGATAAGAGCATGCTTTGTTTGGTAAGAGCATGTTTTGTTTGGTAAGAGCATGTTTTGTTTGGTAAGAGCATGTTTTGTTTGGTAAGAGCATGTTTTGTTTGGTAAGAGCATGTTTTGTTTGGTAAGAGCATGTTTTGTTTGATAAGAGCATGCTTTGTTTGGTAAGAGCATGTTTTGTTTGGTAAGAGCATGTTTTGTTTGGTAAGAGCATGCTTTGTTTGGTAAGAGCATGTTTTGATTGGTAAGAGCATGCTTTGTTTGATAAGAGCATGCTTTGTTTGATAAGAGCATGCTTTGTTTGGTAAGAGCATGTTTTGTTTGGTAAGAGCATGTTTTGTTTGGTAAGAGCATGTTTTGTTTGGTAAGAGCATGTTTTGTTTGGTAAGAGCATGTTTTGTTTGGTAAGAGCATGTTTTGTTTGGTAAGAGCATGTTTTGTTTGGTAAGAGCATGTTTTGTTTGGTAAGAGCATGTTTTGTTTGGTAAGAGCATGTTTTGTTTGGTAAGAGCATGTTTTGTTTGGTAAGAGCATGTTTTGTTCGGTAAGAGGATGTTTTGTTCATTAAGAGGATGATTTGTTTAATATGAGCATGTTTTGTTTGATAAGAGCATGCTTTGTTTGATAAGAGCATGCTTTGTTTGGTAAGAGCATGTTTTGTTTGGTAAGAGCATGTTTTGTTTGGTAAGAGCATGTTTTGTTTGGTAAGAGCATGTTTTGTTTGGTAAGAGCATGTTTTGTTTGGTAAGAGCATGATTTGTTTGGTAAGAGCATGTTTTGTTTGGTAAGAGCATGTTTTGTTTGGTAAGAGCATGTTTTGTTTGGTAAGAGCATGTTTTGTTTGGTAAGAGCATGTTTTGTTTGGTAAGAGCATGATTTGTTTGGTAAGAGCATGATTTGTTTGGTAAGAGCATGATTTGTTTGGTAAGAGCATGATTTGTTTGGTAAGAGCATGATTTGTTTGGTAAGAGCATGATTTATTCAATTGCAGCAGCAAACTAAACAGCAATAAAAATCAATTTCATATGAGCCAGTAAATCATTGTATCAGATTTGGTGCGTTTCTGACAAAATATATGGACAGGAAGTTACCTCTCCCTATTACCACGGGGGATGATAGATGCAATATGATTCAATATCAATAGGATTGTTTTTTATGACTCAACGAAATTTGCGATTCTTACAAAGCTTGTGGCCGGTATCGTTTTGACAGACAGACACACGGACAAACCCAATAGTAACTGCAATATATACGGTTACGTATTAATAGGAGTAATACACTAATCAAGAAGAGTTTGGAATATTGTCTATGAGTTTGCCATCAAAATTACTCTCCCATAAATGATGTATTACGAAATTTCTTGCTGTATGTGTGAAGCCCATAAAATTCTAGTGTACTGCTGCTTTCACAGTGTGAAACTTTCACTCACAAGCACGGGAGGAGGGTAGGGGGAAGTGCAAAGCTTTGGAAACTTGTCGTTAACCGTCAGCTTGCATTTCCGTGTACAGTTGCTTTTTCTTTAATAGAAAAGTTAAGGTTTCACAAACACAAAAAGAAGCAACATAACATAGTCATCAATGTGGCAATGAACTGTACTCTCAATATGTTTCAGTAAGTATTCTTTATTTTCCAATATGACCTAAATTATTGTCGAGTTTCACTATTGTTGTGCCGTTAAAGCACTCATGCATCTTACAGAAAAATGGTTCTCCAGGAAGAATGAGAAGGCTTATATTTTAAGGCTTACCATATAGCATTCATACAATGATTTTGGATAATGATTTCAATATCTTGGAAAGTTTACAAATAAAACAACAACAGGGGCGATGTAAGAAAATTCAGATTGTGCACATTTATATATATCATTTTACATATTTGTATTGAGTGAAACTTAACTTTCCTTCAAACGACCAAATGTAATCTCTTTGGGACAATTGATACCTTATTTATACTCTGATTCTTCAGAAAATAATCCATTAAAATTAATACTACATATAATATTATCTATTATATGACCAGCTTAGGATACTAGCAATCAGTAACAGTAGTTTAATGGGTAACCGCAAAGTTGTGTGAGGACTCTGCCATATTGGCCATCTTTACCCAACACCACAAGCAAATGAATGTAGGGTGCCACTCTTATGTAATAAATGCAATTCAACTTTTTTTCTTCCTTTGCGAATTATAAACCTATGTAAATTGCTGTAGTGCCACTCACAGATAATGGTAGGTTCTAGATCAGCTTTTCACGCGAGTCCTAGTAAAATGTACGTTTTAGTACCAACCAGCACCCTTAAATATGACATGATATACAGCACCCATGTAACAAACTACCAGCTTCTCCTTGATTCTGTATGGAATTTGTTCTCATCACAAGGGAGAATTTTAACGGAATGAAAATCACGTACGATTCGTATTACCTCTCTGCGTTTTTCGGCTACTTCAACTTTTGCTTCGAATGAATAGAGCGGAAGAAACGAGTCAAGAAAGTGAGAAAGAAGCATCTTTCAGTGTCTTCGTTTTTACTTTATAAAAACATTCACACACAAACAGCGACAGTGCAATTTTTTCCCCATACATTTCTTTGACTTGTAAGCAGTTTTGCAATTTTGTATGGTTTAGGAAAAGCGAACGAGGAATGTCACGGAAGACGACAGTGTTCATACAAACCGTACCGCGCACTTACTTGCATTCTTGTTTCTTCTTCCATGTGCCCGGAAACTCCAAAGGTCTTTTTCATTCAGAAAAGCGTCTTCAAAGAAAAGGAGCTAGTTTTATTTTACTACATGGCAAACAACTTGGATGTGCCATAATTATGTGTTTATTTTCAACCAAAACGTCTGTACTGTATGAGCTAAAATATAATATAGTAATATTAAATGTCATAAATACATTTTACACATGTTAATGCTGAATATTCTCTGTAAAGTGTGAATATGTTTTTGTGGCAATATATGTGTGACAAATATTTTACCCTTGTACTTTCACATATATTTGACTTATTGCTGACAATGGGAATGTATGCTTGGTTGGCTATTTGTAATATTTTCATCAAATTATTTTTTTGTTTTATGAAGTTTTAAGCACCTCTTACTTTTCCCACCATCGTTTTACTTTCCATATTATACAAAATGTTTTAAGCAGCTTATAGTGTACATGCAAACATTGATATTAATTTGACAGCCATGTAAGAGAAGGTTTTATTGGTTTTATCATAAAGTTAGAATGATCCGTTATACATATATACAAACCTTAATTATGATTGGGTAACTGTACTATCAACTATGAGGAGTGACTTTAAAAAAAATCTTGTGGCATACAAAACTGTAACTTTGCAAGGACAAATTAATTTACTATTATTCTCTTCAGAATTTATTCATGCAGACAGACTGCCGAGTTGGAAACGGTCCACATCAGTTAAATTATTGTTGATAAAAGTAATCTTGTAGGAAAGGACAAAGGCAACATTTTACAGAGAAAGTCATTCATTCCATGCATGCAAACAAAGTAAATTTTGAAAATAACCCTCGTTATAGTTGTTGTTTTTAGCTATTAAAACTATGAGAAGCTTGTTTTATGTAAATTTTATTTGCAGAAAAAACAAATAAAACACCAACGAATAACAGACATCTATGAGGGGAAAGGTTGCATTTTTGTATTTTGATGCTTCCTTCTTTATCTTATCTTGTGGTAACAATTCCACCGTTAGTGCAAGGGTCTCTCATTTCAAAGTAAGATGTGGTAATAACAAACTTTTTTTTTATTTTCTCAAAGCAACATTACGCAAGCGTAGCATTCATTTGTCGGATATGCCAAATACTTTTCTCAATGTGTTCACAACACCCATATAATACCACAGGGGATTAATTTGAAATGAATTAATCATTTTTGTTGTTTATTCCCATAATAAAAACAAGTAATAGTTTTTATTGTTATTGATTATTCCTCTCCTGAACTTTTTCAATCTGCACCCGAGTCAGCACTCAGCACCATACCTCAAATTCGTTTGTATCACCTATACCTAACAAACCACATAATTATGTATATTCAGTACACATACATCCAATATTAATTGTACTTACAATATATGTATCAAACTTTTTCAGGCTTGCCAACTTGGTATGCTGAAAAAGGCTCGATACTGTAGTCTTTCTTCCAATCGTTATTTTTAGTTGGACATGAAATGTTATAGTATGATGGTATTCGATTTATGAATACCTACTTGAAATTTTTCATTATAATCAAATAGCAAATACGCTTAATATTATATCTAGTTTGCTTATAAAAATGGACAAATAATTCAATTTCAAGATGGTTGAAAATCTGTCAAGTGTGACATTTTGTTCGATCCCAAAATGATAAAAAAAACTTGTCTTACCGTAAATTGGAGTAAAATAATATATCATTTGCAGATGACTAACAAAAAGCTCCATGAAGCATTATTTGGTTGCTAGTCTGGTGCTTGTGTACATGCTTATGACTTTTTTATTTGTGGGAAAAGATGAGATGTGTGCGTGCTCAGTCCTCGAAACTGTTTTGGTGAGGTACTTATAGGAAGTACGAGATTTTAATGCGAACTTCAAGTAGTTTATTGACGTGCATTATCATCCAACTTTTTTCCAAGAAAGAAAAGTCAAGCAATGGGAAGCTTTCAAACGAGAAAGATTCGACTTTAGTAAAGAGCATTACTAAGATTGAAAAAAATCGTTGTGGGATTTAGTTTTACAATTAAGATAAGGGAAATGGATCCATTTTGATGCCTGCGGCGGCGGCTGCTGTAACAATTACATCAAAAATATACATAGTAAACTGGCGCCTTGATATAAGAATCTCTAAACTTTCTCCTGTACATACTTTTTGTCTAATAAAAGAAATATGTAAAAAGTTGTACATGTTGCTGTGTTAATGCATTAAGTTGTATATTTTAAGACTGGGAACGCAAAAGTGCAGGCACTGGTCCACGGTTCCATTTTCTCAGGACACACAACCCAGTAGTACATTCATTTACTTTCTTCATATAATTTAACTGCGTACGACAATAAAAAAATTCGTTACACCACAACAAGTCACATATTTTGTGATTTCATTGGGAGCATATAAGAGGGTGGTGCATGGACGGAAACAAGGGAAAGTAGTACCGTTTCTAAACCTTTTTAAGGGAGAGTAGGTAGCCACCATAGCTTGCAGCAATTTCTCATTCGGGCTGTGTCAGTCTTTCATTCTTGAAGGTTGAAATTTGAAAACTCACTCGGAAGAGAAAACAATGCGATATGCCTGCACTAGTTTTTCACTGTCAGAAGAAGTACTAGGGTACTTGTTCATCCACGTGAGTGCCTACATGTTGCTGAGGGTTATAATATGCTAGTTGGATCGTTGGATTGGCGGCTTGGCGGTCTATGCACAGAGAAATATAACAACGGTACGAAATTCGAAAGAACCTTAGATTATGTATATGAAATGGAAGAAGACAAGAGAAGCGTCTTCTCTGTAAGCCCATTCCTGCCAAAGATTAAGTCTACTGTAATCCCTATCTTATTACTGCACATTTCATAGTTTGAAAAATGGTTTCAATTTCAAACGGAAAAGATTAGATCTGCATGAGGAAATAATAAAAAGTTGGTAAATGTAAACGCAAGTGCTTTGTTTCTACATATTAAAGTGTTCTTCTTTTTATCTAGGCCTGTCCAAATTCATCCTGATGATGAGAGTTGCCAACGATTTTTCAAATGGAGACATAAAGTAGCTTCTTTTCCATTAGTAAAAGGCATTTTGGTCTTGGTGACATGGTCGCGGACAAAACTGTGTTCAACTTTAAATCCATATTATCTGCTGCGCATGAAGATATATAGATAAGACATTGTATGGCAGTCTGTACCCACACACTCAAAACTGGGGTCCCGCCATCAATATAAACTTATTAAACTCGCACCCTGAACTAGGTCGGATAGTTCCAAAACTTAGGAGTATACCTATGCCCAAATGCCCAATTGACAATTGTCACATGAATCTTTGATAATTTAGGAAAACAGCATGGAAAATAGAAATGCTCCATTAACACTTTTTGGGTTCGACCAACCAGAGTTCCAAGTAATAGGGACGGTTTCCTTAAAGTTAATTTATTTGTGATTTTCTTTGGAGCGCAATAAGTCACATATTTCATAATATTACTTCCCAAAAATATTATTTTTTAAAATCAAGATCTCAAGAAAGTAGGAAGCCAAGTCCAAGTATTGCCAATGATGAAACCTTATTAATAAAATCACAAGCCAGTTTTGAGGGCGTGGGTACAGACTTTTTTGCGTAACAAATTTTTATATAATCGCATAGACTTTTAGTAAAAGAAACCTGTACGCCAGTTTCTAAACCCTTGAGCGGATATAAATGAATTGTATGCTCTTCTGGTGATTATGTGTCTACTCAATTTTCTCAACAACTTTGTTTTACATTTGGATGATTACGCTGGATATTTGACTCAAGAGAATGAAAATTTACTAGTACGACAAGACCAAAAAAGCACTTATCTTTAAAATACTGTTTTTGATGGAATTGTCTACTCTACCTTTACTATGTCCATTAAGTGTAAAGTCACATCAAAATAAATATACAATATACAAGCCTTAGTCTTCCTACAGGAACCTGGGACGTGTATTTCGTCGTTCGGATAGTTTAGAATGATAGAAATGGTACGGACGAATTGTTTTATTTGTTTTATTATGTTCGTATTTCGTTCTTACATATCAAGATTCAGGACTGTATAGATAAGCATCGACAGTCATACAGTCAAAATGACTGGCATAAAAAAGAAAACCCCAGCAGGTATATGACTCTATTTGCTGGTAATTCATGTGCATTTCATTCAGGAACAATGTAGCGTAATTATCGTGGATTTTTTTACTTGGGACAATGCGTTTGTAATTTGGGACCCATCAAGATTACATGATCTATTGAATGAGTAATACGGTCTGAGAAATTAAGCTGCTAGATTCTCGATAATTGGCCCTTTGATAAAGATTCCATTTCATATTATTAGTTTCAAATGTCATTTTTATGTTGCTTTATTTCATGTTTACATCATATACTGTTTCACTAATATTAGCAGTTATGAAAAGAGGCTGTTGGTGTAGAAGAAGATAATGTAGGAATTGTTTACATGCCTTTTTATTATAGACTGCTTTTATCCGTGTTATATTAAGCTCCGTTTTTAGTAAAATGAGCTGTCTACTGACAACTAATACCGGAAAGCAGCTTTTCATAAGCTTAAAACTGGCTAATCTCTGAGTTATATATATACCTTTTGTCGATGCCACTGGGAAATGTTGTTCTGGGTATTTTCATTCCAGAAAGTGGTGCAATAAAATGAGGCGAGTATGGTAATGATTATTATTATTATGCCAATTTAAAAATCGTGTGCCATTATTGCAGGTTCCATACTAGCAATAAGGTCGACATTTAATGACTAAACTTTTGTTGTTAATGTTGTTTTATTTCCCTTTTGATCACTACTAATTCGAAACTTACTCTGTATGCTAGTGTCTGTAATCGTTGTCACCTATCATTCTTTCTTTTACGTTGAGCCCCAAAGTCGAATGCTAATACACAGCGTAACGTAACCTTTGAACCTAAAATTACTAATCACTACCACACTCAACGGTGTCGTGTAAAAAACAATTTTATGTCATACTCAGAGCAGACTATTACAAATTCAAGAATGCAAAACAAAAATTAAATTGAACCCGAATAAGGGAAATGTAGCGTCCATTAAAAATCACACCAAATAGACGTTTGTAGGATAAATAATGCGTCCTCTTAAGTAGTGCCTTCAGCCTTTATACGATCTTATCACCACGTTCATTAGGGCAAGCTGGTTTACTGATGCTGGTACTATCTATCTACTAATACAGTGTACATGACGTATTTCCAAAAGCAATATTACATTTTTGTACATATGCGTATATAGTATAGCCAATATAAAAAGAAAATTATGGCAAACATTTAAAATTAGTGTGTGAAATAAAAGCTAAATCTCGTAATGGTAGCGCAAAATAAGTTTTAGTTTGCTTGGTTTTAGTGAACATGATAATAATATGGTGGTAGCATGGTAAAAATTAGATGACAACAAGATCATGGCATAGCAAAGCAAAAAACCGAAATGATAAACATGTGGACGTGAGTGAGAGTCAAACTCGGATTGTTTGTCTATGTCACAAACCTCACCCCTCAGCACAAACACAATGCACACCAGTAACCGTCATTGCGTGTTTCAAAACTGCACCATCAAGCACAGTAAGAGAAATAGTAAACCTCGCAAGAGAATCAATTCGAATATTATGCCAGCAGGATAGAGTAGTAAGGGAACGGGAGAAAGTAAAAACGGAAAGACACACAGGAACAACTTTACTCTGCAATAATATTCCAGCTTAGTTGTTGTAATACGCACAGCAGTTGAAGTAAATAAATACACCTCTAATATCTGTTAAGTGTGTACTTGTCTAGTTCATATGGTTATGGCGTATATAACAAGTAGTCACAGTAGGTTGTCTATCTATCTGTCTGTGACTACGAAAAAGTGGAAGAAATCTCTTGGGACCAAAACTGCAAAATTCTTATCTGGTATTATGGGGGAAACACTGACAGTGCCAGTGTTGACGTGTTATGTATACCTACATGCTTTAGGAAGTTCCCTTTTTTAACAATTGTTTGCTATTTATTACGTTTCATGCATAGTACATTCTACAAAAATCATTTTCCTCTTTCCCCGAAAACATCATTGCATACCAGCATTCACAACAACGCCTTGCTATAACGAATGAGATATAATAATGCAAGCAGTAAAACCTTTAAATATTATGTGACTGCAAACTGTGCAAACCATGACCATCTGCATATCTCAAGCCACCCACGTAAGGGAAAATACGATAACATTATATTATTATTGTATAGCGTATGAGTATGAGTTGTGTGTATTTACGAGCTGTTGCAAATGCAAACATAAGATTTTATAACTAAATAGGATTGTTGTTGTCACCAACAAGCATTTGTGAGTCGGAAATTGTGCGAAAACGTGTAGCCAAATATCTATACTTGTTTGGCTAAATTATGATACCAATAACTATTGTAATTTCAAATAAAATGTATTTAAAACTTGGCAATTGTATTTTAAGGTCAAATAATAAATAAATACGTGCAAGAAATGTTGAATTGTGAATTGAGACAGTAAACACACAACTTTTTTTTGATATATTAATAGTGATACCGAGTTTGCTCATCCTATTCTTCGCACCCTTTCTCACATGTCAGTGTGATGCCGAGAAGAACCTTCCTCTTTTTTCTGCATCTACATTATTATTAGTTTTTACCTCTTACTTACTTTTGCTCGAAATGCAGACACACAGTGCAAGAGGAAACTACCCACTCCAGTCATGACGGAGATGAGAGAGCGTAAAAAATCAAGTAGCTTGTTCGCTTTTTCACTTTTCCACCACTTTAGTGAAATTCACTGCCAGGCAATCGAAGTAGTAATAGAAAGGGCAGTGAAAGTGTACGACTCCCTTTTCAACAATTCCCTTTTCTAGTGTGTTTTCACCACTAATACTACATTGCAACTTTGTAAAAGTGCGGAATAAATAGGTAAGTATATCAACAAGAAGTTAGGGAGTAACCATAAAAGAACGGAACAAAGTTCCATGTATTTCCCCCCCTTTTCACTTCCTCTCTCTCACTGTCAAAATTTAAAAGGCAGCATGCAAAACCCTCTGTGTGGGCAAAACAGAAAGGAAAAGAAACGCCAACACGCCAAATGCAATGCAGAGTAAGAAGGATACATTACATTGATCATTTGAACAGCCCAAATAAAATGTACAGGTTTTTGCATGTATTTTTCGGAGTGCTTGACTTTGATGCACAAGAAAACCGAGCGATTTTTAGATTATTAATGCCTACTTTTCAAACTTCGAAGCAAAAAAAGAAAAAGGTATACATTTTCTATTTTTTACAAACTGAACTGAACATTTCACATAAAGGATGTGTACATTGTACACATAATGCTGTGTAATTCAGGTTGACATATTTGGTTAGTTTTCCCCTTGAATTCACAAAATGTTCAAACGGTTCCTTCTCCATTTAGATTTACACTATGCGGCAATGGCAACGGTTATACGTTAGTGTTCCTTCAACTTTAAACTTCCTAGCTTATTCTGAAAGGGGTAGTGATAATGCTTACACGAAACAGATAAAATTATGTTGCAAAAATACAATATGGCTGGGACAAATAGAGATTACACAGACTATTACATCAATAATGGAGAGAAAAGACAGGGGATGTGATGGTATTAACTTTTTGTGCTAATATTTTCCCGTTTTTCCTGCTCGCTGTATTCTCAGTTGGCTGTAGTGCTTCGCTGCCAGCTTTTCCTTAGAGTCCCTTTCCTCTTTCTTGTGTTCCACAACCAAACGGTGCTATGAAGATAATCCTTTCTCGTTTATCAAGTACCTCTTACTATGATAATGTTATGAACGGTGCATGCATTCATTTTAGCGACATGGTGGTATAACCATGATATTCAAATTGTTGTTCTTAGACTTAGACATGTAGATATAAATAATCCCATTCTATTCTTCGTTCTTATCTGCTACACACTTTTTCAAAGAAACCGCAAAGTAAATCGGTGTAAATAACCGCTGCTTAGCAAGTATGAGGCTTGACCAAAGTTTATTAGTGTTTGACCACTTTAGTTTAGAAAACATTTAATGGGGGTAAAGATTGATTTAAAATTATTTATAAAACCAACTTCAAAAACATTTTACTTGAATAATGCATATATAATAACTGGAACAATAATCATGTCAACACAAATAACGTCTGAGTTATTTAGTCTACAAATTAATACACGATGCATTACTTCAATAAAAAATCTACCATTCCGCCTTGTAGCGAGAGAAATTGGTTTTATGGGCTACTTGTAAAAAGACAGACAGAAGACAAGTATTCTGTTGAAGTAGCACGCTCTACTTAATAATAGAGTCAAACAATATTACCAAGATATCTTGTTCTTATAGACAGCATATTCGAATACATACTGGTAAAGAAAATCTGGCTTCTATTAGTATATGTAAGATTGAGAAAGTAAAGTGTTCTTAGAAATCACAGAACAGCAAAATCTAATAAGCCATTTATACTCTTCTCTCTGCTGCCTGTCTACGCATACATACAAACTAAATTAAATTGGTAGACGGAATGAGACAATACAAATGTGGTTGTTACACTGAATCTCTTTCTTTCGACAAGTCAAATTCACTTCAATAACCCGTACAGTAGAGCTAGAAGTACTTTAAGTTTGGTAACTTTAGGATCCATATTCCTATTATGTATTTATACATGGTAGGTTGATTTCAAAAGTCATCAAGAAGCACTCTTGAACCTAACTCTGGAAGTCACATAATTCTAATCTCATTCTCTTGATCTGAAATATTACAAGAATCTGGTGCACGGCTATTCTATTTAAGATGTTTCTTCCTGCGGTGGTGGGGCTAATAATCATGTCAGCACACTACACTGTATACACCAATGCCAGAAATAAAGTAGTAAGTAATCAACAGCAGCAAAGAAAATGGCTATCCAGGCCTTGGCTATAGAGAAAGGATACATGATGCTGCTGTGTTATAAAACATTCAATTCTCAATTCCATTTATCACTCTGGATTATACAGTATATCCTTGCAGTATGTATGCAACTGAAACAACTTTTGCTTCCGAAATGTCATCTTTGCTTGTGCCAATCTCACTTATTAACGACATGTGTCGAAATCGATGTATTTTCTTCCCCGCCACCATTGGAATCTCACTTTTACTCCTTCGCTTCCAGATAATCGAGGAGCAAGGTGAAAGCAGCAAATCTGAAACCACCTTTCACACGCAAATATTATATACATGATGTCTTATGGTTTATATGAAGACTGTTGTAGGTATATAGGCTGATAATCCTGTCAAAACCTAAGGAGGATTGCCATTAATATAACGGTAATCCCCTGAGCTTGATCCGTCTCATAAAAGTTCGTAGGCCAAGTAGTGCAATACGGCAAGCATGTTTATATATATTATTTGGGATTCTTGTGTTCTTCTTTTAACTATGGTGCTTTGTGATTACGTGAAAGCATATAGGATTGAAGTTAGATGAGATGGAAAGATGCTATATGAGCTGAGTGAAATATCGTTTTGGTAAGAACCGTATGCTTCTCAAATGCGGAATTTCACTTTACACCATAGTCAATAATAGGAATAAAAGGATCATTTCTTCATTTGTGTTAATTAAACATCTGGTATAACATCATGGACTGGGGACTCTTACCAATGAAATATTTCACTTACGGTCTTTCGGCCGTGTGAATGAGAATCCCCATTCAGAATGGACAATAGTCGTCTCAAGAAAGACTTTGTAGCTTAAGATTTCACATATACCACAAGT
This sequence comes from Entomobrya proxima, assembly GCA_029691765.1. Classification (NCBI taxonomy): domain Eukaryota; kingdom Metazoa; phylum Arthropoda; class Collembola; order Entomobryomorpha; family Entomobryidae; genus Entomobrya; species Entomobrya proxima. The sequence goes on from CM056172.1 coordinate 16,327,897, forward strand.
TTTACCTTTGATCATAAGAACAGAAAAGAACTCCATCAAAGGATGTTTTAGACGGCTTGGGCCAAGTTGTGTGTGAATCAAGCAAGCCAGTGAGTGACACTATATGATGCTATCATCAAGTATGCGAATATGCGTAAAATAAGGAAGCCTGTTTATGGGTTTGCACAGTTCTACTTCAAAAGTTTGCATTTAAATGCTGAATTGAAATGAAATGAATGATACATGAAACCATGTTGAGTTAAAATACATGATGAAACTGACAGTGCTAGATACAATTATTGAGTTATTTCACACTCTAGTGAGCACTCGGCTTTGAAAGTGTTTATGTTAATGAAAGTCAAGGTAAGAAACTTAGATGGAATGCTTAAATTAAAATATAACTGTAGGAAGCATATCGATTTTTTAATTAAAAATTCCATTTCTGTCACTAGATGTATGCAAAAATGACCGAACGGTAAAAGTTCCTGTACACTCTGAAGTAAAGAGGTTTCCATGTTTGTGTCAGTAACACATGTATACAAAATACATGTATCAAGTTACCCCTTGCCTGACCTCAATGTTATCTTATTTATAAGAATGCAAAAATTAAACATGTCATGCAAGGTAAAATATTATATATTACTACATGACACAAAAATGATGAAATAAAAAGACTATTTTTTATAATATAAAACCCTGTTTGTTTTTTACAGTTTCTGTCAATTCAACAAGAATTCTACAAATTATGCTACAAAGTTATGATTTTTCAACTTGAAAAGAATATATTAGACAATTCCCAGACTATAGTTACAAAGTCATTTTACAATGTCTTCAGTTTTTTTTCAAACTGCACTTGATTGCAAACACAATGGAATACATTAAAGAACTTTCAATGAAAGTCGTAAACAACTTTCTATTTCAATATCTACTATCAATTTATGTGCATACAATCACATTTCGGTGACTTGCTGCTCATGTTCATACATAGTACACAAGAACGTTTATTATATGAATTTATAAAGTCTTGCATTATGAATTTATATATTCATGGAAAGCTGCTTCTACGTACGCACACCATTCAATGAAAATCCTGCTTTCATTGGCAATATGGGAGCAATAAATATAATATTGAATATGTAAATTGCCGTGTAAAATTTCCAAGCTAAAATGCATGGGGTCGATATTCAATTGAAGACTTTCCTTTCAACAAATCGACATACAACAGTAACAGAAACAAGGGAAGAAAAATTGAATTTGTAAAGCATTCCAATTTATTAATATCATATCAGCTATCTTCTGATTCCAGTGAAAAGTTGGTAATATTCTATATTACTATCCATGTTTGCACTAATAGACATGCGAGTATTAAATGCGAATCCAGGTATTTTTTATTTGTTCTGGTTATAACAACAGCATATTAATACCTGTTTGTGGAAACCCTTTTACTAATGAGTAACTTACAAGTTTCTCATTCTCTTACCTTTATCAATTATAAAGCAAAGTATATTAAAATCCATTATTAATAAAAAGCAAAGTGAGCAGAGTATAACGCGTTAAAAAATAATGTGCAAAAAATTAGCTGATATGCAGCCAGCACTGTATGAAGTTACTTTCTTTACCAACCACCACACAACCTTGATTTGAAGAAAAGACAAGGTTTTTTTAGAGATTCCTTAATTTTAATGCAGATTTCAGTACAGCCCGCAGATCCATTCCCATCCCTACAGTTCGCGTTCGTGAAGCTTTTTGCATAATTCGTGATGTGAATTTGAAGCAAACTTACATCCGGTTTCACAGTTAGTCACACAGCTATGATAAAGGATCCTCCTCTCAACAAACCCAAATTGACGTGTGCACGTTTCTCCAACCCTCTTTATGACATAAATATATTGTGTGCGTATTATAATAATAATAATATTTTGTATTGTTGTCATCAACCATAGCATGTACCCCGGCAATAAAACAGAGCTGAACTTCTCACATTGACGCACAGTTGGATGATAAAAAGGATGGCTGTATGTACCAAAGATATTTCTTATAGGTACCCATTTCTAAACTTAAGACTGGAAATAGCGTGTCTGGCAGTTGCGATATCAGAGAAAAGGAGAAAGTGTGTATCAGTCATCAGTGTATTGCTAGTAAATTCTTATTGCATTGCCTTGTACTAGTACTAGTATGTATATATTATACTATTTTAGTAATTGTACTGTATACAATAAATATATTCTTCAAAAAAAAGTCAGTAAAAGTTTAGCAGAACTCCAGGGGACAATGAATAGAATAAGAAAATGGACAAGAACTGAATTTGAGGGCACCCGCTAGTACTACATTTCGAGCACTTATCCTGGTTTGCCAAGGACAAATTACATATCATTTTACCATCCCCGGCTGTGTTGCAAAAATCTTTTGTACTTGCAGAACATTCAACTTTTATTAATTTGAAAGATACAATGGTAGAAGCCATACATGCAGGCAAAAGTTGCGCACTTGTGATACAGCCTGTGCCAACATGGTACTATATTTTTGTAGCACATTATTAGATGACAGCCATTTCTAATTGTAATATAATGTTATTGGATCATAGAGGATTCTGAAGGATTGCCAGTTAAACTAAAAGTGCCTCACTTTACTGAAGTAGTCCCAATAGTATTGACTTTCAGTAAATCTCAGCTTGGCTTTCGGAACAGAAACCTAACCGACAGCCTGTCCACAATTTCATCGATTTGTCTACTAAACCCAACTCAACTAAAGCGTGGGTGATAAGCTAAAAATTGGCAAGACCCTCAACATATTAGTCTGAAAATGAAACGCCAAAAATCCACTCGATGAACAAGTATAGAACAAGCTTCCAATAGTTATAGTACAGTTTACATTACAGGTAAACGAGTGACTAGATATGCGGATTAATTAACCTGCATACCACTTACCTATTGTGGCAGACTAAAATCCCAGATAATACGTAAGGTGTCGCATACAATGAAACCATAAGATTCACCAAACTCATTCATATCAAACTCCATCGTAATAACCAGTGTGTTTGGAAACAAAATTTCTGTAATTAAAACCGAAAATGAAAATTCATGCATGCTTTAACTTTCTATTCATCCATTCTTTTCTGAGGAAGTGAAAGAACGCCATCAAAACCAAAAGGTAATGGTGATCATACCAATGAATGAATTAACGTGGGCATTACTAATTCTAATGCTCTCAAAGGGAACAAAAAGTATATAAAATCTGTCTGGTTTTGCCTTTTTTACTTTGTCAAACTTTTTTTCTGGGTCGACTGAATATTAAGAAAGTTTGAAAACTGAAAAAATACGGATATGCTAATATCCAAGTTTTCCCTTGACTATGCAAATCCTTTTATCTCCAGTTTTCACCCAATTCTCTTTGGAAAGAAGGTAATAAGAAAAAGAAAAACTATCAAAATGTGGGAGTTTATGTGTCCCTGAACGTTTTCCAGAAATTTCTAAAAGGTGGACGGATAGGCGGAATGTTATGTGAGATTTTTACTGGTGCTTTTAAAACTGAATGTGAATCTCATTCAACATTTACATGTAATTCACAATCCTATGAATGACGAATTTCTTTTAGCTAACAACCGTAATGATTACTGTCAAAGACACTATGACTTTTGCCTTTCCCACACCTTTCACCAGTTTCGCAATCTTTTTCGCTACCATTTCATGAATAGGTAATGCATTTTTTCACACAACTTTTAGGTAATTATTGTTCAGTCAGACTATGTGAATGTGAAGGGAACTCAAATGATCACCTACGCAAATCGGTTGTTTTTGATGCATGCAATTTCAATTAGTAGACAACATTCAAAAAATTTACTAAATAAAATGATTATTTAAATATAAAAGGGCATACATATCATGTGCTTCGTGTTGGTCAGCAAACTGCTCAAAAATTGTTTAAAAGTATAACAATTTAGAACTCAAATCTTTACAGCTTGCGACTTATAGAATTACTTACCACCGAGTTTAAAAACTTTTAGAACCAAATTAGATTGTCATCCATAACACTTTCAGCAAAACTATTTCAAAACGCTCAAAATGCGCGTTAGCTACATTATAATCTACAAAGGTGACCCTGAATGGCTTGAATGAGTGGGGTGTAATGAAGATTAACACAGTAATGATTACACATAAAACCAGTTTAGTTCTTGCACTGGAAATTGTCTCAGGAAAGAAAACATTATTATTGTAGTAATATGGCAAAGCACGAAAAGTGTTAGAATACAAACTACACGTACATCACTGCCAAGTTTAGTGGCAAAAGTAACACACTGAAAACATCAAAACGTGTTCAAAATAGTTGGCAAAACATTGTGGTATGGTGTGTGGTGTGGTGGTGGATTGTTGCAAAGTTGTTTAGAGCTAAGAAGATTATTGTTATTACTATATGATTAATATTCGAGAACGGTGGTTTATAAATAAAAAGCAAAGGAGATGTGCCAAGGTAGAGGATTATGGATATAACTTTCATTAAATTTCAGTTACACAAACTTCTCAATTATGATGCTTGTTTCATCTTTGTGCACACCAAAATACTCATTCTCATAATATATTAATGGTATGCATGCATACTAAGGAAGCTCTACTCATTTGATTCTCAACACACGAGTGATAATATATTCTGGTAAACGAGCATTGGTGTTTTAATATTCACCGAGATTATACCAGAAAAACTCTTTTATGTTTTAGGATGATGAGCCATATAATTATTGTATCTTGCCTATATTCTATAATATATTATTGCTTTATATTCCAAAACTCATTCAAACACTTTTGCTACAAGTTCTGAAACGTCTTTAGAAGAACTTCCTTTAAAAAGATTATTCTGCCAGTTTTTGCGTAGTTTGTTTCACTTTATGCAGTATTATATTTTGCAGTTTCAATAAATCTCATCTACTGAGTTTTATAAAAAAAACTGTTCGGACTTGCTTTTCAACTTAACTTTAAAAATGCTATAAAGTTTTGTTTTACTCCCTCTAGATGAAAACACGTTTTTATATATTATGTAATGCATTACACTTTTAAGAATTTAATTTTTGGTAAAACATAAAGGGACTTTTATAACGCTACCAATGGAACTTTTTCCCTATCGCGAGGGGATGATTATCGTTGCATATTTGTATAGCTAAAAAGTGTGGGAGCAGTTTAAAAAGCCACATTTGCCACCACGTATACCCTCATTATTATATAGGTAGCTTTCGTTTTTAATTTTCTTGCTTCCGGGGATCATAGCACAGTGTAAGAGATCTTTCCCATAGTTCAGCATGGTAAAATTACAATGAGTATAACCTGTAGAGCTGTAGTCACTACTGCAAAAACCTTTTAAGAAAGTTTTACTTGAATGTTTCTTTGCAGACAGCATCTTTGACTAGAAAAATTGGGGATTATATATGCTTGAGGAAAAGTGTCCTCTAAATATAATGCACACTTTTCTGCACAAAAACTTTTCCGTGGTATAATTATGTGAAAGTTTATAGGTTGAGCTGTCCAATTTAATTTTTAGACAGTAAAGTAGAATTAAAATTAGCGAAACAACAGAATATTATGTTCAAACTTTTTGGTGCTTAATTGAGACTATATATTTATCCGCATCACCATTTATCCACTGAAACCACATAGAGTGCGGCAATATACAGGATATTATGACTGTCAGTTTAAGCCAACATCAGTCAGTGTTTCTTTTTATCTTAAAGGACTTGTGTTTTTTTGTGCAGAAAATTATTTTGCTGAATTGTTTTCATCTTGGTACAATTTCACAGTTTCATGTTCCTTGAAAGTGCCTTTGTAAATACATTACTACTTGTTCAAAATCTATTTATCTATATATACAACTGCAATTTAAAGTAAGCAAACAACTTACACATTGGGACAAAATAGCAGTATCAGTATCCAGTATAAAGGCCATATGAAAATGTCAAAAGAAGTTGACGATAGTGACGATGACAGCTTACTAGCGGATCCTTTTCTTTTCCTGCTGCTCCAACCTTGGTGTCTCATCTTGTCCCGTCACTTGACTCTGAGAACGCAAAAACCGGAAAATAATCTAGGAATTGCTAATGACAGCGGCGCCACGGGTGCAAGAACTAGGAAAATATTACCACATTTCAATTTTCACTCGACTGTTGCTTAAAAACTTGCTACTTCTCGAGTGGTGAAACTACAGTTCTCTATGCGCAGAACAACTTATCATCCCAAAGTTTTTCCAATTATCTTTATGCGTAATTCCTCTTGCAAGAATAAGCATATATTATAGTGTTACACAAAAACTAAGAAAGAACCTTTCCACATCACTTTATATGATTCGTTCACATGTTTGACAGAAAATTGTTCAACTATAGCGCGGGGATCTTATATATATTATAGTTTTAGTTGTTGAATTGCAAGCAGAAAAGTTACAGAAATGGTGCATTCATTTGTTATACTACTTTCCATTTTCCATGATTGCGATTGTGTTATCATGATGCAGATGTAGCAAATTGGCTTAATCTAGGTGGTTTCTAGTCACTAAACCAAATCTGGTCACTTTCTTTGAATCATTACTGCCTCACAGTCATAACCCAAATTCCATAAAATCGAACATGCTATCGAATCTTAAGATGTAGATGCACCATTCAGAATTGAGTCGCTAGCTATTATGTTTTAGTAGCCTTCTGCAATGTAACAATACTATAACGGATTATATTATATTGTGTATTATTATTTCAACCATGTATGCAATTTGTCCTGTAAACTATGGACGCTTCGCACAAAAAAAGTAAAAGCGGACAAAGTACAACTGACGGAATTTTATGTTCGAATCACTTCATATAAAAACTTGTAGACTTGACTGCAGGAACAAGCACGTATTTCGAGTAAATATACACAGACAGCGTGTTAAGAAAATCTATGGTTTCTGTAACGCTTTTCCAAACGCTAATGTTTTAAGTCTGTCTAAACGGCCACTGCTACAATTGAGTCTGCTGCTGCTGTTCTTTGTTGGTTTTTGCCTAGTTGGTAGGCAAAACAGAGGGGTAACGCGAATGGGCAAACTGGAAAAAAGGGAGAGAAAGTCGGCTCAGCAAACGATCCAGGAGTTTGGTTAGATGCTGAAGTCACCCATGGCGAAATGAAGAAGAAGTGTGTTGTTGCTTGTCGGTGGTGGCAAGTAGCAAGAAAAGGAAGGCAAAAGCAAGTTGTAAAGACTTTACTTGTTTGCTGGTCTACTGCTGAGAGTGACTGGCTCGAGAGTTCCTCCAGGAGAAAACGTTGTGCGAGAACTACTGGAAGGAAGCTGGTTAAAGAATGGAGCTAGAAACGAAAGCATTTGCTTATAAGGTTTACTACAATGGATCATCGTCTCCAAGTTGTTTGGTGTGTGGTGCTGTGAGTCTTTGGCCCGGTGCACGTACCAAAAGAGGACTGTTCGCATTTCCCACTATTTCTAGTGCTACTACTACCACTAGTAGTACTTTGGAGGATAAAAAGCTGCAACGGAGATTGTCAGTTGCAAGAGGGAAAAAGATGCTTGCTTCCTTGTTGTTCCTTTCACTAGCTGATTGAGGGACTGTTTCTCACAACCATTGCAATAAAACTGTAGTCCACAGACAAAAACGTGCATTTTGTTTGTATGAGTTTTGCACTTAACAGCACGAGTGTAGAACAGGACTACGAGAAAAAACTAGAATGATTTTACTTCATGACCCAGCTCAGCTACTGCAGTATCTCGTTGGACCACCACCACTAACATCATCACAACAGAGTTCCCTTTGACTCCAGTTTAAATTTTTCATAGTATTAAATAAAAACAAATATTGGATGGAAAAAATATCCAAGAGATTGTGCTACCGCCACCACCATTCTTTTCTTACATTTTGAATTATGTGGGGTCCCATGTGGAAAACTTCACCACACATTCAAAAACCATACATGTTTGTATCCATTTGTACGCAAAGCAGAAGAAGATGAATTCGTGTTGTATTTCATTTAGGCAACAGCTCAGCCTGCATTTTTTCTTTCTGTAAAGTGCAAAACAGGAATTTGATCAAGGACCAGTGTTTTTTACTCCTACTGCCATTTACGCACATCAACTATATCCCTCGGCAAACGATATGGATAAGTATGACTACAGGGAATGAACAAGCACTTTGGACATCAAAGGATATGCTGAATTGTTTCCTGTATGAAACCTCTCAAACTCGTCTTGAAATCAGGAAAATTTCCCGTTTGTTATTTTAATGCACACGAACCCTTACAACGTTTTGCTTTATCCATCCTACTCCATTGCGCCTCAAATAAAAATAGCTACAACCTTCTAAAATATTCAACAACAAAGCTCTGTAGTAGTAACAGCCAATTTCTAAACCTGATGACGTATTCCCATGATCTGTCAAAGATTAATTGATTATAATATTTCACTCATAAGGACACAAACTTTCACTTAATTACTTTGTGTCATACATGCAATCCATTTTGGTCTAGTAGTATTGCTTTTTACGCTACCAGCTTGTATGAGTTTTCAAGGTTCAAGCAAAACGTATATTATGAGCATTATTTGTACTAGGAAATTATTAGGAAAAGCCCTATAAATGAAATGGGAAATGGAAGCATGTAACAAACAAACTTGTGTGATTTATTTGTATATATTTATTTATCATTGGATACAGTAGGATACCCAATCATCATTTGGACTTATCATTGTTGTTGAGTATATCAAAGACTATAGCTACGGATTTTTAGGAAAGTCTACGCATTATGTATATTGTCCTACAATTCCATCGCTATATTCTTTGTGAGTAATTAAGTATACATTTGTACACATGTCATTGGCCGTCTTTATTGTTTTTCTTTACCCCGCAGTAATGTCTGACCAGGTTTTAGTAACTTCCGGTTGCGTATCCGAGTCTATATTGGAATTTAGAATCAACGTTTACTTAACATAATAATAATAACAAGCGACTTGGATGGAACTACAGTTTATCCTTCATTCTCCTAATTCGTGTGATCAATACTATGCAATTTATTTGCATGATTTACATTTTTATGCATTCAAAATTACTACAGCACATCCTATAAAGTATTATAGTCAAATTTTGTGAAATTCTGGAAAAAATCTCATCGACAAATACAAACAGACAAACGTGATAAAATCAATGCACTAACAGTAACAATTTGATGAAAGCCTCACATTATGTTTTAAGTGGCCTAAATAGTACTGTTGTTTATTTTGCTTCAGGTGCCAAAAAGAAAAGAGAAACTTTCGTACGAACATATTTTGCAATGTACCAGAAGGGATCTTACAAGTACATAAACAGTCGTGTTGCTTGATACCTCGTATAACGGTGAGTTAGTTCTAAAACATACAAATCTGTTGTACTTTACTGAGAAATGGTACGGTAAAGTGCTTCCGGGAAAAATACACTTGTAACTTCACAATTGAGAAATGAGGAAAGTGAGCGAAGCAAGGAAACCACGTTTATCTAATGAACTGCGGTTAAGATTTCTTTGGCGCTGAATCAGCCCTTAATTTAAAATATTGTGCTGACTTATCATATTATGTGACTCGCAAACTAAAATGTGTTTGGTTACTTCTTAATGGAAAATAAATAGCAAACTGGAAAGTCAACGTAAAGTACAGAATAAATAATAGTAGGATAACTCAGACTATGGAACTTTACAGTGAAAACATTGATTTTATGTTTGACGAAAAGGAAGTACAAACATTGACAATATATTACATATTTCACAACATAACATCAATAATAGTACTTATGAGTATGAGAGATTTATTTATCTCTGAACTGAAGATTAACAAATAAACCGGCATTAGCTAAATGCTCCTAGATTTTTATTAGAAAAGGATGTACCCAATTTTCTCAGTTTATTCAATATTTCAATTTTTCATGATTGAAATTTCTGTCAAAGCAAGGCCTTTGTTTAGAAAGACGATGTTTTGCTTACTTTCTACTCAAACAGGAATATTTGAAGAAGCGTTTCTTAAATCAAACTTCCCTTCATCAAACACACCAAATCATTTTGATTACCTAAACAGTGCTCTAATCTTCGGAACATTTTCCAATAAAGTTTACATACACATAGTCGAAACATAATAATACCACCTAATAATAATTGTATATTATTATAAATTATTTCCAGATGAATCAATCAACCCTTCAACTACCAACTGATTTCCAAGTCGTGTACGAAAACAAAATGGGTCGCAGTTCGCAATATTGGTTGCTTATTTACATAATATTACAACTATACGTGTTTACAAATCAAAAACATGCCTAGTAAAACATACTTTTATTTAGGTTTACGTAGTAAACTTCTAATCTAATATGCTTGCCTGTTTCTCATTCCCTCCCTAAATTCTACTGTAAGTACGATTACTCCCGAACCATTTCGAATTTTGTCTTTAACTATGGACGCTTACGCAAACACTTATTGATTCGCAGGTACCAGCAGGGACCTATAAAGGTATCAGAAAGTTTCAAAAACCTTCCATGGTGCAGGGAAGGTACTAGAAGGCAACTGATTGCTACCTAAGACGAGTGCCCGAAGTTTCGAAAAGTGTCTAAACATAGCAGACTAGGATTTAAATACTTATTAGATCCTAGTCTGCTATGGTCTAAAAGATGCAGAATGTGTTAGAAATTACACAAAGTTGTATCGAGCAAATAAGCGTGTCTATTAAACGTGAACCTGATTGGTACCTTACACGGGATTATTATACGTAAATCCTGTGTAGTAAAATTTTGAAATTGCAAAGTACATACAACTGGTAAATGTCTAACGTAAGGTTTATAATTTAAGTCGTAGCATTCTAAACGCTTCAAAACAGTTGTATATTCCAAAGGTTGTAACTAGAAAAAGTCTTAGCTAACTTCATGGTGTAAATATATAAAGTCGCAGTCGCACGGTTAAGTTCACACATAGTGCGAAAAAAGTGAAAGCGTGATTATATGGTAATTCAAACTACATCTTGTCGTCAGTCGTGAGTACCATTTTCTATCTGTTACGGAACTTTCATGCATAAACCATATATATCTCTACTAGCTACTTTGCTTTTATTCTCATGCAAAATAATTTACATACAACATGCACTAGTATCACAAAGTGTACTAGTTCAACAACTGCTGGTTATTATATGGATGAATGAATGCCAGTACCATACCATTTTCGAAAATGTTTTGCTACTTTAATTAAATGCTCTTGTGATTTTTGTATGGAAATTTGATTAAAAGAAACAAGAAGCGACATGTCTTTGGTACTTGAAAAATGAGAATAAGTCTACTAATACATATTCAAGCAAAACACTTCCAACTTCCGGGAAAACTTATCGGTCATGAATATTTAGAATATATATTGTTATAGTTGAATGAGCTACCGGCTACCGACTCTACGTTAGTATGCAATATCTATAATGTTTTGTACTGACTCCTCCGAAGAATTTTTAGAGACGCACATTGTTTAGTTTCACCTATGCATCTTATAGCTTTACCGCTTTGCATATTATACTTGAACACAATGGCTTCGATAAACCATTTACTTGAGTAAGTACTTTGTTCTATATATCCATGCCATAGTCATAGTACGGTGAATATGTGATTACTCGCATACTCTACGTCGTTATTTCGGATCGTCTTAAACGACTACCGTTCCAAAAACCGCGTCGATAACTAACCACTGTGTAATGAATTGACGTGTAAAATTAGAACAAACCACACTAGCTGAAGTGACATTTTTCATGGCATCCTGAAACGACACTCCCACACATCAACCCTTCCACACCACAAAATCCAAATCTCCTTGCTCTGCAAAAATTAGATTAGGTTTGCAAAAGACAAAATTGAAGGAAGTGAAAGATGATGGATTAGATTGTGAAAGTAACGAAGCGCATTTTTTTCAAAAGCATGCCTTGTTGACACGAAAGAGTGATGACAGGAAGAGCAACCACTATCAAAAGGAGTGTCAAATATTCAGATTTCTCTTTTGCTAGCTTGGCTAAAATAAATCAATTCATAATTACTATACTTGTAAGTTCTGAATTGAACACCACTGTCAACAAATTCACAATGCTTTATTTCTCATTACTCATAGTCATTTACGTTACGTTTACCCTATCATAAGACAACATATTATAAAAAATTGTAAGGATTTGGTTTTGCAAAAAATTGTCTTGAATGATACATTGGCAATTGGCAATCACATGACGCCAGAGCTTTTTCGTACACAAATTAATCCATAGGCAAAAGGGAGTCTTTAATACTGCATACTAAATTTTATAGTAGTGCCATACCTCATCTTGCATTAAATAGTATCATCCTAGTTTTACTCATAATATAGTTCTACATACTATAAAGTAAAATGTGATATGTAAGAGTTTGGAGTTCCAAGTCTTCTCAGTTATGGAAACATATCTTACATAGGAATCACTTTCCAACTTTTTGAAATAACTTGAAAAGCTGTCCAGTACTATTCCATTGATTTTCATTCTGTGAAATGTTTCGGAAAAAGTAGGAAATAAATATGCTATTAAATTTTTGTTAGCCAAATTGCCCCATTTCTTGCCAAATTCTTGTTTAAATTTGAAAATTAAATCTACACGTTTCCTGAATAAACCCGACAAAATTTTGTATCATGTCCTCCAATACCGAAATAACAGCCGCCGAGTTGGCAAAGCATAACACAGACAAGGATGCTTGGTTAGCCGTAAACGGTAAAGAACTAGTAATAGTAATCCTATTAAGTGCATAAAATGTGCTGGAAATGACATGGTTTAGCTTTAGAAAGTGTTATCACGAAAGACACGAAACATTTCTTTTGGTTTGCTCTATGAAATGAATGTTTGTTTCGGTTTTAAAATTAAATTTCACTTTGTTGAACAGGAAAGGTATACAACGTAACAGACTACATATCCAAGCACCCTGGAGGTAAAGCTAACATAATGCAAGGAGTTGGCAAAGATGCAACAGACATATTTAAAAAGGTAGACATTGTAACTTGCTGAAATAATGAAGCATACAGAGCAATTATACACATGCTAAAATACTGAGTTAATTTACATACGTTCTGGTTTTATTTTGTGTTTCGATAAAACAGGCTCATTCGTATATAAACCCCGACAATATCCTGAAAGGAAAGCAAGTTGGCGTGTTGAAAAAGTAAGCATCGTTTTTACGAATAACGGAAGAGAACCGCGCCTTGCTAATTGGTGTCCCATCCCGAATATGCAGTGAGCCTGGGACTTCACCTCGTTTCCTTCGTCCATAGAATGTTAGATGGCTTGTTATTTTCAACAGAAATGCAGTGAAGCAAGAAGAATGAATTGAGAAGTAGCAAAAGGACATGAGACTTGGTTCTAAAATATTCACAACCGTCTCAAAATTCCCCGTTGATACTAAATTACAAACTCAATAAAATATGGAGTTTATGCTATGAAATACATCCTGTACAGATGCTTGTCTTATTTCAGCATAGAATATATTTCAAATGACTCGATGATTTTTTCCTTGTTCATTCATTTATTTATTGCATAAAACTATACTGTATAGTACCTGATACAAGTGGATTGACGTACCCAAGCAAGTCATTTATCATAGAACCATGCAGTGTGATATTCATATCAATAACACGATTAGGAGCATACCTATAACTTTCCTACCAAAAAGTAGTGTCACCTGCCAAGTATTTGGATCCAATTTTCAGGAAAAGCGTTACCAGTTCGTGAAATAGCAACACCATAAAAACTTTGTTCTCTCTCGTAAAAATATTTCCTTCAATTTTCTTTAACAAGGGATAGGTTGTATGACGAATGTATATCATAAAGTCGACACAATGGATCACAACTCATGCAAAAGAATCGTGTTGAATACTTTCTACAATTTTGAGAGTGATGATAAAACACTGTACCTTGCAAGTCTTAGTTGTAAAATGTTCTATGAGAATAAAAAAACTGTACAAGATAAAGTATGACCTTCAAAATCAATAGAAATCAAATTTGAACATAATTTTGCAACATCAATCTATATAGCTTAAAAGCACCCACCCACATTCAGCATTTTATTTCAAAAAATTCATGCTGCCAGTATTCAATCATTGATAAAGTTGAAATACAGCAGACATATAGCTTTTATGTTGCGGTGAGAGAAAGATTAGATTTAGTACGGAAACATAGATAAATTATGAACAAAAAGACGGATATCAATCATTCTCCAATGTGTGTTGTGCTATTATTCTCAAAAATACAATGCGGTAAAAGCGTACTGGCAGACTGCTCAAAAACACCGATTTGTTGTAGATCTAGGTGAAATGAAAGGTAAAAGCACAGAGATCTATTTACCTATAGGTGCTTCTGACTGACGCCACACAATCTTGGGCTAGCCGTTATAGATGGAAGCATATATAGGGCACACGACATGCCAAAGAAGGATTGGCCCCTTGCAAAAAATAGAGAGATTTTCTTTCATTCCGTTGAGCAAGACTGAATCAAGGTTTTCATGTGAATTCAGGCAGAAGTACATGGAAAGGAAACAAGAGGAAAAGAATTGTCAGTGCAGAAATACAAAAGAAGAAATGGTCGACGAGAGATGGATTTGCGAATGTAATGCAACCCACCACATTCATTTCCTCCCCCTCAACTTTGCTGTAGTCTCTGTAATTGAAAGTAAACGTTAAGCTTATATGAAGCGTTTAGGTACATAAGCCTTTGTGGACAGAGGACACAAAGTACAAAATCCAGTTTCCAAGTAGTAGGATAATTTTCAACTGATTGTGAGAAAAGAATATGTAAGTATTATTGGTATTACACCGTCTTAGCTCAATGCGTTTAACACTTGAGAAGATATTATACACAAGAAAAGACTTATTATAAGACCGAGAGAAAAGCTTGTGCTTCCCATAATATATAATGGACAAATAGAAAAGGGAAGCACAAATTTGGGCTACTGCAAAGTAGGAAAAGGATACGGGGTAAAAACAGAGATTTTACTTTGAGAAAAAGTTGCTCCTGTCCAGAACTGAATATGTTTATGTAAAAATACTGCTTGTTACACATTATCCCCATATTTATCTATGTGTAACTTTATTCTACTTTTAAAATGGGGATACCTCACACATGCCAAAGACGGACAGCGGAGAAGCTCAATGAAAATAAGGGGATTACTACTTTGGGGAGATAAATTGGCAAAGTCTATACGAGTTTTAAGTGAATAGGAGAAAACACATGGCGCCCAAAGAAAAATTGCATGTGACACACACATTGAGACAAAGACATGCAGTAAAAAAAGGTAAGTTTTCTGAAACCAATGTTACTGAGCATTTAACACGGAAGAAGAGTGCTGGCAGGTTTGGCAGCATTGAGTGCCCTGTCAAGTCTTGAGAACTCCATTTGGAGATTGCCGTATTCATTTGTTCTTTCCCAAAGACTATGGATTTGGGATGTGTGTTGGTGGTCCAGTAATAGTGAAAGTAATAGAGACATTAAGAGCTTTTATACGTCAGCCTATTACCCTTTCCCACTTTTGGCTAAACAGCTTAATTTATTAGCAGCAATAAACTTAAATGATTCACCTATCTACGTGTTGTATAATAACAAAACTGAAAATGTAAACTGAGCAGGGCGGTTCTAACTGGAAAGTTATGAACAATAGGATAAAACACATAAACTAGTATTTTTGCGCCTTTAAGCATATTAAAATTTTACTTCAAAAATCACGTGGGCATATCTTTTCCACTTCCAGAAACTACAGACTACGCTACCGCAAAACCAATTAGCAGTAAATAGTTGTTGCTTTTGACGCATATCATTACCCCAGCTTGCTTGTTTTTAAACTAGATCTTGGTTTTGTTTTTTATGGAAACGGAATACCGTTTTGAACCATTCTCTTTTTTCGGGAACCGCTAGTTGAAACAAAAGTAGTGGGTGGTCGGAAATTGAAGTTTGAACTAGTATGTCCCACTTCCGGAAAGGTACAGCGAAAAAAAAACAATGGTATGCATCACTGAATGTTCTCATTTCGTTTTTTTGTGGATTGAAAGAAAAAATCTAAAATACTAGTACTAGTAAAAGTTGTTGCAACCTAATATACTCCGTGTCTGTACTTCGTTGACTAGTGCACAGTATAAGAATACAAACTGAATTAGAGATTCAGTCGACTCAGTCCACAGTCCACAGTATAAAATACCTTTATTAAAGAAACACATGTGTGTGTGTGAATTGATGTGAGGGTAAAAACTAAAAAAAAACGAGAAATTCATTCCCATGTGGACTTTACCTCTTCCTTCCCATTCCATTGTACTTTTACTGGAATTCTTCTTTGTATATAATGTAGAATGTGCATATAAGCAAGCTACTTTTTTCAAGTACATTTATGTTTCCATTGCGGACATGTGCCTTAAAACGGAAATACAGTTTATGTATAACTGATACAACCCTTCTTGTACTGGTTAAGGGCCTAAATGTAAGAGATATCAACGCAGGGGTCCATTAAAGTTTTATTGTTAAGCTTTCTGCAGCTTTTCCACTTGTGTTTTCATGATACATGCTTCTTTCTTTTTCCATCCGTAAAAATCTACTCTTTTCTTTTGTATCTTGGAAAAAACAGAGAGAAAGCGTGCAAAAAAATCCAGTTCACCTCACATTTTTATCTGGACATAAAACTTGGGACTGTACTGATTACACTGCAATAACTGACTGACAAGATATATTATGGTCAAAGAAGAGAGCACATGCTACATCATATATCTAATGCAGAAAGGGACCTTGGTATGGATAAGCACGTCAGTAGTGGTAATTTCGTCACAAGCATAAAAATGTATTATGCATTTAGGTAGCCACTTTCATCTCATCTTCTTTGCAGTATGAAACTCGCAGTAGCAGATACAAGAATGCTTTATATATAGTGTTTGGTGTTCTTTGTTATTTTTACAACAAAACTGCGACTACTGCTGACATCCGAATCGAGCCAACAACAACAACCCAACAACAAATATACAGGATTTTGTGCTGGCTGCAACCTTACATATGAACCACCATTGTTTTTGAAGAGAGATGTCCGGCGTTTGTGAAGGGAACGCCTCCAAGTTTTTGGTATAGTTCAGTAAACTTCAAACAAAGTTTAGTGACTAGTAATAATGCGTTTGGCAGCTTTTTGTTTTGTTTTTATAAATCTAATGTGTACAGTTTTGAAACTTTCAGAGTCATAATATTGTTTTACGTTGCGTAATCCAATTCAATACTTTATGATGATGTAAGTTGACAAAAGTTAAATGTACATTTTCATGAGCGTATGAGTAACTATATTAGTTTTCGGAGAAAGAGAGACCTGGACACGGAATGTGGCAAAACAATAAACCCTGTTACATTTCATGTCATAGGTTTCTATATATAAAGCTGTAAAAGTACGCAGTGGCTCAATGAAAAAGCTCTTGTCATGCCGTCATGTCTCTTGTGGTCTTTTTATACCTTCCTGTCATATTCTTATGACCTCTGTGGACTGCTGTCCATAGTCCGTTATGTGGTAATTTGTGAACTCTGTAATGGTCCATGTCATTTCATGGCTGCTTTTAACACGGTTTTTGTTTTTATTTTATTAGCATCCGGTACAAAAATACTGACGTGTCTCCAACATGACATTATTATTGCCAGAAATATTTCCATGTGTAGTTTCAATTATTATTCTGTTGTTGCTTACAATACATTCATAGCACTTATGTCATCCACGAGCACTTGGATTTTAGATAGATGAATCTAAAACTAATGATAGATGAGAAGGTAATGTTAGCTGAACATCACCAATCAATTGCAAGAAGCTTTGTAATACTGCAATGGTAAGGGACAGCCGTTTATAATGTACCCACCCATACATTTCGCCTGAATGACAATCTACCGATACCATCATCACGGACTCCGAATTCATCAGTGCAAATCCGGTAATAATCCATGTTAAACGATTCGGAACCATTTCCTTCTCTGATGTCGTCTTTGTAGAGCAGCTGGGCGGACCAGACAAAAAGGAGAAAATGTAATGATGAAGTATTTGTCATCTCCTTCCTATAGTTTTGTCTTTGGTCCTTGACTAGGTAAGTGCAGTATGCGTGCGACGTAGAGTCAGCGAGCCAACTAAACGAAAGTAATTCAAGAATTATGGCAATTGCAGCATTTTGCCTTGTCTTATTGAATGGAGAAAGATGGAGCGTGAATCGGCTATGAGCTTGTTTGAGGAAAAATGGGAAAATAAGTGATGCTCATGGTTTCCTCAATTAACTTGGCAATGGAGATGTAATTTCTTGTCTTTAGGAATCAGAATTACTTATTGAAGAAATGCTAAAAATATCGAGATCACAAATATAGCAATTACTACTCCGGACTCTTAAAAATATCCTTCTCCTCCTATAGTCCACCACAGACCATGCTAAAGAATTTCTTTAGAAGAAACACAACCAGTTTTCATGTATATACTTATTTCATGTACTTATATTGATTAAAGTTTTCCTATCCTCAACAGATCGAATTCATTTGGTCCACAATTTCGATCAGCTTTGTTTGACAAACAAATCTTTAGTTCGCTTACTATTTCATATTTAATACTGTTTGGAATGCTCCTTAAGTATTTATTTGATATTATTATTATTATTATTACATAAGGACTTCTGTGATTCACAGGGTTCACTATAAGAAATGACGTGTGTTGAAACAGCTAGCATACTATTCTAGCAAAGAAATATATATAGACATTATAATGATTCTAACCATAATCAAACTGGGATATTTTAAAATGTCGATCATTAAATACAATGGTTCACAATTTACGTAAATTGATATGCTGGTACCGAGCATTGATCATTCTCTTCACAGATTTACTTGGTATTCAGATAAGGGGCGTGTAATGTACCTTTTAACAAGTTTATTATTTCATAAATTGCATAAAGTTAAACACTCATGTTTCTGCAGATAGATACAAGAACGTGTTTAATGCTCACTCACTATACGTACTCAATCCACCTCTCCGGTAAGATACCGGTCATACCAGATCATTGCCCTTGTGCACAATTCCATGTGTATCACTGCCCCTTTCTTAGAATGGAGTCTGATGACAAACTTATTTAGGTACACCACCGATGAAAATCATGTATTAAGCAAATACCACATTACTTTGCCAAAATAACAAGCTGCAAAACCTGATCTTACTGTACGTTTGACAATGCAAAATCTTTTACCTTATACACATTCTTCCGGGTGTACTGTAGATTTACTTTTCATGAGCATGGCTATCCCATATTTTATTATGTTTTAATGGTAACCTTTAGCGTTGCACCTCAACTAGGGGCTCATCATTTTCGGTCCAGCGACAGACCGAAGAAGTTTGCAGTGTTTTGAGTGCGCCTTGTGTTACGACTGGCAAAGTAGACATCATGGGGAAATTTAAATTGATTATTTTTCATGGTATGCTTATTTTTTGTATAATCTTCCGTAAAGCCCGTTTAAACTTTATGAAATTTATTTTTTGTTTGTGCTATGCATATTTTTTACAACACATTGTGCTCGCATTTATATATTATGTGAAGTTTCGAAAAGTTTAAAAGCTTCATTCCTTTTTGTTGATTGAGCCTTTTCCTTGTTTCGTTTTCCAGTGGTTTTTGTAGTCGCGCTAGCACGAGGTGACAAGGATACCTCGAGTGCAGAAACGGATTACGATAATGCGTCCTTTTTCATTGATTCCGTACATTCTGTAGCTAGCGATGTTGCAAAGGTAAAATAGCAAAGTATTAATAATGGTAAATTTGTTGATAATATTATTATATCATTGAGAACTAGAAATTGTGTACTATAATAAAAAATATATATGTTATTAATTTATCAATGTTGTTATGACAATCAAATTGAATGATTTTCCATTTTTGTTGCTCTAGAACACAGTGGTCCATGACGACAAAGTAGTGTGGTCCCCGTTCAGCGTGGTCAATGTCCTGTCCGTCCACAATTTAACACAAAATTCCACAGTTTTAAAGAATGGATTCAACTCTGCCATTGAATATCTTGTAAGCAATTTTGTAATGTGTTCAAATAAGTTGCTATTCAGAACTGGATCATGCCATTATATCCTGTAAAAATAACGCCCAGAGCCAACTTACGCTGCATTTTTACCTTGAGTGGTTTGGGTATTCTTGAGAAAGACAACGGCAACTGACAAAGCAAAAACAATGCTAAGCAAGCATTTTATTTTATATGCAATTTGAAGCTTTAAATCAATGTCAACAAAAGCTGTTCTTCATAAACATATATTTTTCGCTTATCATCTGAAATACATCCAAGTTTTTCCCCACTGTGGTTCAACTGATTTACTAAAAAGGTTTTTATTGAATTGGCCATGCTGGGACCGTGGTACAGCGGCAAGTTGGATGACTCTTTTGTCTGAGAAATGGTGGTGTTGGTATTGTTTTTGCATGATATGATTAAAAACAAGAAAGAAACTGTTTGCTTGAATGCTCACTTTGCTCACTTCACTGCTTACTTTGCTACCCATCTTGGTGAATTGTTGCAAAAAGCTTGTTTCTCCGCATCCTAATCCTGACCGCTTTTGTCAAAGTTTGTAGATGACGTGCTTCGTAAATAACCCGTTTCTCTTGTCTCGCTGAAAACCATGCAGTTTGTTATAATATATATTTTGTTTGCTGCTCCATGGGACTTTTACATATTGTAATATTAAATAATAATCATGAAGATGAGATGAAAGAACTTTTCATTTATTTATGTTTATTTGCCTGTTTTTGATTATTATTTCACTGAACGTGTTGTCTCGTTGTCTCTCCACAGCGAAAGGAGCAGTCAAGTGGACTGAATATAACAAGGATCCAGTTTGGCTACACAAAGGACGAGAGACTGGTGAACGAAAATGATACTACGTTTCCTATGTATCGCTATCCTGACTATGACGGAAACTTGACGGATGTCATCGAAAGCAAGTTTTCTGAACTTACCAATGGCGTGGTTCCTAACAGAACTGACGAGCATGCTAGTCACGCTAACGAAGGTACGCTTACATTATAATAAATAGACAAAATGAAAAGTGATTATATTTACAAACATAAAAATTAAATTCGACATAATAATATATTATACGTCTTTGCTGAGAGCTATAGAGAAAGTGTGAAAAGTTTCCGGAGATAAAACGAATAGTCTCGACTCAACCAGATGTTATACAGTTTATAACTCTAATTTATATAAAATGTTTAATTTTGCTTTATTCTATGAGATAACGAAGTAGCTATTGTTTCGAGTTAGTCTGCCTAAAGTGTCTAACCCAAATCCTGAAGATGTTGTAACGACTAAAAGAGCAAAAGATAAAGTTAACTTTTGTGTGGCTATATATTATTTGCTCTTTCAACTTCTCACCTCTTTCTTTTCAATCTGTTTCAAAAGAACTTATCTGTTGCTTCTCACCAGTTTTTGTATGCCACATTAATCAACTATATGTACATAAATTTCTCAGAAGGGCCAAGGGAAATAATGTATCGTGGTTGAAATGGTCATAATCGCCTATAGAAAACACCTACAACATACTGATGCGTCAAATGGAATTATGAAAGCAGAGGAAAAAGTTGACTAGAATCTCTTCTCTCACTGAATTTCAGATCGGTTGGAGATCCCTCGCGAAAACGTCTCTGCGATTTATGTCACTGCAATGGGGCTAAGAGCTTCGTGGGAGACTCCGTTTCATCCACGTTATGCTCGGAAAACGAGATTCTTTTTGAATTCCACTCACACCACCAAAGTCAAGTACTACAACAACATTGGATTCTATAAGTACGCTAGATTTGCAGAGCTTGATAATTGTACCGGTGTTGCCATTCCACTCAAAGATGTAAGTCACATTCGCACAGTATACATACATGTCCATATTATATACTGGCTAGTAGTGCAGAACAAAGGCGGCATCACCATTTGATGAACTAGATCTCTGCATTCATAGAGACTTGACAGCAGCAATAGCCCAAAACACAAAGGGCCACAAACGAGAACTTTGTATACGCCACTTTTATGACATAACGTTATTATTGTCCGGAAAAGATCAATCACAAAAGTTGTTTATTGTGTTATTACTTACTGCACACACCATCCAACAAATGGCAAAATGAACTTACATACCTTGCTTGCCGGTGATACTAGAGAAATGTGTATTTACGTAAAAAGGAAATGAATTCATAGCACATAGAGAAAGTCAGTTTTGGGAAAAGCTGGAAAAGGGCTTTATGATGATTATCATGATTTCCGTACTATTCATATACTACAGTCTCTCTTGTCTGTGTAGTTTCTGCCTTTACTAATTCCCTTTCTTAGTATTTTTTCCAGTCTGACCCCAGCCCACGCGTTGCATAAATATACATATATATTTTATATAAGGCTTTTTAGAAAATCTGACTTACGTTACGTACGTGAAAATGCCTTTCACAATTTGCATGCATGATACTTTAGAGTTTTTTCATACCATGTTTTCATCCAAAATGCATCACTAGAACAGCAATGTTGGGTATGAACTCAATGAATTTATGCTATACATTATGTTCCATGTATTCTAGACTCATAAGCTGTACATGATTGTTTTGAGACCCTCAACACCGGAAGGGATTATGAATCTCAGCCTGATCCTTGATCAAACACACAACTTGAGTCAAGTACTATGGGCCAAATTCCGCACAAGACGAGTGCAACTCAGCCTGCCCAAGCTCAACATTGACAGTCAGGTAAAAATACTTTGCTCGTAGTACAAACTTGGTACCTGTAATAATTTTTGCCACTGAATATTATGGTGGAATGATGCCCCTTTTTCTAGTCAATAATGCTACTTCCATGTCTAAATGTCTAGCTAACGGTTATAGTTTGTGTACGATATTCAACATTATGCCACATTTTAAATTAATACATGTATGCTGACATGCTGTACAAACTACACACGTTGAACTTTAGACTATAGCATTCCAACTTTCTCCACCACCTCGGCAACACCTTTCCATCAAAACAATGTAGATTATATTTGAAATTTTGTTTTGCATGAATCTGAATGCTGCAGGGAAATAAAGGGAGAGAATAATACTGGGAATTAAAAATAATAATAATTTTAATTAACAATGTTGCGTGTGTTTCCCTTTCCCATGTTTACTTTGATGTGAAACTTTTAGCAGCACAGTAGTCACTATAGTAATAATATGATTTTCATTGTGCTACTCTTTTTGTAGATACCGTTTATTTACAACACACCTGAAAGCAAGAACGTTACCTTGATGCAGCTCGGTTCACTCACGCTTACCTACACGGGAATAACGAACAACTTCACCCCAGATCCGCATCATCGCAATCTCCTCAAATTTACTCGTCTTCGTAGGAGGAAGGAAGACAAAAAGTTTTTTGCAAATAGCCCATTTGTTTTTATAATTTACGACAACTTTGCCGGAATACTTAATTATGGCATCGTTTTAAAGTAATTTCACACAAAATGTGTATAAACTACATATATCTATTATTAATTTTAACAATTCATAAAATCACACATATTACAAAAAATAACATATAATTATTATTTTATGTCGTGGTTAATGCATACCAGTAGATATATATATATATATATTGTTTCAAGGAAAGACAAACATTTACTAATATTTACTAAGGTCTTTTTTCTAACAAGTATAGCGTTATCTGTAATACTTTCTCTTTAATTACCAAGTTATGGCATTAATGACTAATAATGTCTAGTCATTGTAGTAATACATTGTTTTGTTTTCTCCAGTCCCACCGACCATCTCGCAAACAGCCTCAAATTCAAGCCTCCACCAGTGATTCTCAGTCCAAATGCGAAGCTTCTTTCCGATGTAATTACAGATTTTACAGAAAAGTTTTTCCAATTGGAAAGACGAGCTGTGGATCATCAGCAGAACCTTGGAGTAGCGGGCGGAAATTTACTTCGCAGTCTTGCTATATTCTACAGCAAATGTAGAAATGATACTGAGAAATTGGTTAACTTGAACTTGCCAATGGGCTTCCAAGAAGCTTTCCAAGAGCTGTACAATTACTCGAGTACCCCAGCTGTGCAAGACGAAGCTTTAGAAATCAAAGACGTGAATGCGTTTGGGCAATGCAAAGAGTCCCAAGGGTTGTCAATGATGGAGCCATCCATTGTTAGAGATGCTGAAGGCAATGCTCAAGAGGAATACATCAACAACACTTATAGGCTCAAGGTTTCAGTTCCGGTTTCAAAGAGAACGGAAAAAAGATTTTATCTCAATGAGCTTGACTTCATTAATGCAAGTTATGTCGAGTACTCCGGACGGGTGAAGTACGTCAGCCACGCATTGTGGGATTGCAAAATCATCAAAGTGCCTACGGTAAGAAAAAGAATAGCTGTTGATTTCAATTCAAGAGGAAATATATGAAGGGCAAAATATGCAAGAATTTTATATATTATATATATGCATGTGGGTGGGAATATGAAAAGGCGTCAATGTGTTGTTGTTTTCCGCATTTCCTTTCCATAAAATTACAAATCATTGTTCACTTTTCTAGATCACTCCGCAACATTTTCTTTACTTTCTTGTTCCCAACGAGCGAAGCGGGGTTCATGTAATCGAGGAGGGATTAGAAAGCTATCCTTTGTCGAAATTATTGTGTCAAATGCGCGTTACCAACCTCCGAGTTCGCATTCCTTCCTTCACGATCCGATCTCAGAATCCCCCTGTAAATCTCTCAGACATTTTAGGACCAAACAACGGTACAAGCTCAGGAATGTATGAAAACCCTAAGCTCTTCCAAAATGTCACACTGGAGGTTACCGATGTAGATATGGATGGAGATCTCCACGAGAATTACTTTAGAAATGGTGAAGAGGATGACGAGGATGAAGATGATATTGAAGACCAAAATTCCGTGATGGATGATGAAGATGACGATGAGAATTCAGGCGAGCGTACTGGAAGGAAAAAAGGATTCCGAAGGAAGTACAGGAAAGTTAATCTTGACAGACCTTTCATCGTGTATGTGGAAGATAGCACAGTCGGAACTGTCTTCATGGGCCGGGTAAATATGGCTAGCCCAGCAGAGCTAGAGCTGCCACCTACCAGCGAGAATCCATCTTCTCCAGAGGAGGAAGAAACTACTACCGTTATAAGCAGCATGGAGACGCTACCACCCAAGTAATTTTGTTGTGTGGAAAGTGAATTCTTGGTAAAGCAATAAAATCTCAAGCGTTTGTGGAGGAGGGGTGTTATACGTAAATTAAAGTTTAATAATTTCATTCTCAAGTGTACCACTTTGAACCAAATCAATAAAAACTTTCCGAAAATACGTAATTAATGTAAGTACATCACCACATTGTTTGCATCTAACAACTCGTTTAAAAAGAGAGGGCTGCTTATGCATAATGCATAAAACATGCATGAGAAAAATCAGGACACTGTTTCGACCATATTGCTTTTGCAAATTCCATTCTAATTCAAGTTTATCAATACTACCAGCACATTAAGGCAACTCCTTAGAAGAACCATTGCACTAACCTTGCCTTTTGTTCGTCTTGTTCATAAGGAAAATTTATTTTTAAAAAACAAAGCCATGTTCTTGTCTAATGACTAAAGTTACTGCAGGTCACGTTTCACTCTAGAGCAGTAATAGGTCTACGAGACAAATAGGTGAAAAAGAAGTTGTACATTTGTTTATTTATTCACATCAGCAAAGGGCTTGCAAGGTCTCACGTAATGCCAGAAGTATGGTACCTTATTGACTAAAATATTGAGCACGCGAAATATTAACGATCCCGCTGCTATACTGCTGAAATAAAACTGGCTGCAATATACATAATATACCATCTTTCATGTTCATATCCTGTATTATATCAGCAGTGTCTCATTTATTAACAGAGAACGTTTGCCGTATTATTTTCCAAGGTCTCATAAAAGAGCAGCATAAACAGGATCTCCTACTCGAACAATGCTTCCTTCTCCCTGAAAAACACCAAAGTGGGCACCCATGATGGCTGATTTTGACACGAGCTTTGTAACTTTCTCATCACCGACAGGTCGCTTTAATCTACAATAGCCATAAGGGAGACAACCCACCGGTTACGGTTGTCTTCTGTATACAAATTTGTTGATTGACTCGGTATAATATAATAACCTGTAGAGTGTCCTTAACGGCTCCCCATCAGTTCGAAATGTTCCCGTTTCTGGATCCACTGTTGTCAATGCACATCTATTTAATTTCCACATACCAAAAGCAATATTTGAATGTGCTCTTTATGATATCACTGCCCCGGATTATACAGGGACTATTAATAGCCGGAAGTATCTTCACCTCTGACAGGGAATCGAAGATTTTAAAACGGGTGAAGAATTGTCTTCTTTTCCAATCTTGACATAGCCCCAAAAATCTTCTGCAAAAGCTTCTGACACTCCATGTAAGACAATATTGGGACGAAAATTCGAGTGGGATACTGGTTTCTCCAGATACGCATTAAGAGCTGCTACAGATTCGTCTGTCATCAACATGTATGAAGTTTCATCTTGAAATGTTCCCTGTGTCCATATATCATAAAATATAAAAGACATCATATTACAAAAAAATGGAAACTATATATAGTAGTTGATAGGAGTTTAAACGTTGCTGCATACAGTATGGGTTGGCCGATATGTGTGAAAGCGAGTGTTTCTTTTCACTGGTCCACGTTGAGTTTCTTCTTCAGCATGATACAACAACCTAAGATCCGGGGTTTCCGTTAGTCTGCTCAACCATGTAGCAATTTTATCCCCACAGTCAACACCCTTAATCTTTTCTCCGAACAAGCTACAGAACAAACAATAAGTGATGACGATAACATCCACAACGGTTTCAAATAATGTTCTTACTATTCGTATATCTGCAATAGACATGCAATGCAATATGATATGACATTGCATGGGCTAACTCACTTAGCCACTCTAGTGGATGACGCATCTTTGCTAGAAGTTATGGTAGGGATCTCGATGGTCATGTCCAAGGAGGGATCATTCATATGAGAGAAATGTAATTTGCTTCCGTCAACCTGAACACGTATCAGTGCCAACATTGGGATTTTCTTTTGTGATATACAGTTTCCCAGATGGTCGACAATCACAAAAACTCTGTCCCTTAACAGAGGATTTCCTTCTACACCTTTTAAACATATTTAGCATTATTAATGCATGCATTGATTTGCAAAACAGTTATCAAACATTGTACCTCTTAGTCCAATATTTGCTAAAACAGCTTCTTTCACAGAAATCCCCTTTAAAGTTTTCACAGGGTATATTATAAGATCCTTAATTTCGCCAACCCTGACCCATTTTTCTGGCAGGGTATCAGTAGACGTTGAACTTAAAATCTTTTTCATGATTAGTCCGCCAATTACACGCAATGCATGCCCCAGCTGACACTACCACAATTACCACATTGCTCTGATGGGTACTTGTATACCTACCTTTTAAAAGACATCCATCATGTTTATACATACCAAATCAGTACCAAAAGCACAAAACTGTGAAAGGGAAGGGGACTGAAATGTGAAACGAAATGCTGGGTAACGTACTCCTGGACTACATTGCATGCGAGTTGCAACAATGTGAACATTATCAGAAACTAAAATTATATTCAACCAAAAACATCGCTCGTAACAAACATATTGAATTAAAATATAAAAAGTAGATACACGCAAAATTATATAAAAATCTATAAAGTGGTTTTGTCTACCTTTCCTTGATATTTACAGAATATCATTATATTCTTGTTTTGACAAAGCATAATTTTATGCTTATCGTCATGCTTAAATCTCACAAGGATTCCAGGGATGATATAGCAATGTAAACTACTTGATTATACTTACGGTGAATAAAGATAAAAATTGTAAAACTGCACCTCGTGAAAACCAATTAATCATGTTGACAGGAGCATGATATGCGTTGCATATTATGACATAATAATTTTTAAAGCATAAAAATGTTCTAGATTGTATTATGCGATTATGTCGGTCTGTCCAATTAAAAATCCTCACAGAAATAAAAATATTAAATGGAAACAAAAGTTGAGACAGTTGAGTTCATCTTGAGAATGTAGGTTGAGTGGAATGTTTGATAAAGAAAATAAACGATGAAGGTTCATTCATATAACAATTATTTTTTTATTATTCGATTCGTCATGCATAACATGAAAGTTTACATATACATTTTTAGCATATTATGTAACGTATTAGTTTTTAGCTGTGTAAATAAATACAGTGAATAAACTCATTCTATTTTCGCTCTGTGACATAAAACATTCACGTTTATTAAAACTGGCATAAAATTTGACTATTTTTGATTATTTAATATTTCGTATTACGGAAACCGATGAAGTTTTGCAATAAATACAATAGTATGTAATGTAATCTTTAATTAGCACCCATTTACTTACCATGATTTCCATTTACTGACATAAACTGGGGGCGTGTAGGCATTTTCTGTAGACAAATCATGTAGTCTTGAATTCTATTTTAACTTTATCATTAATTATCATTTCAATTTTCAAATTATACTCAATAAAGAGATTTTTATAAATATTAACGTACAATATATTTGCTCTAATAATTTTCACACAAACATGCGGACAGGTACACATTTCTATAATATTGATGACTTTATAAATTTCATTTAATAATACTGAATAAACTTTTAATGTTAGATGTTAACCACTTTACCACATGACATACGTGAGTATAAATATTAATATACAACTGTAGTACATATTTTTAGAATTAATTTGCTGTTGTTATTAAATCCAATTCCAGTACTGTTGAGGCAACATCAAAGTGAATTTTCACTGGTAATGCAACTCTTGGCACACTTCATTCATGAAACACATATGTTTGAATACATCAAACAAACGAACTTTGTTTTTCATACTTTCTCTTTTGACTCCAGCTTTTCGATTTACTAATTGTATTGTTTCTCAATCACCCATGTGATTTATTTACAACTGTTAAATGTTTCTTCAACATTAACTAACAATCTTTAGCTTAATTGTGGAAATGACTTATATATTATATAAGTATCTTACGAACCAGCAAGAATTGCTATAATTGATCATAGTCATTATCGTCGTGCCTAAAATGACGAAAATGCATGTGAGTGAAAATAGTAAATGGTCAAGTGTTAGGAAAGTACTGAGATTTTTTTGTTTCTCAGACTAAGTTTAAACTATTAAATCTAATTAATATTAATGCAGCAACTTTATTTCGAGTGTGCTTTTGAGCCCGTACTCTTCAGATTGGACGAATTATTTTAATTATGCAAAAATGTAAGAGTAAATCAGCATATATATAGTTTCTTGAAGTTACATTCAAAATATTTGGATCTAAACCACTCATCATACACACCATACTAGCAATTCAAATATACACAGACTAGAAGTTAGAAGTTCAATGATGTTAATTTGATGAATGCAGTTCAAAAAAGATGTCATTAAAAAATCGACGATGCTTTTTCAATGAAGGAATACTTTTGTTATACTGTATATTGGAATAAGTTGCTACAATTTTAGGGTACCGTTGATAATGTAATGTACTCACATTGAAAGTTTGTCATTATGTGTAGCACCGAACTTTGATTTGCTTTACATTGCCAGTTTATGCATAACCTCCTTTTGGAGTAGAATTACATTCGTAGAATTTAGGTTGTGATTTTATTAGCTGTAGGTTGAAAACGGGGTTATCTCATGTAGGTATATAATAATATTAAAATGCTATCAACTATGAAGCAGCGAAACACAATGTTAAATGTTTATATTATCAATATGAGAATATTATGCATGTACATGTATATAATATCCAGTTATTTGTTCTATCATTTCGGCTGTTGAACTCATTTCATATAATCTTAAATATTTTGTTGTAACTTTCATATTTTTCTCATTTCTGCCTTGTACATTCCTTCCTTTCTTCTATTTTCCAGTTAGGCCAATAATTACAAATATCGCGTCAGAGTGAAAACACAACTATACTTTTTATTTGCAATACATACAATAATCCTACTTATTTATTTTTATTTCGTTTCGTTATAAACTATTTATAGCACAGAGTTACAGTTATATTTGATCCATTTCCTTCTTGTTTATTAACGAAATTATGCACGCATTTTGTTTCCGTTGAGTTTTCGTGATTTTGCAGGAGGCAACTCGATTTTACGTGTACAGGTAATACACCCAGTAGATAAACATAAACACGGAGAAAGCAATGGGGAATACAACTCTCGATGCTTCATCAATATGCTTGGCTACTTGTTGAAAGTTGGGACCTTTATGCTCAGTGATATCCCCATCAAAAATATCCTCGCACGGCTGACTATGGCTGTGATGCAAATTATGCTGGGACTGAGATTGCTGGTTCAGACGCAAATGACTCTCAGAGACTGTCATGTACTGATGATTTGGATTTTCAATAAACCGAGCCTCCAAATGATTTCCTGTTGAGCCTCCAATTTTTTCTTTGATCTGGGGTTAATAAAAATCAGTTTCTTTTATAAAGAAAGTTCTTTACATTATTTTAGTTTTTTGTCTGCAATTGTTTTATCACATCGTACTTATATATACCTAATACTGAATTATGTCACGAAATCGAATCGAAACAACCAAGTATATAAATACAAGAACTGAAGAACCATTTTATTTCTGTCAAAACGTACGCTTTTTGTACCTTCCTAAATTCGACCTGGGAATGAATTGCCACGTCAGCTTCAGGTGAAAGTTTCGTAGTTGAACTAGGTATGTTAATTACGCGTTCACTTTGATGTTCATATTTTCAATTTTATGATTGAGCAAAACTTTCTATCGAATTACTACCATTCTCAACAAAACATAATTACATACAAACATAATAGAATTGTATGTAATTACATTTCCAAAGAGTAACGGAAAGTTTCTCTTCACCTGAACAAGTGTGTTGCTAGTTGGTGAACCAGCTCCCGATTTGGAATGTTCCTCAGATCCTCCACCCGACCCTTCACTGTGATGTGTGCGTCGGCTAATTGGGTCACTGCTTGGATGACGAGAAATGGTTGCTCCACCGCCAACGTTGCTGCTTGCTTTTTGCTGAGTTTTAGATCTTCTACAACCTCGTTGTCCCTCCAATCTCCATAAATAATTGACCACGGTGAACTCCATTAAAGCCAAGAAGACAAAGGCTGTATAATAAGCAAAAGCAGTTGAACAAAGTTATATTTTACATAAAAATTCAAGCAAGAAACTCTTATGAAATTGCACAAACTTTACATCAAGAAACTTTACACAAAAGGATGCTGGATACCAACCAACAAATTTCGCAACGAGCTAGGAAAATGCAATTAGGTATATATACGAGTTACTTATTTTCTCAGCCAGCATCCCTACCTTCTTGCTTGCTATGACTAGGATGCTGGAACATTTTTGACAAAAAGTACAGCAAGCTGTGTCATTCAAACCCTAACTATATAGATACATACTAGGACTGCCAACGACAATAGATTATGACATGCTGATGAACGAATTAAGATTTTTGCAACAGTTTCCCAGATGTTAGAAAAATCGCTTGGTGGTATCAAATAAACAAAGCCTAGTTTACTTTCCCTTCATTTTGTACACGCAAACTTTAATTGCATGGTTTTTCTGTCCTTGTTGCTGACTTGCTGACTCGTGCAAAAAAGGGAAACTACGCACTAAAGTTGTTTGCTCGTATTTCCAGGAAAATTGCTAGTATATGCCTTGGAAAGCAAAAGGTTACACTTTTTGCAATTACTTACAACAAACTGCATACCTTGCTTTATATGAGTGTGGGCGCAATATCATGATGGTCTAGAAAAACCTCTCTTAAGAATTAATTTGAGATGACTTCTGTGGGTTGACGTATTTTGGTAGTGTATATGTTTAGA
Source organism: Entomobrya proxima (assembly GCA_029691765.1). Classification (NCBI taxonomy): domain Eukaryota; kingdom Metazoa; phylum Arthropoda; class Collembola; order Entomobryomorpha; family Entomobryidae; genus Entomobrya; species Entomobrya proxima. The sequence goes on from CM056172.1 coordinate 16,359,807, forward strand.
GGTAAGGAATAATATGTAAACGCTATATGGTATGGGTTAATAATAGTAGTTAGTAGTATGGTCCTTATCTGACCCCGTTGATGACTAAACCATTTTACATAGCGATAACTTTCTCCTGCTAAACATCACGTCATTTGCTTTCTAATTTTTCAGATCTAGCAGCAATGTCATCCTTGGATTTTAGTTTTATTAGTCAACACGCGATTATCACTCATGTTTCGCTACAAATAATTGAACATAACCACATACACTGTGAGCTTGGCACAAATTTTAATTTGATGCTGGTTTTTTATTAACAAGCTTGGGGCTACGACATGGAACCCTGAAATTCACTTGTGCATTTCGTTGTTCATCTACAGGATACGGAACACTAAAACTGACCTTGTGAACCGACTCTCAAGAGTCAGAGTGCCATGTCGTGTTCTGTTTTACAGTGACAGTCATGAAAAGAGTATACATAGCAGCAAATTAATGAAACACAGTGACACAACTCTGTAAATAAAACAAGGGAAAATTGCAGTCAGCCAAGCTGAAAGTTTTGTGGAAAAAATAAAACCAATGCTCAAGAAGAAAAGTCAACGAAATGTGTTAAACAGAAAAACAAGCGATGAAGGTAATCGAAATCCTGGTCTTGTAAAAGTAAAAGTTTGGCAAAAACTTTTTCAACAATGAAAACTCTTCATTGAGTTTTAAGCCGACTTCTTGGAGCGCCCACTCGCTTATAAAAGTCCAGTTCATTTCACTTACACAAACACATCTTAGATCAGATCCATCTACAAAACTTACCCGTACAGGCGCCCATCCACACGTCAATGGCCTTCACATAACTGGACTCAATATTTTCTTGAATATCTACAAGAAAAAAAACAATTAATTAACAACCCCTTGATTTCATGTCATGGTTGTCTCGTTTGATTATTGAACTGCACTACTGTAACGGGATTTTTTGGAATACTTTATAGAATCATTGCACTAAAAATCACCCGCATGAATATGTTCAGGAGCAGAACACAGAAATCTATGTTACGGAACTGTACATTATGCATAATATGTATCATATAATATAATGATATGCTGTTGCTAGCGCTTACTACATACTGTTTTGTTTCCCAAGAAGAGTATGACACAGTTCTACTGATTAATCTAGAACCGAACCGTGCGTTAATATTAACGCATTAAACCATCCACTACGATCGTTACGTATGATATAGTCAATCAAATTAACCACAAGAGCAACAGAGCAGTCATATTGATATGCCGTTAATGTAACTGTCGGTGTCGACCAAATGAACGGTTGGGGAGTACTATATGCTCCTGTATCTCAACATCACATCGCCACGGTCATAAATTCAGTAGGGAATTCAGAATGACAGTTGTAATACCCAATAAAAAGCTTTGGAACTACCAACACCAGACCAGCATCTGTCTACACATTTGCTTTATCGCGATCTATTTTCGCGTTTTGATTTGGTTAGTAAGCATGGACCAGTGAAGTGCAAGTAAAAGAGCCTTCTTGAAACCGATACTGGCGAAACCCGTGAGATGAGAGAGGAAATGAAGGTATAACCGCTTTGCTTCCTGTTTAAGGATGTGCTCTTAACATATCACGCGTGCCGTTGATATTTTTAGAGTCTACTAAATAATACTGTTCTCTCTTTACTTTTTGTCTGATATATACATGCAACCAGGTGTAAAATGAAAATGAATGAGAAAAAGTTTCTTTAAAATGTCACTATATAAAGTAAATCGGCATTGTATACCAATAATGGCAGCATGGAAATACAATACTTTCTTTCACAGAATAAAAGAAAAATGCAGAATCCCCCAAACGCATTGAAATTTTTTTTATAAAATGTTTATAAAAATAAGCTGCCATATATTTCTTTAAAAAGAAGTTTCTCAAAATGCATAGAAATTAGCATACCCTTTCTTTTCAGTGACAAAAGAAAGAGACATATGAGGAGATAGATGAAATTTTTGCGTAAATTGATTCTATTGATGCGCACACGAACAGAAACCAATTCTAAAGTCAGACAACCTAAAAAGTGAAATCTATATATTTTATACAAATAGTTTGGAAGTAGAAAGCCACGAAAATTCGTTTCTGTGAGAAAATATTCAGATTATGAAATTTAAATTGTATTTTACGGTAGGAATGAATCCCGAGAAAATTAAATGTCGGAGTATTCGTATCTCGTACGGCTCGGAAGCTATATTTTATGCATTATTCATTCATGCTTAATAATTCTCCATATGGATTAAAGCTACTATAATGCTTATTGCAATAAAGATGGGTCTTGGAACCCCAGGAAGGAATTAAAACTTTCACCGCATATCATTTCTAGGTCATCAAACAGTATAGAATATTCTTCTTTTAAGGTTTAAACTGGAAAAAGAAGAAACCATGATATTCGACCACTGCTGTGTTAATCTTCTTTTGGTACTAGCAACCAGCGACAAGGAATTAACTTTAGGGTGCATTTTTGGTGGGGCAATACACGGTGAGAATAAAACATAAAATACAATCAGAAACCACTTGCGGTCTGGTGTGCTATGTTTGCTGGTGGTTGCATGCTCTTTCTATTGTTCCCTCGCCTCGTCCTATCAAATCAAACGTGATAGCTTACAGTAACGGAATGATAATGGAAAAATAGAAAACTCCGTTGCACAATCTATTTGCCACCAATCTACCTACATGTTTCCTTCCTTTCAGTGCAGACCACGGTCGCGTCGTCGGAGAGGTTTACTTACTTTTCCCGGACTATCTGTATTTTGCGCTTTGTGCCGTAGAAAAATAGGCTACTTGAATTAAAGTTGACTGCTTTCGTCTAGAGCAACTACTTTTTGATGGGGCTTCGCTTTGTTTGTGGCTGGTGGCTGGTGTAAGCCTCTGGTCGATCACAAACGTACAAATCTCAAATGGCGGAATGAACCAAAAGAATAGTGGCATAAAGAAAGCAGAGGGATTCATTCTCTGGAGTTTATGCATCAACCATTTAATGGTTTTTCTGTATTATTGTTGTTAAGTGGCTTCTGTTTGGAGAAAAACCCTTTGCGGAATCAGCAAACAATATTTTCAAAGGTGTACCACTAACCATTATCCCGAGATATTAAGCAAGAGAAAGCCATTATAAGGCTGGAAAGAATCATTCTTTACACCAAAGAGCATTGCAGATACTGCCCATAACTTTGGATGAACACGTTCATTTGGAACTATATGTCTGCAGTTTGCTCAACACAAAGTTGGAAAATAATATCTGAAGTTTTGAGTACTTTGCAAATAAAAAGTCGAAGGATAACTGGGGAAGAATATTTATCTTTCAGTTCTTGTTTCTAGTGGAGCATATATAATTGAAAGTCGGGTATAAATACAATATCGTATTACTATACTAGCAGTATGCTGGGCATTTGTGATGTGCATATCCCTCCACTCTTCACTACATTATAAAATATGGAGGTGCCATTTCCTACATGGATTAGAAAAGTTTGGTCCATCAGATCAAGATGTGATCATCAAGTTCTTTGGTGGCTTCTGGAAATGTTGTCTCTGGAGTATACACTACTAACTATTGGGAATGCCTTCTGTCACGACATCATACAATATTGCGTATTATCCGTTGGTGGAATGTGGAAACTTAATAAAAGAGTGTCTTTATATTATGCTTAAATTATATTTTGTAATCATTCGTTATTCATCTACACATGCGATAAAAATGCATTCCAAAGCTAATTATTAGAAATCTGCTTAATATTTGTGTGATTTTTGTTCTAACGAGGACGCAATAACAATGACGCATGCAAAATCCTATTATTCAATTAAATTAAAGAAATTAATCTTCTATAAATCCTCTTCAATCTTTTAACTTCTAACTTTAAATTTTCATTTATAGATTAAGCCTTCAAGCTAAATTAATTCTTTCTATTTGATTTGAACAAAGCTAAGAATCAATTATGATGTTGTATGTAATCTTACTATAAGCAAATATCAGTTATCTTATTTTATTTGTTAAATAAGAAATTTTGTATTACTTACTTGTCGCCTTTGAAGAAACTGGTCAGAGTTTTTGGAGAAAAAATAAATAGAATTTGTAAATAAGTTTATTGTTTATTTATTTACTATTTGCTATTATTATTACCTGTTAGAAGTGTGGTGATTCCTGTTTTGTTTAATTTGAAAAATTAAATAAAATTTGTTATCATTTTAAATATCTTCATTAAAACATTTAATTTTCAATATAATATCTTATTATTACCTAATGTAACCCGTCCTGGCACTTTTCGCATGAAAATTAGTTAAAAATTATTGAACTTAATACTTGTACTTAATAAGTATGCATATTAAATATTTAATTCCCGGACAGTTTTTCGAGCAAGAATTTCACTGAAAACCTTTACCATAGGCTGTGTAGGTCAACGGTCAACCAATGAATTTCAAAATCTTGCAAATGTTGAGTGTTAAATTTGCACACGCATTTGCATACGTGTACAGGCAATGCCATTTGATGAATATCATTAATTTTGACTCATGCAGTATCACATTTAAAAGTGTACTAGGAAATCGTAAAGAAAATTTTACGCCTTGCCAATTTGGAAATTTTGCCATGATGGTATACATGAATAGAAAGCAATGTTGGTAAAAGTTTCCAGAGACAATAGGTTCGGATTTTGATTATGTATTATTATTTATACTAACCAGCGTTAACGTCCTTTAAAACATACAGATCCATCCGATAATAGCCAAGATGCGATGATGTTCGCAATACAAAAAAAAACGTACGAATATATTTATATAAAGTCCTTCTAGCGTATTGATTGAAACATAATTAGAAATTACATATTGAATCTGTTATTACCATCCTGGATTTGAAAACAAATTCATCCAATACATGAAATAGAATGAAACAAAATATTCTCATAAATCTTTTGAGTACATTAAGCGTCATCGTTGAAACTATTGTACATTGAATGTGTCAATTACCAAAATGCAACCCATGAAATGACAACCATGAGTATAGTTGGTAGGTAACTCTGAACCAAGTGGAATCCTATTTTGATGAAAAGTACAATATTATTTTTTTTAAATATGATCATGGCCTACCGTTCCAGTTTATTTTTAATGGTAAATGATTGATGCAATTGATTTCTATATTAGTGGATATAAACTGTCTGCAATCATCAGTGTTTATTATGCATTACCATGTAAAGCATGATGACAAACGTAAAACTAATTGTAAAATTTGTGAATCTCATCTTACCCAAGAGTCGTGCAAGATGGAATTCCGCCACGAGGCACGAATAGTTTCCTGCTTCAATAGAATAGAATAGTTAAGTTATTATTATTGCACACAAAATCCCTTCATAAGGAATCGCTGAGAGCTCTAGAGTTTGTAATTAAGTACATGTATAAATACGTAAAACGTACTGCAGCGCATGGCATACCAAACTTTTTTGGCATATATATATTCCAGTTTGGTTCATTCAAAGCTTGCCAGCTAGGCTTTCATAAAGTTAATTTTGTTGGTGGAATTGCATAAAAAATATCTTACTGCCGATTTGAAAAGATTCCTCGCATTTGGTCGCCACGATTTGTACCATATCAAACTGGGTCATTCCGAGTTTGGCAGTGGTGATTGGCTTGTCTTCCTTCCACTGCAGAATTAGTTCTTCTACGGTTTTTGAAACTACAACATGAAAGGAAAGATCACGAAATTCTTCAACTGAGCTTCAAGCACGTGAAAGCAGAAACCAGTACACAAGCGTTCCCTAGTGGCAATAACCAATGAGCAATATATTGTCCAGATCAATTCGCAAGTGTAGGGAAAGTATATTGCACATGTAGGCAACTTTTATAAAGTCGCCACAAAGTATATTATACAGGAGAAAGCTCTACAGTAAATTATTTGCTAATTTGTAGCTACCCAAGCTGGGAAAATGCCTACAAGTTGGCCAGTGATTTGTTTGGAGATTTTCTTATGCAGACAGGTATTTACATGGAGAGACCAGCCACAGCAGGACATATTATATTGTAGAGTATTTTATTCAGTAGCTGCTTCTGCATACAAGATTCATAAAACGAGAACTTTACTTTCCAACCGACCCCAAAAATGCAGGGGTTCGTGTATTTTCATTAATGCAATCACACTACTACACATATTCATTTGAAAATTAACTTTACGTAGCGCAAAGCCAAAAGTTAGACGCAAAAATGTCTCCATGCTTCATAATGTGAATAATTTTTAACAATTTAGTTCTCTCCCAAGTTTGACTATCTGAGCATGTTACTTACATTTTCTCGCTTCCCCATGCAAAGAAGCAAAATTGCGTAGAAGGTTGTGTTTGTTTTTCGAGTCTGAGAGTAAATGTGGTATGATGAATTAGTGCGCAAAGTTGCTCATGAATCGCACGCTACTACTACTGCTACCATAATGATCTGGCCGACTGGTTAAAATTGCGTAAAATTTTCCGCTGTACAAATTTCGGTGTTTGCACAGTTGATACACTTGAAAGGACTGCATGCAGGACCGGAATCTTGTTCCAGACAATACATAATATACACACGACATGGTAAGATCCCATTTCAGGCATTATCACTTAATTTCATTGAAATACTAGATTACCCCCTTAGAATACTAATGCCTCTAGTTTTCACTATACAAATGTGTGCCTAGTCCGCCCTTTTTCATCCTCATCATCACCACGCTCTACAAAATACAATGTAGTTTATCTTGCATGAAAATCCTTCAGCTTTATCCTATTCAAACAGCTCATATTTATTTACATACACAACCTTACTCTCTTCTGTCTAACCGATTTTTTATTCAGCATTCACCCAAGCGAATAATTCTATATAATATCATGCTGCTAAATATCATCATTCGAATCACTTTTCCTTACCAACAATTCTTCTATAAAATACTTGAACATGACTGATGTAAATATAAAACATAGTCGAGTAAAACGTTCTTTAAGTTACTTTGCTTCCTCCAGCGAAAACTTTTTTTTCTGCGTTTTGCTTCACTAACCAAGTCAATGAGAAAGTAAAACCTTGAACCTTAAGGAAATAAAGTGACAACATATTTTGTTCCTTAAGGCGTACATACAAAAGACATTTTGTGATTTGGTGCAAAAGTCGCCACGATACTCTTCCTTCCTGTTCTTCTTGCATGAGCAGGAGAGTGAAAAAGCTGGGACAAGGGATCGCGTAAAGTACACAGGAGCTTTTCGAAAAGAAAGGAGACACAACTGAATAAAAGCAGAACGATCATTGTACACATCATATATCAAGCATGATATTATAGAACAGCTTGTCAAAGATGACTATTTATACCAGGGAGGATTCTTCTTTAGTTGAACATGTATAAGCCCCTACAAAACAACTAAATAAAGCATACTATATAGTCTACAGTATCAACATCCAAAATGTACTTTTCTATCATGTAGTTTATTATATAAATTCTCTTTCTAGGATTTTCTACTTGTTAACTGTGTCGAATTTTATATGTAGTGCTCCAAACAGAGAGATTCAAGTGTAATTCTAACATTTTTCTCATCCCCACAAGTCGCCTCGTATTTCAGTGTGATTCCGTCTTTCCTCCTCCTCTCCCCCTTGCCCTCTTTTCCATGAATTTGTCTGAAGAATAATTTTGGAGAGAACACAAAGTTGATGTCAGGCACAAGCTACATTACAACAGCAGTAGAATAGCAGCAGCGTCTAGGACGAAAAAACGGGGCTACATGAACAATTATGTACAAAGAGGCATAAATGGAAGGGTCCTGATGAAACATAAAAAGGCGAATGATACATAAAAAAAACTAAACTTTATACTCAAGATTATGTGTATTTATGTAATGTAATAAATAGTTGATAGTGCACCAGCAGCATCCTATAGGCTTTATAAAAGAAGGAGAAAACAAATTCTGCTGCTAACACTGGTAGCCCACGCTATAAATATAACAAAGCAACAACACGGCTGTACAAGTGCACTTGTTATATTATCAGCTCTCCTTGTCTGTTTCTTTTCACTCTTATTTCGCTTTATCTTTCTTTTATTTCTCAATCCTCTACAGGTTCAAGTAGCAGTCAGATTCAAAAAAGTGCACCATACAAAACCATGGTACGTTATGTATATAGAAGAAAAAACACAATACAGAGCCTACTTTTGGGAGCAAGTAAAAAATGAGTTTCTATGAATGTAATGTAGGTACGTAAACTTTTGTCTTTCGATTATGTGCTCTCCATACAGCAATTCACAAAATACCTAGTGGTGGTGTATTGTTGTAGTGCGTCATATATATTTCTTTAGTTCATTTGGGTGTCCCATGCAGCAGTGAATTTTTTTCATTTTCTGTGCATACCTAAACAAGTAGTCGAATACGGCATAACGAGCAAGCAAAAAAATTGGAGGAACTCTTTTAAATATTCAAGACGCATGGAGAACAATTTTGCAATACTTTGTTGAAACACATATGGGAGGGGAGTAATACGATACAGCACAAATTGTTGAGCAGCATGGATCATGTGTACCACTCGTTAAATTTCAACAGGAGAATGAAAATGCTGGGCCATGTTTCCGTTTTTAAGCAGCCGATATTACGTTTGTAAACCGTTTTTCAAATGTTGCAATCATCTGAATCCGCTGGCAATATAGTTCCGATACACTTACCCAGTGACAAAGAAATACTAATAATATGAAACATGCTTTGTAGCGTTTCAAACAAAAGTGCTTTTGCATCTCTTGTTTTCGTCTTTTGATCAAGATAATATTCCCCATGCCATACCATAGGTTCCTGCATTTTGATACCAAATATCAATACTCTCAAAGTATCATGCTTTCCCAGTATGTAATAAGAGAAATGCGAGCCCTGACTATCTTTAATGGAAAAAGTGTTCAAATTGTGTATCAACTCCGTCAGCCCTAAATCGATGATGGCATATGATGATCATATACGCGAGGAGCTCTCATTGATGTCAACATAAAAACTAGCCAATTTTATCTACAAACAAGATTCCACTAATGGGTAAAAGTAAAAATATTGTATTATCCGACTAGATAGGCTGTACAGAAGGGTTTTAAATTTTCTGTTTTTCAGCCCCAGGTAGTTTAATCTCTTTTAGAATTCTGAACTTTTTTAAAAAACGTGCACATTTTAAAAAGAACAAATGCTCAACAATAGCGTCATTAGCTTAAGGCTTGATGGCCTTTTGAAACTAGGAGACTTGTACTGATTTTAGTGCATGGCGCATTTAATTGAAATATGGACCTTTATGGAGCAGTTTAATTTCATGGGCAAATAAAACCCGCTGAAGCAAAAGCCAGATTTTTGTAACCGTATTCTCATTACAATGAGAAGCGTTGTAAGTCTGCGCTTTCTCATACGAAATGTTAATTAAAATCTGTCCCCTTTCTGGTTTTATAAACCAAAGATATGAGGACAATCAAGGCCATTAAGGGACCGATATAGTTTCATCAAGTATAATAAACAGAAACTCATACATATTAGTGTAGTCATTTCTATTAAAGCCCAATTTTAGCTAGCTAATATTGGTTCGTTTATAGAATTTATGCCAAATGCCTAATGCACCATACAGCGAAATCTTTTCCAACCCCCGTTTATCATTAAGCGTTTTCGCTTTCCTTGATGCATATTTCTACAACAGTTAATTTAAACAAATGTATCTTTGTGGGCTCAAATCTTGAAGGAACAACGCAATCAGCAGATATGTGTGAATACATGCAGTGCGGACAGAGGCAGACTTTCACCAATATAAGTCGCTTTTGTTGGACCAAGCAGTGTGCCTTTTGTAGTAAGTAAACTGCAAAGCTGCTACCATTAGTTCTGATTCCTTATATACTTTTTCTCCGTGAAACACGTTTTCATGACAGAATTATGTTGAGCTAGCTATATATCAATTTGTCTTTGTTTTCCTTTGATTTTCTCGCTGTGAATCTTTAGTCTCAAAAATAAATACTTGGGAGCTGGTTGACGTTCCTAGAGGTATGTTTTGATTGTTGACGAAAGAATCCCATTCTCAGTCGTTGGTCTGCTTATTTTTAGCAGCTTGCAGCATCCCTGATATTTAAGTAACTTGGAAAGAAAATGATGACGTTTTCTGATAATAATAATAGTTGAAAGCCATTATGTAGAAATCTATTTTACAATATTAGGCTCTAGTGAACAATAAACGTTAATAAATTGGCAGACCTTTGGAATGGGAAAGCCTTCCAGGAAATCTGGATATTTCTTTTGTTCTCTTAAACGCCTACTCACAACAACTCACCGTGTGTCTGTATGCCTCAATTTCTGTTCTTGAAGAGAAGAAAGTTGACTGTGTAATGAAAGTCAAGGCACACACGGCAAAGTCATTATTACAATCCAGTTGTATACTTTCGTTGTTGGATGGAAATAGGTACATAAAATTTGTTGTTTTCACATAATTCGGAAACTTTTGCATATCCAACTCCGGACTTTCTCCTTTTTACCCTCATCTTTCTTTTTTGAAAAATTACAAGCAACTTCTAAAACCATTTCCTGAACTTGTCAATCAGTACTTTTCTTTTTAGGAAAATCCTTTATTCTCTGTACAAAAAAACATTTTACCAGCCAGAGCCAGAGAAATAGGCAAAATAGTAGTGTGGTGAGTCAGGCTTGAGCAAACAGAATAAGCCATCAAAAGTCTGTAATGAAAGTAGATTTACTTAATTGATAAAGTAAGGAAACAGATGTTAATTAGCTTTTCCATGCATTAGCAGGAACAAATTTCTGTCACAGACAAGTAACTCTTTCTACTTTAGAAAACCACCCTCGTGCAAATATACCTTCTCCGTATTTTGACGGGGTTCACTAGTATTGCTCACTTGTTCAATGCATTATAACGTTTTGTTATTAATTAAGCGAATACAAATAGATTGTGAAACATCCTAGACTTACAGCTGGCAACCTCCATGGTACACGTTTGTCGGTCCAAGGGAAATTTGGAAAGGTCCATCATACAGGAAAATGTCACTTTTAATCTGAGGAACAAAACAGTTACTCAAGTATTGCTACATTCCTACTAATGTATCACAGTGGCTTACAACAACTAATGATATATATTGCTTCAAAAAATGTCTTTGCACACTTTTTGAAAAATATTTCTTGAGCAGAAAGTTAGCCCTTCCAGCTCTAGCAAGTCATTTATTAGTGTCATACATGTGTCATGAGCGTGAAGGGAAGACATGCCTGACTGGCATAGTCTCAAAACCGAAAGACATACTGTTACAGAATGTTATTTGCCTTTGTTTTATACACTCGTATGACTACTGTAGCAAAGAATCCTTTAAAGCCATAAGTTTTGGGAAACTTTAATATAATAGTAAATCCAGGTCTTACCTTAACATATACAAGATTTTCCCGTCTGGATGTATCCTAACCAAGACGTTTGGCACAGTGACAAACTGAAAATCAGCCTCCTTAGCGTTAGGGAAATATACCTCTGGTTTCCAAATGGCCTTGACTATATTAGGGGTTTAAGATCCCGTTAATTTCCGCAGTTAACACTAGGACAATTCTCCCACTCCAGTTTATATCCCGGTCATTTTCACACGTGGACGATTGTGCCATTTACTATGTTTTCCATATGAAGGCTATTATATCATTTTTTATCGATCTCGGCATTTTAATTCTTTCTAATTTCCTGTTCGTCCGTTTTTCTCAGAAACGATCAAACCGAATTCCACCAAATTTGCTATACAGATAGGTCAGAGATTAAGGGTACCAACGTTCTAATATTTTTACGGACACATGCTTGTAGGTCCTGAATCAGGAATCGAAATACAAAAATGACAATAACTTCCAAATGGCTTGATGGATTCGAGCCAAACTTGGTACATATACATACCTAAGGGTGTGGGACACGCAAGAATGTCTTCTATAAGATAAGTGGCTAATAGGTCCAACTACTGGAGAATAAATTCATGAAGTGTGAAAAATGCCCGGGATTTGAATTACAATTGGAGTGAAGGAATTGTCCTTGTTTAAGCTGGAAAATGAATAAATGAATTGGGTTTTCAACGATTTTAGGATTACCAAGGTTGGGATCGTTAAGATCCATCGCACGCTTGATTTTCTCATGTTTCAAGCGTTCGTCCACCCACTGTTGCCGAAGGTATAGGTCAACTTTGTAGTCCTGTAAAACCCAAGTAGCTTATTTGAAACCCGCATATTAAAAAATTGCTTACAAAAGCAGTGACTTGAGGAAGTAGCGTCAATCATGTGTACTCAATTAGTTTCACCGTGGCGCAATTTACTTTTAAAGGGGGATTTGTACCGGGGACAATTGTAATCTAGGGTAAAATTAATACAGAATATTGATAGGCGTATACGCGTATACCGACTATAGTCGGTTGCCCCTTTGGACTAAGTTTCATCTTTGTAGCATTCAGCAGAGTTATGGAGACATTGAAGATTTGTGCTTTGGCACATTTCGCTGAACATTTGGTTGCGTTTTAAATTCATATATGCAAGTGCACCGTGCACTTGTGACTACTTAAAAATATTATTTAACGTTAATTGGGGTGGGGGTTTGAGAAAACTTGTTTTGCAAACTTTGAATCAGTTCCCGAAAACAAACTTTTAATATCTGATGAGGGGAAGGTGGACATGAACGGATGGCTTATACAGACTTTACTGCAATCTCCGAAAGCATACTGAGGTCTAAAGACCTCGTCTGCTAAATAAAAACATAGATTAAGTCGATGTATCAAAAGGCCGAAAGCAAAAACATGCATGGAAGTTTAAGTACCAAGTTTTTCTTAGAGACCTGCAGCAAACATAATTTTACTACATTATATCTAACTTTACTTTAGCCGGCTTAGCCTGAAGGGAATGTTGAATGAACGTAGTGCTTTTGTCTCAAGTGCTGTTTCGTGTTTCATTCACAGAAAACGACAGATTATATAAATGTTAGACTATGGTGCATAGTGCACATGGACATGGTATACATAGAGTCTATTGTGTTTATTCAGGTAGCTCATATGAACAAACAATTTTCTGGGAAAGCAATTTCCTAATGAGTGTATTAGTGAAAGTTTACTTACCATTGTTAAAGGACTAGGTGACCCAAAACTCCTCACAAACAACTCACAGTTCACAGTCGTGGGTGTATTATCTGTAATGAAGTACACACCAAGGGGCATTGTGAATTCGTTCATTGTATAAAGTACACTGCATATGTAGAGGAAAACATGGACATTTACATGGTAAAAGTAAAATCGTATATACTGTATCATTGATAAACGTAAGTGCACCGTACATTACATTTACATTTTTTCGACATAAAAATACAGGTCACGTATTAGTAGTACACATTCTACTTCTGATATAATATCCTGCAAAACTTTCCAAATGCATGGTCAGACTTTGAAAAAGGACTATTTTAAGGATCCAGTTAAATTTTTGCAGGTCATGCACTATTTTCGTAGAACAGGCTCATCGCAGTGTTAAATTAAATTAAATTTAGCGTTTAACTTCATAAACCCAAAAACCACCACCTCATAAAATTAAACCCCTTGGTGCACATAATTGTAGCAGTTCCCCCAGTTAAATTGAACGTTACTTTCAGCTTCAATGGAATTTAAAATAAAATTGCATCATGATGACGAGTAAGCCTTTTACGCATTCGGTCAATTTAGGCTAAAGTCACGTTTAACGGCGGTGGCTACTGGAAAAGGGGTGCTATGTACTTTGGTATAACTATTTTGTTATACGGGAAGGCTAAGCAGTTCCAGGTATGGAACTGAATGATGTTGGAAACTTGTTCTTTTCATTTCATGAATAATTTAACGTGACAAGCAATAGTAGGACAAAAGACTAACTATGCTGCTGCTTCCTTTTAATTTGATCTTTATATCCAAGTATAAAGGCGGAAATGAAACAAGTTACAAAAGTATTACATGTTGTTGTACGTAGTTGTGTCCTGTCTTGTACTCCTTCCTGTTCCTATTCTTCTACTAAAAGAGTAAGAAGCTGAGCAAGAAACTTGGTTCCAAAATGTACATGAACGAAACTTGTTCCTTTAACATGTAACTATTTGCATTTTATTATATTTTCTTGACTGCTAATCACAATTCCAAGTTGTTCGTCTATATAAATTGACTAGTTCTGGCATTTGTGTTTCGAAGAATCATAATATTTTGTTATTATTCACATCTGAACATTGCAGACAAAGGGTCTCCCTTCTAGTACCACGTTCCACAAAGATGGTTTGGTGACCGGTTGTTTTATGCCACTTAAAAGGTAACCTAAGTTGTGACCATCATCATCATGTCTCAGTCGGAAGTTTGTGGTTGTGCATGGCATTTATAGCGTGCCATTAAACTGTTTGCACAGGAAAGTGGAGGAACGAAAGTATGAAACTATATCGCAGCTTCAATGCTTTTCATAACTTTCAAAGGTTAACTTTTTTGTGCTTTTTATTATATTTTTACAACTGAAGCATACTAAAACTTGTACGTGAGTGTCTTGAGATGTGTTGAATGTACATAAATTTTTCTCGTGGTTTGCATGGAAAGATATCAGAATACCAGGGAAAGATCCAAAAAACGAAAAAACGCTTTCACCCAGTACACTGCTGCCTCAAATGAAGCTTCATTTGGTACAGTTTCATCATGAACAACAAGTTTGAACATATTAAATACATTTTTTGCATTGTGCCGTTATGTATTTGTTATTACATTTAATTGTAACATTTGTATGCAGTATGGTTAATGGACATTTGTGTTTGGTGACAATAAAAATGTTGTATTTTAATAATTGTATTTGAATAAGGAAAAGATGTAAAAAGGTAGCAAGCTTTACTTACTTAAATGGTTTGTAGGTGTAGCCCTCCTGATAAATAGACAAACAAGTCGTTATTAAACGTATCTTTTCCAGCATCACAATGAATCAACATGAATCACCTGTCATATCCCTTTTTTAAAAGTTGATCTAGCATGCTCAGGTCCTCCACCGTACCAGCATATCTGCGTAATTGGCAAGTTAAGAAATTTACATATTAGAGCACCAGGCAAAAAATTAAAGTTTATAATAGTTTAAGTCTACGTCATTTACATTTGCATACGGAACATTTTTATAAAACTTTTCTCTACGCCTACAGAAATGACAGCTAATGTAATTAAAGTGTTAGAAAATGTCTTAAGCATACTATATTATGGGTTGCAGATGGGATAAAAAAGTATATGCAAATAAGTCGTGAAATTGTGCAAGTTTTGAAAATGAGAAACCCTTTCAGAAATCATTGAAGCAGAGGAGACAGTGAACTCCACTCCGTTTTTCTTTCATGGAATCATGCATTCACATTCACGAAACTCTTGACATGGGTAATTTCTTTTATGTGTACGTTCGCAATTTTTATACTTGTATTTGCTCAGAACAAGCCGCTTTTCCCCATCTCACTTTGCCCCAATTTCGTGTTTAAAACAAGTTGTTTTTGCACTGGGCAGACAAAGAAAGAAAAATGTTTCCTGATGTGTGTGGGCACAGGACCCATTAGTCCTGCTAATAGAATTTTTCGCTGTTGTAAATCATTTTCTGATTTCTGGAGTGGAACATGCTTTACTGAAATGGAAATTGCAAACAACATTCCATGACGGTTATCCTCTCAGAGAGCCCCTAAGGATTCAGCTTCCATTTTGTCAAAATCAACATCAGTGTCCCCAACTGCAACCTCATAGTTTACGAAAACATTTCACTTCGAAGTGTGCAAAGTGCAAACTATAATAAAATAATAGGTATGAAATACGGTTGGAGATTTTCATTCTCGTTTTACACGAAACTGCATCTACCCCCAAAGAAACAAATACATAGGGCTCCATTTGTCAAAATAGCAAGAGACGAGAAAGCAAAGAAATCTTATATTCATAAAGAACATACAAATACACATGTTTCACAAAGAACGATACTTCATTAAGTCGCGGTCCTTCCTAAGACTAAGAATAGGTCTTTCCTGGTATAAGTTTGATGACAAAAAATATGTCACTAACGAATTCCTTTGTCTCCTTTTCAGTTTTTGTTGATAACACTGTTCATATAGCCCACGGCTGTTTGTTCCACGGTTATGCGCTGATATCACAATGTACGTAAAACTCAGAAAGCGAGGAAGCACTTTTGAAGGAACTCTCGGTCTCAACAGTAATTGTATCGAGTGAAAAAGTGTGATGCTGATGATTTTTCTGGTTATAATGAACAAATTGTGCGTTGGTAAAACTCGGCTTTTTGTGTAAGTATGTTTCTTATTTCAACGTTTAGTGAGTGATGATATTTGCTCAACCGTATCGTGATTGTTTCTACTAGTGCTTGCGAACATAATAATACGTGTTTAGTAACTTTTGCAATGTAGCTTTCTTCAACGATCCATTAGCGTTTAATGAAGTTTTGCATGATTTATTTGTCCATTTCTGAAGAAATGCTGAATACTGACTAGGCTTTTGAGTGTGTGCCGAAAAATGCTAGGAAAACTTTGTTTTTGTATGTATGCTTACTTTACCATTTCCTAATTGAAAGTGAAAGAAGAACTGAAAACCTCAACATGAGATGCGTTTCACCGTAAAGGTGCCAAGTCATATTAGACTACAAGGAACTTGGAGATTATAGCATTTTACTACACGCTTTTATATGGTTCATTTTTTTCTTTACAAAAAAGCACTTTTCTCTTTGTGACAGGAGAAGAAAGGAAAACGGACATACAGGGCTGCTATGACTTACTGTTTCATTTTTCTGAGTGATTTTATGTAGCTCTGTTCTTCAATGTGCTCGTCATGTGTAGGTGGGTTGTTGTTATTGCTGTAATGCGATGCAAAGACTGAAAAATTGAGATTGGCAGCAAGGAAAATAAGTAAGATTTGCATGGTCGTGATGGCTAGGCCTATTTTGCCTGTCCAAGATGAAGCTTGAAGCTAGTAACTGTAAAGCCCATCGAAAGCATGTCTATAATACTCCGCCTGGTAGTTTTATGATAGGAGAGGGAGGATGGATGCTAGTGGATGTTATCGTCAGGCAATGGCCTTTTCTCTGTGTATGTGTATCATTTTCTGTGCCGACACATGAGCAAATTCTCCATTTTGCTTTTTTCTGCTTCACGTTTTCACAAGTAAATTCACCTCGCAGACGAAAACACCATTACAAAAATAAACTTTCTTGATATCATCGGACAAATGCAGATGCTCCATCGTATTTTCTTACTCCAGCAAAAAAGCTACTATACTGCACAGTGAACCAAAATCGGTAATCCACAAATAAAATACTATCATCATAGATAGATCAAATGAAAAAGATCTATATGTAGATAGACAGTGTACAGACAAACAGAATGTATGGATATGTCACCAGCATCGAAAATGAATCGCAAAAAAGGTGAGCTTATCAGTCTGCTTTCTTTGCGAATGCACACTGAACGGTACACACATGGGGGTGTTCAATTTCCATATTTTTATTCGTGATTTAAAGCAAGTATTTTGGATTTACGGCCTTGCAGCAGTCTTAAGCTCTCTCCGGCTTCGCTTTCTGAGATGTTTATAGGTGTATAAATACGCGAGACAATATTAAAATTTATATCCCCGCAAATGTGAATGAAAACCGTTCCTTTTCACTGAGATGTGAAATTACAACAGGACAGCAATAGACAGACAAGAAGATAATATTATAAAATACGATGAAAATGATTGTAAGGGAAATGGGGAAAGAGAGGTTTTACCAGGAGAACGGAAGTATTTCTGAAGGATTCTGACCTATGTGCTAGTTGATGCAATTTATTTTATGCAAGCAGATATCTAAACCCACGAATGGAATTCTGTAAAGTGCCTTCTGGGATCCACTACATGTCTTTCTCTGCAAGGAGGTTGTCTGCATTAAAAACATGACCATAATTTTTATACCATTTCCACATGTTCTCTCTCGGTAAGTCAGTATGAGCATATTATACAGTCTACCATGATATTACGCATAAAGTATATTATCGTTATTGTCGTTCATGGTACTAGAAATAAAATTGCAGAACTTTGAAAACAGTATAGGTTTTTATGGAATAAGAATATGGATATATATGTCTTTCTATATTTAACTAATTCATTCATAATGCATAAAAAATCGATTTATATTTCATAGAATAACTACTTTTGCTATATTTGCGTTGAAAATAAATGAACCAAAATGCAACAGCCGTAGACATAACTAGATACTCCCAGTTTCATAAATTGGATTTATATCGAAACGCTTTCAATAATGCAAAAACCTCCTGTTGATAACTTTCAATATAATCTAATAATTCCAAGGGATATTCACAAATGCTATGCTATGTTAATAAATAACGCTAAAAGTTTTATTTATATAAGGATGCTCTGGCAGTTATTCGACGTTGACATGTAGTGCAAATGAAACAGGGGTAATATGCGTCATTGAGAACTATGATGTTAACACAGTTTATATAAAGTGTTACTGTCATACAGTGAAAGTGGTGGTTTTTTGGTCCTGGTCCTAGTAAAAGTACCTTTCAGCGTACCACATCGTTCAATTCCTATACAATATCCCATTTAGTGCTCATTTTTTAGCAGTCATTGTCAGGAAAATTATTTTCTGCGTCATATTGTTTTTGTCCAACGTAGTATTTGTGGCTTACGAAGCACGAAGCTTGACCTAAATAGGTACATGCATGCTTGCTGTAAGTAAGGGGAAGGCAAGCGTGCATTTACAATACTACCCCATGTCACATCGCCTAGTCAGTTTCTAGTATTCAGTTACTGAGACATGTTCGACATGTGGCGAAACGACGAACACACTATAAAGTATAAAGTCGGTTTGCTGCACATTATATTGCGAAACACAAGAAAAAATGTACATTTTCTGTTTTTGATTTCTGCTGATGAATACTACTCAAATTGTAGGGAAAAAGTTAAGTGTTTCTGTCATTTTATTGGCTTCCATTGAATCAGCTAAGCAAAAAATTGACATTCAAGTTATTACAATAAAATACAAGGCTATTATATTGGAAAAACTTAATGAAAATATGATGCAAACAGCAGGAGGGGTCCATTATAACTTTTGTTGGGAGAAAACTAAAACAAATAAATACGTTTTTGGCTCAGCCAGATTGGAAGCTAGGAAAAATGCAAACTTAGCAGCGGGAGACCATTATTACGGAAATGAATATTTTGGATTGTTGCCTGCTTCTATTCTCCTGAAAATGATCTTGCTTAAAATATGAAACTAGTGTTAGCAACAACAACAACCCTTTTGACAATCACGTAAAACTTATTACATTTATTCAACGTAGGTACTTTAACTCAGGTATCTTTGCACAATTTAATAAAATCGACGTGTATAGCACGAACTTTCACTTTCATTGACACAAAACATTTTTTAAATTGAAAAAAAGTTGAAAGAAATATACATCAACAATAAAACTAACACTAAAATATATGGTTAGCTATACAACCAACCGACAGCCGACTGGAATTTGCAATCGGCAGGAAATGAAGGATTCGATTTTTAAAATTAGGTTTTCAAATAATTCATGCTGCTGTAATTCACTTTGCATTCTGTTACACATGGAAGTACGTTTTATTTCACAATATCCCAATTTGCATTTGAAATAAAACATGCAGGAAGGCATGCTTGCAGAGAACTACATGGAATTCAAATTAAAAAATTTATAGCTTGCTGCCTATCCTTGCAATCCAACCTTTTCAGTTTCAGTTGTTCAATCGCAGTTTGCGTTTATTGAAGATTCATTTTGCTATACACATGCAGGGAATATCATGAATATGCATTGGCAAACAAAAAACAGCGTGATTATTTGCAAAAACAAACAAAAATGTACAAAGGGGTCAAAAAACGAAAAATGAGTACAGAATTTATGGGAAAGTTTGATAGTAGGAAAAAACAGAGAGACTGGTAGCTGGTTGGTTTAGCTTAGTTGGAGATATATTGTAACAATGTTTAAAAAACCTGCTTTGAATGATGAACAAGACAGGATGGGATTTCAAAGGAATACCAATGTTGATAGTTGACTAATTTATTTCATGCTAAATTTTATTACTTATTATGCAACTCACTCTACTTGCATGACTTATATAGAACAGATCATTGCAGAAGTACTTTATATTTATTTCATTCATACCTATTCGTTTGTAGCACACCATGCGGTCATCAACAGAAAAGACTACAAATCATTTATATAAAAGACAAAATTATAAAGTAAATTTATATAACCAACACAAGTTTTTTTTGTTCGAGGGCAAATGAATGATACAGAGAGACCCATATTTTTTCAATGATTGACTTCTCGACGAATTCCTTTTAAAAGAAAGGCATTCCGGATGAAAGAGATCTGAACTGACTGACATATTTTTAGTGCCCCTTTCCTGAACATTCAAATGGTATAGCTAGGATCCCAAACAAACAACCGCACAGACTAAAAATGCATCGGCAATCTTTCACTGTCTCCACCAAGTTATATACTGTGTCAATTGAAACGTTTTTTTCCTTGTTTTTTTTCTTTCGTTTTCTTTACCCATGGATGTGACTGGGATCTGGAAATTCTGGAATACAGTTTGTGTATAGCTTGACGATGATGTTGATGCCAAAATAAGCTTTCGCCTTTATCTTTCTTTACCGGCGAGCCAGTAGTCTTATGAGTTCACTTTGTCATTCTTTCATTTTCTAATACACCTGCTTATTTTTTTCAAGCTTTTCCATTCGCCATTTTTGTGGAAGCCATCGTATTATTAGTTGGCTGGTGCACCTTGTAAAGGAATCATCGGCTAACGAAAGAAAAATAATATGTATGGAGTATATGCTGCTGAATAATGCATGGTAAAGGAAAGCATCAAGGGATTCTATGAGAAAGTTGAACATAAAGTATCTCCATATCCCCCTGCCACCACTACTGGAAAACAATAACCATACCATTGAAAACAATTTCGGCCTGATGTGAAGAACGGTTCTGGCCAAAAACATACGATTCCCTGTGTGCTTTTTTGTGTGTAACCGTTGGATTAATGATGTCATGTGGTAAATAAAACTGCTACTTGGGGAAAGACTTAAAATTTCAGTTAGATTGCTTTACATCTTCGGTTACTAAACGGGCATCGGCATTCCCCGAAAATGCCAGTGTCGTGCTTAGAGTGCTCTATGAAAAAAAACTTACACCATGCACACATCCGTTTTATTGTCAAAAGCCGCTTTGAAGTAGAGGGGAAAATGAGCTTTATAACAACCATTCTGTCTTTGTCACTTCCGTTGTTGCACAAAATGTATATATCTATTGAGCATCCTTAAACTAATTGTGCACTTAGAAGATAGTATTGTTATGCCCCAGTGGACCAATAATGACCATTCTAGCGTTTTAACATTTTGCAATTAAGCCAACTTTGTAAATTGGTAAGATAAAGTGCTATATTCTCATTCCAACTAATTTTAGCTAATAAATACTCATAAATACCAATTTGCTGAGACAAACATAAGGCAAGGGTGAAATAGTAAATTAGCGAGATTTGCAACTTACGCCTCAAAAAGTCCAATTAGATGTGCAAAAATGAGTAGGATTCCTACAGCGGTAAAGTTACAGCTGGTAGATAGTCTTCCTCCTCTGAATGACGATTCCATTTTTGTACGCTAGTCGTAATAGCAAATCGGTCTCTTGAATGATTTATGATGTTACAAATATGCTAACTCGTGACTTTCACACGAAAATCTTGCCGACACTTTTTCTCCTCTCGTACAGGTTCTAAATTGAGATGCAATGGGGATCGAACATTATATTAAACTACTGGTGCGGTTATATATTGCTCTGGAATGGCTTTTAAGTGAAGTACGTTGAGAGTAATATCTGATGTCGTTGTTTGGATAAACTTGCACTGGTAACATTTAAGAGCGACATAACCCTAGAGTGGCAATGATTCTCTCTGAAAAGGTGTCTCTTTCCATTAGCATTTCCCTTTCATTCAGCTCAAACGTAGACCAAAATTTACAAGCCAAAAAATGCTCAATCACTAAACATGTCTACTCTGGATCTATGTTTGAGTAACCTAATAAATGTTGTCTGCAGATATACAACGGTTGGAGTCACATAAGCTGATTTTACTACTTGGGAGAAAGAGCTCCTGTCTTCACTATCTGTCCTAAAACGATTTGTGCTTTTCTGTGATTCCTGCAAATCTGATATTGACTGCCGTTTTGTGTCAAGAGTTTGTATATTTTGCCTGACACTGCTACCTACTTTATGCGGTTTTCGCTCTTCTTCAGCAACAAAGGCAATACTTCCAGCAAGCTAACAAAATTTTTAACTTGTTTGCTTTCCCTATCTTATTGTGAGAACACGATCCTCTTGAAGAATCGACAAAGTATTAGAAAGTTATATTATCAGACTATACTGAATTTGCTGCAAATCAAACTATCTTCAAGTAAAATATGTAGTTTCTGTTCAAGAACAATCACAGACCCGCGCACAGTGTTTACAAACAAATTAAGATAGCTATATAAGTAAATAGTGAGAAGCTACTAGTAGAGTGAAAAGCCTTGAGAAAAGTATTAGCTCAAGTTCCCCCAATTGCTACACTTTTACAGGAAGAGTTAGTCTCTTGCAACTTTCATCATCTTCCTTTCCCTGTTTCTCTTTAACCAGCCTCTACTACTACTGTCCTCATTCCAGCAACAGTAGGCTCTAACTGTGACTTGGACGAAGGATGTTGGGGAGTTTTCCTGGAGTCTTTGCTTTTCTACCTATCTAGAGCTTGTTGGCACATAGCATACATCCCATTCACAAGAAGATATACAATGAAAAGGGAAAAGTAAAAAAATACTACGTATCATGAAGTAAATAGCGAAAGTGTGATACAAATTCAGACAAGCAGAGGTGGCACGCAAACCGACGTCGTGATCTTAAGACCTTTATAATATCAACTTTTCAATGTTTTCACACCTTCAAGATCCTGTAGAAAGTTAGTGAACTTTAAGTACACTGACGACTCGAAGCACATGAAGGATTATGAACAGGTTATGAATGATATCGAATTGAGGAATCAGTAATGAAGACTGAAGTAAGTGCATATACCAACAAATACTCAAATTAATAAAAGGTGAAACAGATACAAACAAAGTCCATTTATAATCATTTACGTACGTTTAATGATAAACTAACCAACCTTTATGGCGGTCATGACAAGTAAAGTAGAAAACTTTGGAATTGAAGGAATGGTCTTTTCTGAGTGTGCATTCATGTAAAAGCAGAAGTAAATTTTAACCCAAAAAAGACAATTGTTAGAGTATATTAAAGTATAAAAGTATAGAAAATCCAGTTTAGAACAACAATTTAAAGAGGTTTCTTCCTTGAGAAGAAAGAAGTATTCCATTGTTTGCGTGCCACACTGGAAACTGGCACATTGTAACACTTGTACCAGTCGTGTAGCTTTAAAAAAGGATATTATATAGGCAAGAAGAGAAATCAGATACAAAACGGAGGGATACCAGGTATTCAAGCAAATAATATATTTACGGCTGACTGTGTCTCAACACTCATTCCCTTGTGAACTGGTTGGTTAGACAAGAAGAAAAGGGGGCGAAAGTGCAGTAGTGAAAGCAACGTGATACTGAAAACAAAACAGGATTTTTCTTGAAAATGGAGAAGTATTGGATGACTTATGTGCGGTTAGTTGTACTTTTAAACCGGTGGACATACCAAGGTTTCTTATTACACTTGTCTTGCCGATATCATCTATCTACCTCAACCACAGCAACCGGAATAGGTGTCATGACGTGGTCATATGCCACTTAAAATACAATGAAGGACGGTTGCGTCAGCAGGAATGAGATCAGGAAAAGGTGCAAGAGAATAAAGTTTGCCGGTGAAAATCAAACCAAAGTAGAATCATTTTTGTTAAAAATCTTGAAATTTACTTTGAACCTGCTGTCACGTTGTCTTTTCTTTACTACAATTTAGTGTTACATATTGAAGTTATGTACATAATGCATAAAGAAAGTTGGAGGCGTATGGGATACTTTCTTTGATCGGATAAAGAGAAGCATTGAAAGCAGTAAACTGTAACTAAAACGAAGCATGTATATATTTGATCGTATTCACAGAAATTGATCTAAAAGACTTATTTTGAACACATTCGAAAATTACATTTATATTCACGAATTACTTTTTGTGCTCAGGTGTAGTGTTGCCAGTCAGCGATGAAAAAGCAAAGGAACAATGACACTTTAGAGAATCATAAAAAGGGATAAAATTAAGTAGTGATGCAGAAAATAAAAGGAAAAGAGAAAGCATAATAAAACTGCTAACAAACCAGGTAAGTAGACGAACGTGCGCTATTGAAACGGGTAGCAATACCTGGCATAAAACCCTTTTCTTTTACCCGGTGACGAGAATCCTGAACTGTTTGATATTGCTTGAGCAAAATAAGAGAATAAAACTCAATAAAGCTGTGCTCAATGGATAAAAACTGTCAGGTATTCAAGAGTATTTTAGATGAAGGTGAATAAAATGACATAAATCCAATTTATTTCATTCTCAATTGTGGTATTTTATAGAGTACAACTTTATTTTATTCTAAAGAATAATATTAAGGAAAGGAACGTAGTTTGTGGGTGGAAAGTTTATTCTTCAGCCATGCTCATGTGCTTATGATAATATTTTTGAAGTTACTTGAATTTAAAATCTCCTAGCATAGCAGTGTCATGCACTGCTTAAGTATTTAAATATTTTGTGTACGAAACTTATGATTCGACACTGTCCAACCGAAGAAAAAGAACCCTCTTTTGACAAATGAATGTTGAACATCTTTCTTTTTTAAGGCTTATACCTTCTTAAAGCTTCTTTTCTTTGAAACAGTTGTTTTATTACGTGGTGGCGGTGACACATATGTTTCTTGATGAAGAGACATCAAAGTGTCTAGTATCTGAACACAATCGTCTTCTTCTTTTGTCATCATGACATAAACGCGCATCCTCTTTTGTTTTAGAGGCATACTTTTGTGCCTGTTTTGGAGTGATACGTACGTAATCTGACGGCTGTGTAACAACTACAAATGATCCTTCTGAATATCCAATGTTTTCCTGTATCAAATTTGTTGCTGTTTTGTGTTTCAACTTCATCCGCTATAATACACTCTCGACTCACGTCCGGTACAAATACTGATGTTTACCTATATATATATATAACTACTATATACAAGGGTTCAGGTCTCATCAGCCCATTCTACTTTCAACTACATTCAGACAGGGATGCGTTGATGATGATGACAATTTTCAGTTTCCTGTTCGCAAAATACAAATTCATAACGAGTGTATGTACTACTTGTTCATACCATCTTGTTTTCCCTTCCTTCATTTCAATTTCTTTTGAAATCCTAAGCTTACAACAATTCCTTTTTTTACCGTTAAACGGCATACTCCATTTTGTTTTTTTTCTTACGCTTAAATGGTTTCCTCAAGGAGAAGGTTAAGCTTTCACCAGTTGGACTTATTTCGTTGGAATATTTTAAACATGACCATGTTGCAGTATTCTTGTAGCCATCATGGAAAAGCTTCTCCGGGAGAAAGATATGGTATGTTGTTACAGGTTAAGCTTCCTCTTTAGCATTCCAATTTTCTCAAGTGAATATACAGACGTTTTCCCTTGGCATTAACGTTTTTACATCGGCTTCTTTCCTTCCACCATTCATTAATCTCCATTGTAATCAAAAGGGCTTTTTAAACATGTCATGCAACAAAATCCTATGGGCACAAAAACCGGACAAGACCTCTTAGTTGAAGTAAAGTATCCTTTATATTGTTGTGAACATTTCTCTTCTCTGTACAATGAATACTCATAAGAAAACAAGGTAGGGTAAACACATTAAGTAGCTTTAAACCCTTCACTCTCTCGCGTGGACAAGGGAAAAACAACATGATGTAATGAATGAGCAGTTGAAGGACAAAGGTTCTGGAAGTTTATAATATACCTGTTTTGAGGGGCTCTCTCGCTAGACTGAGAAAACTATGGAATTAAAAACATGTTTCAGTTACCCTTCAATTCAATCTAGATATGGATGTCCAACATCCAACAATTTTCAGGCTTTCCCCGAAGGATTCTATAATGTTACATAGAGGGTCGTATATTATTAAGGACTATGTTTGAAGACACTCGCACGGCTAAACACTTGCTGCCAACAGCCAACAGCCTGACTGAGCCTAATACTAGAATGTTTTGTCCATTTTGCAAAAAATGAGCGTGCAAAAAGCATAGCACACGGAACGGAACGCCTTTTCTGTTTTCTGCTTCAAATTCAGTGTTTCTAAAATAAAAAGATATCTCAAATTTTTTATAGTTCCTCAGAGCCATGATCAAAGACGTCCCTTTTTTATGTGCGGCATTAACGTTTGCAAGCTTTTATATCCCGATTTCGTATTAAGAATACATCACATCTAAAACTTCATTTTTGTACTGGTATTTTAAGCGTGGTAGTGACGGGTTCGACAAGGGTCTGTAGTCATGCATGTTCCAAACACATTTCATGTATCAGAATCAACGTCCAACTCACACTTATTCTTATGGTCAAGTTAGTTTTTAGAGTATTTTATCATTTAACTTGCTGACACAATGTTGCCGAGTATGTATTAAATATATATACCTATATACAGTATATTGGTACAGTGGAGTACGAACGAGCAGCGTCCACCTCATCACAGTTATAAAAGGTAGATTTAAAACTAGCGGTGAATGGTATATATAATATACCCTATATTTACTCTCAAAGTTACCATATAACTGGAATTTCATAAATGATATTCCATTAGGAAAAAAGCAATTACTAGAATTGAATTTGGTGTTATTATGTATTATTGTAAACGTAAAGGTAGCGTTTTCATTCCATAAATGCGTGTTGCAACTTGCCAACTCATTTTGATAATGACCAAAATCATCTCTTTCAACGAAACTGATCTAATTTCTGGCTTTATGTTCTTTGAGGGAATTCTTCTGACAAATTTAATGGCAAAACTTTACTCTCATGTCAACCTCTCTGTTTTTGAAAGATAATACTCCGAATTGAAGTTGTCGACAACAATAAAAGTACTTGGTTCATTGTAAGAAAGAGATTTCATTAGATGCTACTGGTATTTTTGCAATTTGAGAGAAACGGAAAGTCCCAAAGTTGGGTTTTGTTGCACGACGGCCATGAACTGGATATTCCAAAAAACACCTAGACACTGCTCAAGTTTCAAAAAAGTAAACGGAATCCGTAATATTTTAAATAATAGTTGCAAATAAAGATCTCCCACTCACTTTGCTTCCTGATGCAGAGTCTGAGCACAGTCTGATAGCGCCATTTATTTTATGCATCTTTCCTCGGTGTATTTTATTCCTCATATATTATAGTTGGATTTTTTTTACATTAAACCCATTTTCATAATCCCTGGCCAAATTTTATGGTTGGCCGCTTCTCTGTACGTACAAGTACGAAGCGTGGGATATTTATGTTTCATGTGTCAGATGTATGTCTAAACACCATATATCATGCAGCGCTTTCTTCACCAAGTCTAATATGAAAAGGAAAGAATGTTAATGGATACGCACCTACCTCAGTCAGGTACTATGTTTTACCATATATGATTAGTGCTACTGCTGTTACATGATTCAGTCAACCTGCCTTAAACTTTGTGGAAGCTTATATAGTATGCATAATGGAGGACAAGTTTTGTTTTATGTATTCCGGGAAACTGCTGATTTTCAATCAGGCGACAGAAAAAGTGAAAGTTGTTGTAAAGAAAAAAATCATAAATTCAAGGGCAAATTTTATGTGAAAATGGAGAAGCACAAACAGTATCGTCCATTAAGCTCAAAGAGAACATCAATACATTTTGCCCCATAACTTTTAAGCAACTCATAGTTTACGACAGATGACAACCACAATGGACGCTGCTGGTACCATATAATATAATGTATGGAAATGGAATTTGCAATGAAGCATTTCAATAAATCCTTCATGATATTACCTATGTTGACAATATTTTCTGCTTGTTTGTAAGGACTGTGTTTTTCCTACCATCCATTTTCTTGTAGGGTAATGGTTAGAGATATGGGATTTTTGAGGTTTTTGATCGCGTCCATTTTTTTCTAAATATGGTTTGGTTTTGGTTGCTGAACCAGATCTGATACGGAGTAAACTACTTACATAAAAGCAGTGGTGCTGATGAACAAAAAATCTCTGCAAAACAGAATTCTGGTCACGATCATCGTTTTTCCAGAAATGCGGTTATTTTTTATTCTCATAGAATGAATGGCATCTTTTCTTGTGAGAATGAAAAATGGAGAGGAAATCATGATCCATGAAAGAGGACAAACATCACTTGCTGATAAAAGACCATTTCCTCTACACCCGAGGAGAGCTTTTCAGTGATACAAGCAACAAACCAACCCTTGCATGATTTTGCTATTAACATGCCTTTTGAATATATGAGAGCGAACGTCAACCACCAATATTCCTTTCGTCTAAAATAGCACTCATTATTTTTATGTGCACTAAAAGATGCACTGCTCGTATTAAAATATGTCGTCCATGAATCGGGTGTTCGGTTTAATACCACTGACGCTGCGCCAGCAGTCCTTCATAAATGAATTTTGATTCGCCATAAAAATTTTCGGATATTCTGATATTGAAGTAACCTAAATTCAAAATACCAATAATTTTCTACGGATGGTAAGGAGACGTCCGTGTACTTTTGTATCGATCATCTCAATTATGGATAATGATGTAGAAAAGTGCTCCAACAGTCTATTCTACAATTGACAATTATTATTAACAAAATATCCCTTAGGAATTTCCATTTCATTCTTTGAATTATAATGCAGATGGAAAAAGTACATGTACTTTTTCAAGAAAACGACATTGGAATGGTAAATTATATGCCTATATAGAGCTTTGAGAACATTTTAAACATATACTAAGCACAAACTGCTGATTCACAATTTTGGTACAAGCCCAATACATCAGTCATAATGAAACAAAAGCAAAATTGACATTTTTATTTATATATATATGCGTGATTTGCTAGCAGGACCTTATTAAATGGTTTTCGTAACCTAGTCAAATGCACTGTTCAAGCAACAGCAACAATCTTAAATTAGTGCTAAACAAAATGTTTTGTCAGAATCAAGTGGTCAAAATCCAGTCGACATTTTGGTCGGAACTTCCCCTTCATTCATGTGAATAGAATGATATTAAAATATATTACAATTATTATAATGGTTTACGTTTCAGTTGGTTTGTAGTGCGCTTACCGGATGTGAACAAGGAAAGCGATGTGCTTGCAATAAAATAAAAAAATGAACATGAGTGGACAACAAACATTCTGCTCGTCAGGGACAAAAAGTTTTGCTTTTGTAAACTGTAGTAGCACTGGAATCGGAGTAACTACTTGTGTATGACGTGCGTTCGATCTTCAAAGAGACTACTTGAAAATTGTATTCTGAATCCAAAGCATTACTGAAGTTGAAGTTTGTATGCAAAGGCAACAAGCAAGGAAGGCAGAAATACAAAGTTTAGCTATCTCTGGTTGTTTTGTTCATCTTTGACGAATATTTTGATAGTTGCCCGATCTTGATTCTGACTTTCCATGTTGTTATCGCTGTTTTATCGTCGTATGTAGATTGAAAACTCAAGGAAATTAATCAGTAATCACTTGAAATACAGTGATTATGGCATATATCTACAAAAATGCAGTGGCACACGTACAAAAATGCATCGCAGAAAAGTTATTAGGTATATAGTTGATAATTTAGTTATATTTAACAGGAAGTCAGAGTCGTGATGTAACATGTGAATTTAAATGCTGGTTGGTCTCTTGAGGCAAACCGAGGTAGTATCTGATTCATGCATATGCCATGTATTCTACTTTGCATTTTTTGTATCCGTATTATATAGTCGTCTAACCCAAAAAACCATTTAGTATAATATATAATATTATGTATATTACAATGCGTCTCTTTATGATGATTTCCATCTTTAAAAGCAACCTTAGTCTGAATTCATATTTCAACATGCATAATATACATACAGTACATTAAATAAACTGGGATAAATCAGAAATGGAAAAACTTACAACAGAATATATAGTCTGAGATTGCAAAGAACGTTAATTAGTGTATGCGGTTTTCCTCTACCATATCAATAAGACCAAAACTAAAAGCGTGCACGTACAAGGTAGCAAAAACCACCACGTATTCTTGGAGACACTTCCACTGGTGACTTTTTGTTCCTTTTGTTATTTGGAAAAGCAAAAATTGTTCCAATTCAAATGTCTTACCCTTTGGCTGGCTGAGTGCAAACACTTTGGAAATCTGCACTTTGTGTGACAATGAGTGAAAAAGTAGCACAAAGACCTGCCTCGTTTCATATGAAACTACATGTTGATCCTGTAGACGAGACCGAAGATGATATTCCTCTAACAACGAAATCTTGGAGGGTACAACGTAAGTGGAAACTGCCTAGCAGATGGTGGTGCATTGTATACCAAATTAAAGAAGATTAATGAGCTTTGTTGCTAATTCACAGTAGATTTAAGATTGTTGCAAGCGATTACTCCCAGCACTGTTGTTGTTTTCTTATGTACGCAGCAAACACCACCATTGCTCATTCACATTCATATCACATTGTAATATTCTCTCAACTTTCTTCCGTGTCCGTACAGTTTTGCGGCTACTGAAAAGGGCCCCTCTACCCGTTCCTGTGCTATGCGAGGAACCCAGGACATTCCCGCATTTTGGGAAAGGGAGTAGAATTTCTGAGAGCAGTTGGACTTCAGATACAACCCATTACACAGACGTTAGTGACAGTGGTTCAAGTTCGCAGCATAAAACTACCCGCATTGGGAAAGGTGCAAATGAAAATTGCCAGCCGGTAGTAGTAGATTCATCATTTAATCCTGCAGCTATTAGGCAGGGAATTGAAATTGGTGCGGATAGAAATTGTGTAAACAGGAAAGATGAAGTGGAAGAAAAGTTATCAAACTGCCCATCATTCCCACAAGAGAATTCAAACAGCAAAGTAGTGGATAATAGGAAACATCAACTACAGAAGAATGACGCGAGCTCTTCTGAAGGCAGAAATACTCTGAGCCTGAGTATTCACGGGGATTCAGAGTACTGGGAGAAGTTTCGCTACTCAAAGGATTATCAGTCGTCCCTTATGATCGAGACGATCTGCAACGAAGTGTTCAACTTGAAGCCTAGTCTAAGGTATAAAAGTTTGATGAAACTATCAGACACAGACAGAGAGAGTATCAGCACGGCTAAAGACAAAAAGGAGAAAGAATCG
The DNA here is from genome assembly GCA_029691765.1 of Entomobrya proxima. Classification (NCBI taxonomy): domain Eukaryota; kingdom Metazoa; phylum Arthropoda; class Collembola; order Entomobryomorpha; family Entomobryidae; genus Entomobrya; species Entomobrya proxima. The sequence goes on from CM056172.1 coordinate 16,391,135, forward strand.
CCGCCTCAGCTGCCTGCACTAGTCGAGCGTGGTAATGATAATGATGAAAAAGGAATCAAGGTGGAAATACTTGAGACAGAGAAAGGAACAAAGGGAGTAAAAAGTATTTTAGCACTCAAAACTCACCACCGTGTGGAAAGGAGAGAAAAAGATGGGAAGAGAAAGACTGTTGAAACCGCCATAAGTTTTCAGGAAGAACAACACCAGCAGCAGAAGGATGGTAGTATTCTTGAAAAGAACAAGGACGGTCCCGGAGATGATGATGATGGTGATGATAATGGGACTGAGATGGAGAAAGAAAGACAGTGGCACGAAGAAAATAAAAGCCGTAACTCAATCACTTCCAGTGTATTTACGGCAACAACTGCCACCACGAGTGAGGACGCCGAGGAAAATTATAAGAAAAGGAGAGAAAGGATGGTACTCCTTGATAATATTGGTCAAGTATTCCATGGCTATTTGACGAAACGTGAAACTGAAAAGCTTCTTAGGACTGAGGGTCAATATTTAATTCGGCAAATGTGGAATGAAGATGGATTTATCTTGAGCTTTATGTAAGTAAAAAGTTCATTTCTAAAGAAAATGTAATGAATCCTTTCATAATTGTGCATTTTCTCTCAAGGGTTTCATAGACAAGCATAGTACAATGCACACATATTATATGAAAGTACCTGTAACATTACAAGCTTAAGTGAATACGTATGTAGGACAAAAGGAGATAAAACGTGTAGTAAACTAATCTTGAACAAATATCACTTGAACAAGTGAAAACTAATAAGGAATTTTGGGACAAGAGGGTAACGGGTGGCACTTTATATTATTACCACCTAACACATGTCCTACAAACCTCATCAAATTGTAATGATAGCTTGAACCTGGCTATATCCCTTCCGTAGGCAATTTTATTTTATGTAAAAGTGCTTGTGAAGATGCTGAAAAGAGGGGGTTTCAAATTGCTGAAATTTCATCGTAAAACAGGATGATTCCTTTCAATTTCCTGGAATGTTCGAATTTTTAAATCATAGCTTATTCCTTGTCGTGTGCACATGTATGCAGGTTTGATGGCCAAATTCGCAATTATCGTTTACTGTACAAAATTGGAGCTGTGGAAAGCAAAAGTATGGATGCTCTGAGTGATTCGGATACAGAGCAAAATGTGTCATGCACATTCTTTCTGGAGGATCATCGAAAGTCCTACAGCTCTTTGGATGGATTGGTTCGTGACGGTTTGATTACTCTACACTTGGATGATACTGCGGGCTCATATATTGACCTTTTGGTAGAATTAGCACAATTTCAACAAAATGACAACCTGCTGCAAACTCCTCCAGCTGTGACCCCAGGATCGAGGAAAAATAGTAGATCTGCATCCTTCAGAATGATGAGGCTCGCCAGTTCATCAAGTGCTATTGGAAGTGGAGGTACTCCTGTCAGCAGCGGTAGTGGAGGTAATGGTGTTGACAATAGCCCTTCCATTACGGATGAGAGAATTTCAATGGTAAATACCCGTTTGCTTTCCGTAAATATTATTCATAAATTCGCACTTGATAGCATTTACGACGTGCTAGAAAGCAGCACCCATAAAAGAATAACATCATCCAGCATGGTTACTTCACCAAGCAGGGAAGCTTCAAAAGTGGTTATTAGAATGGATTGTGATGCCATCATAAAATAAGAAAGTATATTATCTTAGTTGGTGATTCGCCAAGCGTATATATTTTTACAAACATCTGAAGATGACACTTTTCAACACCTATTGCAACCGGAAGTACTATTTTGAATTGCGGCTTGAGAAGACATTCTCGGTCGGGAAATTCTCTTTAGCAAAATGCCGATTTCCTTTGTAAAGGAAAAGAAATCGATTCCATTCTCCTTTGCAAGTTTGCATGATTGCTTTTAAAGCTTTTATTCCCTTCTCATTTGTTCTCACGCTCAAAAAAAACTTTCTGTTTATTTTAGGATATAGCACTACGCATCCACTATTTTGAGGAAGAAATCTTTGATGGTTTAACAAAATGTCAGGTTTGCACAAATGGAATCTGGGGAGCATCAAACAAAGGATTGCGCTGCAGGGGTAAGGTGGAACATGCGGATTTGATGTGTGTGCATGCATGTGCATGTAATATGTACCTATATTTTCTCGACTTTCACTTTCTACTAACACGTTATAAAAATCAACCTTTTCCTCTGGCAATTATTACGTTCACCCTAAAACATCTAAAACCAGCTTGCAGTGCCCAAACATGTCGTTCTGTCACAATCACAATGCTATTATCTTTTTCTGACGTACTTTCTTTCATTCTCCTTGTTAAGTTTTAATGTGATCAGTTTTGTCTTTTTGTTATTCATCAACTACTGTACTCTCATGAACCATTTTCATTGTACCATGTATTTCTGTTTGTGAGCAAATTTTACTACAACAAGCTTTTCTTATTTGCTTCAAATTATATATGAAGTGATGCAAATACGTGTGTTTTCCCATTATGTGGCAGACTGTGGCATTCCTGTTCACGAATCATGCATGGACAACGTGAAAAGTGAGTGCAAACCCGATCTGACAATGCTTTCTCCCTTTTCCACTGATTTGACAACGCTTGTCAAAGGAAGCTGGAGGAACAACACAAATGAATCAAGCTCCCCTCCCTACATTCTGAGAATATGCATTAATGAAGTAGAGGCACGCGGCCTTACTACCGAAGGAATTTATCGAATGTGTGGCAGTGCGGAGGAGATTGAAACACTAAAAAATCTCTTTGAGAAAGGTACATTGATCAAAATATGAAACATCTTTGTTATTCAGACGTGTATGTATATAACTACTCGGATAAGTAGCATTTAGCTATAAAATGGCTTTGTACTAAACGTGGCTTTGGTACACAAGAATAATATATGTGGTTCCTTCTTTTTTTTGGCTCGTGTAAGATTGATAGTCGAAAATGCTCTCATGTTTGTACGGTTGATCTATGATCTATGAAGAAACATAAAAACCATTTTTCTGTTCATCTCTCTCCATTTTCGTTCCCATTACATTTTCCTACATGCTCTGATGCACTTGTGATGTATTTGAAGTAAATGCTAAAATGAACGTTAAAACGTATTTACTACGGTGAATTTGCAGCTTCATGTCAGATAGACAGTCTACAAGGCACCACCATTTTAGAAACCGTTCTAATGCATCAAAATTGTTATGTTATATAAACACTTGCAGAAAAAATCAACACCACATTCTCACATTGCCCTGACGTTGATATCCATTCAATCACCGGCTTGATTAAGTTTTTCCTCCGACAGCTACCCGACTCCTTAATAACCCCGGATGTGTTTGACGAGTTTGCCAGAGAAAGTGGCTCAGGTTAGCTACTAAAAAGTAACCCTAATTCCATTTCCCCCAATTTACCTGAATTTTCCACATTATCACCCAAACTTGCTTCTGTCCATCATCCAAGCTGAGAATTTCTGTTATTTTAATTTTCCACAGGTGAAATGAAGATTGATGCGGTACAAACACTTGTGCAGTGCTTACCTCCAGCCCACCGACTAACCCTCCGGTATCTTCTTGCCCATTTACATCTAGTCACAACGGAAAAGGCACTGAACAAGATGAATGCTTTCAATCTCAGCTCAATCCTCATGCCCAGCATTTTCGGCCCAGTAAACATGAGTTTCTCCACTCTGGAGTTGGGCACCAAATTGCTCCATTTTCTAATAACACACTTTCACCAACTTTTCACCTAATCCTCAAATATTTTTTTTTTCTAAAAAAATTACCCATGTCAAGCGTGCTCAATCCAGCAAAAAACTTTCATCATCGCAATCGCAATCACATCATACATTTATTATTCCCATTCCCAGTGCCACCTTGGAAAACTCACCCGCTACACAATATACCTACCTAATAATATATATCCTTTTCCGCCGTTTTTATGACATCGACTTTACTCCACGATTCACACTCCGACTCCAGAGACTCCACACAAACCAATCTTTCTCTTTTTCGGAGACTCTCTTTCCTCAGCTCTTCATCTTCTGGAAGAAAAAACGCAGTCATAAAGCCAAGCCAGCACAACAAAGCCAAAAAGCTCTGCATTTTCCAGCGCAAGCATTCTAGGGAAAAGGGCTCGCTATCAAAACAAGCCACATGAAAACGAGCAAAGACGAGCAGGCATTCGGTCGACTATTTTTTCTGCTGTTTTTCATGCATCCACCGAGCCTGCCAACAACAGCCACTGGTGCAGGGAGCATGCAACACCACACCATAACCAAATCCCGCAATACCCCGCATCAAAAAAATCTGTAAAGAGTTTGCCCGGCCAGTTTTGCGAAAGGAATTTCATTGTTTTGTTTATTCATTTTTATTCCAAAACATGTTAAAAATATAAAAAAATATAAAAGTAAATAAAATGTAAACAAAGATTGAGCACAAATCTAGCCCTCTTTTTTGTGCATGCAAAAACGGAAAGTGATTTAGGAGCAGGACAGCATTCCTAATTGCTGATTAGAAAGGGAACAAAAAGGTGAGTTTCCAGTTGTTTCCTCTTTCCCATCGATTTTTTCGCTAAGAAAAACAATTTTTTCTTTATGCGTTTTCAAAGCAGTTAGAAAAAATGTCTTTTTGGCAGTGCATTTAAAAGCATGCTTTTGAGCATGGAAAACAAGCAGTTTAGTGTAAGTTGTTGAGGTAAACTGTCAAGGAACTGGAAACTAGAATAGTTGAGTGTTGACAGTATGCATTTTGTTACTGATTTTTTATTGAAAACTGTAAAAAATAATATGGCTTTTGTGTTACAGTTTAAAAATGTTGCAGGGTGGTTTGGAATGGGTTAAAGATATGATTTTTTTTGGAAATGTGTGCTTTCAGGTCCTCTGTGTAGTCCTCTGTGTCTAGCCCACAGAGGAAGGAGATTTTTGGCGATAATAAAATGGAACAACTGATGGCTCATGCAATGGCGTCGCACAATCAACCGCAGCACCAGTTTCACACGGGGCAAATTGATATGAGGCTGGGTGGGCCGTTTATTCAGCAGTGAGACACTTTTTGCAATGATTTGGTGTTTGAAGGGGAGTTTATTAAAGCTGTATTTTATGGGTGTTTTTACAGGCAGCATGCAATTGGAATGGTACAACAGCAGGCGCTTATGGGCAATCCAAACATGGGGATGGGGATGAATCAGCATCCTTCTGTGTCGTTGCAAATCCCAGAACCTCACAAGATGGTGAAACAGGAGCAGAATTTCAATAAAATGCCTCAACAGCCCCTCATGCAAAACTCGCCATTTCCACCCACCACTGACTGTCAGTATCCTATGATGTCGTCTGCTCCTCTTGCACAGAATCTCACGGTGAAAAAGGAAAAGAGTCCGATATCAAATGACCCTTGGCTGAACAATGGGAATGCGCACAATACAAACACAAACAATCTCAGTGTTACGGGAAATGGAACTGGGGGGACTGGAAAAAAGAAAGGGAAAAAGGGATCGGGAAACTTGCAAGGGGAACGCTCCTCCGAACCCGGACAGAAGAAGAAGAAAAAGAAGTTCCAAGCCATGCAACTGCCTCCCCCTCCTCCTCCACCAGTAGTGATAATTGAAAAGGATAAACCGTTTGAATGTGTCACATGTGGAAGAAGGTTCACTCAACGCATTGGGATGTTGCAGCATCAGAGGCGCCACACGTTAGTGATTTCTCTGAAGATTTACTAATGTGAATACTTAATTTTATGCTTAATTTAAATTGACCTTTACATGGTTTCAGTGGTGAACGTCCTTTCCCGTGCAATTTTTGCGACAAAAGATTCACCCAAAAATCAGGCCTTGTTCAGCACGAAAGGTAAGCACGCACATGAAATCATTTACTAATTATGATTATACAATCATTGTGTAAAGGGATAATGATATTAATTACCATTTTTTTCTATTCCGGAACAGGCTCCATACTGGAGATAAACCTTTCAATTGCAGCTTTTGTGAAAAGGCATTCACCCAAAAATCAGGGTAAGCTATTTATTCACTAATTAATTACATCGATCCGATGTGAGATCTTGTGCAAAAAATATTTAATGTTAATTTTAATATAATGAATTTGAATGGTTGCATGTTTGAAGCTTGGTTCAACACGAGCGGACACATACTGGTATGTAAAATAAAATTCAGAAATATAAAAATGAAATTGAAATATATTTACACCTACAATCATTCACCAAAGTATAAAAAAGTTCGGGAATACGTTATTCACTAATATAAAATGGATTAATTTATTGTGGTTTTTAGGAGACAAGCCTTATGTTTGTCCTATTTGTGGGAAGGCTTTTACGCAGCTTTCAGGATTAAAACAACACAAAAAAGTCCACGAACGCTCATCAGAGACATCATCTTCCAAGTGAAAGTGCTTTCATTTTTGCACTTTAGTTGAAATTTTTCTGACCAGCATTTTCAACATATTATTGTATTGTATGCAGCTTAGTTAGGTTCATGCCACTAAGCTGCAGTTTTGACAAAGAACAACTTTTTAATAATACCTATGCATTAATATTTCGAAGCCAAATATATTGTAGTATGATAGAGTTAATAAATGGTTAGAATATAATATATATATTATATATTTCAGTATATATTTCAAAGATGTCGTGTTTAGATAGTTTAGTAGTAGCACAATAAACGCAAGCATGCATAATAGTCTTGATTAATCCCTGCATTCTATGCAATTTACAATCATATAGTGTTGCGGTGTACTGTGTTAGCATTAATTTGTATAAAAGCCATAACATTTGTATTATTGTATTAAATGTAACCGAAAAAGTGCAGCTGGTTATTATTGTTAAACATATAGCAATAGTCGTTGTAATGATAATACAGAAATTTCTTACTTGTCTGTCCGATGTGGCTGTATTTTTCAACCTTCAATGGCAATGCCTTATTATTATTATTATTATATTATTGGTCTCAGAACGGATTACTGTATTGGTAACGGTATAATAGCTAGTGTATTAGTAGGTTTTGGCGTTTTGGTGTCTTTCTTTGATGGTTCGTTTGAAAACTTAAATGGATAGGTCGAGACTGAAAACTGCAACTATAAAATTTGAGTATTTTAGTACAATAAAATGAAATTTTAAGTAAATATTAAAAACACTTATTTTGTGAATAACGTTTGATACCTATCAATCTTATTTTTCCTGTTGTATTGTATCTACTATTAGGTACTATTAGTAAAACTTCCCAACAATATTGAAATACTGTTAATTTAGAGGGTATTGTAAATGCTTCCGTACAATAGTAAACTTGTTGAGTTTTATTACATCTGTTACAAATTTAAATACAATAGCTCCATAAAATTTTAAGTTGATTAACGGAGATTACAGGAGTGGTTCAGGGAGTTTAGAATAAAATTGATCTGTAACATTTTTCCTACCATATATAGTCAATGTATCTAAATGTATACCTATACAGAATATAGAATATTTATGTGAACATCATCACAAATTTCCTATGTGTAATCCTATACCTACCCGGTGTCTTGTTTTTCCTGTTTAAATAATTTTAGAACAGTGCTGACCTATTTATTGTACTGTGCTAATTTTTTACGAGAATGAAAACAATTTTGAGATTTGCCATAAATGATAAATATCAAGACATGCTTTAATGTATCTCCTGTTTACTAGCTTCAATGACCGAATCTGAATTATGACAATGCAAATTCTGTGCAATGATTTTTACGAATTATGTACAAGTTGAAAATGCGTATGATTTCAATAAATGTTGCTATTATGTGAATAAAAGTCGAAGAGGGTTTAGGGGTCAAGCGGTATCATTCAATATTACATTTTCATACAAGGAAGGAGCACTATGACAATGATTCCAAAAGGGTATAAACGGATTTAGCAAATCTTTTGTAGTTAGTGCAGATTGCAGATGCATGATGATCTTCATGATCGAGTTACCCACCAGTGTCACTTCTTCCGCAATGTACAGATTAACAGGGACTTTGTTGTTCCCTGTTCTCACCGTGATGAGATGAAATGAAAAGCAAGCGCCTAACCTGGCGAGATAAGTGGCGTCGTTGGCGTCTTGGAGCAGTAGAGCGTTATTATTTTGAACAAAAAGACAATACTACCCACCCTTTTGAGGACTTGGGAGACGGCTTCTACTACATTACTGTGAGAAGTGACAAGTAAGTACGATAATGTGTATTAGGCAGTTACAAAGGAGACGTTTCTGTGCATCCGGTTAACAAATACTTAATTTTTAACAGGTTTATGTTTGGAGTTGGATTAATTATATCAACAGTCACTTGCTTTACTCTATTCTGTGTGTTTGTCGATTTCTTCAGCTTTCCTTTAGCATTATTTCTAGTGACCGCTGCATACGGTTTATATGCAATGTATGGTCACCTATCTACAAAAGAGCTTATAATATCTAGGGTACAGTTACAATCTTAATTACACTATAGCACTTAAAATTACTGAACACACTATTATTATTTAAGCTGTTCTAATAATATGTTTGTCATATGAATAATTTGTCAAGCTTAGAATGGAGGGTACTTGATGAGGATCAAAGGGAGCAATAAAATACTCATTGAGGAGCCAGTTCATAATTGTTACATCAAGTTGCAGAGAAAGTACGATGCAAATAAACAGCCGCATTTTTATTTAATTTTAGGAGGGTAAACCATTTCTTTAAAAAATTTAATGATTTTCTTTTTGTAGTTTGAGAGTTTTGGATCCATTTTTAAATTTCAAAGTAATTTGCTTGACAGGTACAAACTAGATGATATTCGAATTTCTACCATGGCCAGTCATGACGGGGCGTTAAGATTACTAGGAAGTAGATTAGCTAGTAGAATGGGTATCAATTATTTTGATTACGATAATAATTCGGTATTGACACTGAAAATAATACTATCAACTATATTGGACTTAAGCTTGCTTTCATACTGAGAAAGATAACGATTGGTTCGTGTTAATCATATTATAGACCCTTCATAAAATTATTCACTATCCTGGTTTTACCACACTTAAGGCAGCGGATGAGGAATACAATAACTTTATAGAGGATCATGGTATTATTGATGACGAAGTGAATCAGGCATTGGCAGTGGAAAATCTACCACAAGATACAAACTTGGTTCCGGAAGCCATAAACGAGAGAATTCAGGAAAATTATAAACGTGGAGCCTTGGTGGACATACAAGAAAAACAAGGATCAACACGAAGGAACGTTATATCTGTTAGAGATATTGTAACTCTGAAACGAACAATGAAAGTTATGCAACATATTCAAAAGTCGAATCAGAAATAAAAATATTTAAAGCTTTCTAAAAATTTATTAAGCAGCTATTTAGCAGACAAACGCCCAGTTAATATTTTACGTAATTATCTAGCTATATGTAACATGCATCACGTTACCCCACGAAGCTATAAAGCTCTTACCCATAAATACACCATGATAGTATTTTCGACTCTTCTTTTGCTCACGCTTACATTGCATAATATTAATACGTTAAGATGGCCAAGCCAAATGGACAAAATATAGAAATCCAAAGTCGGTTTCCTTTTATTTTTTAAAAGTTCTGTAAACTTGAGGTTTAAGTGATGAAATTAAAAAATTGTGATCTTGCTTTTCACTCATTCGTCCTCCATCACAAACTCATATATTAATAATAAAATTGCTTTGGCTGTGCTGAAACATCCAGAGATGTTGTACAGTGTAGTTTCATTAATGAACCCAAAACTACAGAAAGTTGTAACTTGTCTGTAAGTGAATACAATATTTTTTTGTATGAGATATCGCGTTAAAAGCAATAACGCTGCAAAGAACTACACTCCCATTCACATTACCTGTACAGAGTAGAAGAGCTCTCATAAACAAACATAAGGCTTGGTTGTAATATAATATGAAGCAGGAAAGCGTCAGGAAAGGGTGAAGAATAATATCTGAGAAGTTGTACAGAATTGAGTGTACGAACTGCTAATGTTTACTGCGTATAGAGAAACGATGTTGATAATCGCATCATCATCATCACCAATTCACCGTAAACTTGCTTGGAGTTTGCCTAGAACCTACTCAGTTGTCATTCTGACTCATGTGCGAGCGGGAGTAAAGTGCAGAGGAAACGCGTACCTTTTTCATATCCATGAGAATTCTACCGAGGTAGAAGTTTTTGTTTTTGTACAAACATAAAGGTTTTTGTACATGCAGGCGGATGTGAATCAATCATCTAAAACTGAAATTTTGATCGTTATTGAATGTTCATACCTATATATACAAGTAACTGCATCATGAAAAGAAGCTGTTCTAAAGAAGTAGATAAATTGTGACAACATTAGCTGATTAGCTATACTGTGCTAGAACTAAAGTTCGGTTTAGTTTTGTGGAAAATAAATAAGCAGAATTGAAAACCATGTCAAGGGTTGACCATTGCCAAGAATAGGGAACAATGGAAAACGTATAGACGAAATTATGCTTCCTGGAACAACTTTTCTGGCCCTTATGAAATACAAAAAAACGTACGCAACAAAACGTCAGAGTGCATGTATTGAGCACTATCTTGTGATTGATCACGTACATGGCCATTAACGCAGTTTTTTACATTGACTTTGTGCAAACCAGCAGTTTTTTTACTGTATGTTTCTCCTTCCTCAACAAATTGCAAATGCCGCATCATCAAGTCTTCCTTACCTTACCGGTTGCCCTACCTTATTCCAGTAGGCGAAACCAGATTCGTAAATCTGCAATAATACAAGTGTGAAATTATCTTGGATGTATTATAAAACGTGTACACTTTAGCAAACGTATAATTTCAGTGCACGATTCATTCTAATAAATAAATGCTTAGTTATGGGCATCGCAACCCATCGGACATGTTTGCATGCATGCTACTAATAAAATATTGTGGGGTACAAAAATATTTGAAATATGAAAAATGTCTACAGCAATTTTGATTGAATTCAGTGAGTTAGTGTTTTCAATACATTTTACTGTGGAATGGGATGATACTATTGGTCGTTAAATAGGTGAGTATTGATTGTATATTATTTGAACTGCGTACTTCAAAATATAAAATCTGAACAATTTCTTCTGGAAGTTGAACAAATTCATATGACCACCCTTCCTTTCATGATGAAAGCTTCATCACATTCCAGCATTTTTATCAACATTAAGTTTGTAAATGTTATCTGAAAAATGTTATCCATCAAAATGTCTTATTTGTACAACATATTCCAGCATGAACATAGCAATAAATATGGATTAATGTAATTTATACATTTTAGATACCTAGTTATAAACTTGGCTCTTTTACTTGAACGATAAGTTCATTACATTACAGATTTGGGTACCGCACGGTGCGAGTATATACATTATGCATGCGAATTTTCTTGGCATTCCAGAGAATAGGTTTGTAACTCATCATAATTATTTCAAAGAACCGCACACGTCTGATTTTTTGTAGGAAGTTGCAATAATAATTGCTACTGAAAATTTATTACCAAAGGTACAAGTTTGCGTGCGTGGGTTCGATAGTCCTATAGATCTCTATTTTGGCATTCTTGCAGCGTTTATATTTTACATTTCTTATACCCACTAGTTAGTGAACAGATACAAATATACAACTTATTTTTAAATTAAATGGGCTACTGTCTTCATGTAAACTTGCTTTTTTTGTGCTTATCTAAAATATGTTCATTTTTACAATTAGAAAAAAGCTCTATTGATATGACAAATGACAATAAAATAACCCATAACCTATACAAAACTGCCGTATGATATGCCACGCCGCATTGCCGCATATCTTTCATCTTTTGTTACATGGAATCAACATGTTAGAAACTTAGGATTGTATCTAAGACATAAGAAATTCTTATTAAGAATATATTAGCTTATATCAAACCGAATACGGCTTATGCATTGTGCCTAAGATTATATTTTTGTGAATCTGTTGTCTGATCAAGTAAGGTTTCATACTATTTATTCTTTGTTCCTTTCAATGCATGCGCATGCAACGGCCAAACAACATTCATTTTACTCGAATTCATTTTATACGAACAGACGACATTCATTGCATCCGTGGATTTGACACAATGACACATTGACGCTAATTCACTCCATCAATCTTTTTGTTTGCATTCAGACGAATTGCATTACTTGCAACTAAGGTCTTGTGAAATGTTATTTGACTTTGTAAACTGTGCTCTAGAATGTCGAATCTCATATAATAATTTCTTTTAAAAGTCAAAGTGAATCTTGAGCGAAACGATGATGCTCAGGCTCAGTATACTGTTTGAAGCTTTACAGGATAAACAATTATTAAGTGCATCAGCATTAGCCTTCATGATTCGTGCTTAAATAAAATGATACGCTTTGTATTGATGCATCTTACGTCGGACGTGAATGAACTATTAAAGTTGACACAGAATCACATAAAAGAGCAAGTTTAAGCTTTGAATGCAACTTGGTATGTTTTAAAATTAAGTCACAAGTTTACTCCAACTTGAAATTAAGTGGTTCAGTATCAGTTTTTTCAATATTTTCATTTAAAAAAGATTTTGTTTGATTAATATTTCCTTCCACTATCATTTCCTCGTTTTTATATCATCAATCATCCAATTAAGGAGGAACATAATAGCCAATAGCACACTATAATGCTCAAAAACCTTTCGAAACTTTACTGCAATATGACAACGTGCTCCATTTCTATGTACAAAAAGTGTTAATAAACAAAGCAATAATTTACCATAATTGTGTTAAAACTCCATAATTGGCCTAAACTGGACTTCAATCTAGCATAGGTTTAATTTATGTCATACAATATTTGCATTGCAAACATTATTTTTGCTTACCTTCCTATTCAAATCAAATATCAAATTTTTATTTGACAATAAAATTTGCACACCGTTTAAATCGGAACAGAGTCTATAAAAGTATTCCCATTAATTGTTCATTAATAAGCAAATTACATGTTATACTTTTCCGTTCCATTTTATGATCCTGTTGAATCAGTAGATTTTAATTACTTTTTCAAATCACTACATTGAACTATTCAATGTTGTCAGTAGCGTGTAGCAGCATCTTACGATGTATATTTTTTTGGTTCGGAATAACCAAGTTAGTGAAAAACCCAAAATTAAATATTAAAATAACTAACACTTAAAAACCTTACCTTTGACAGTAGTTATAATTGCACATCGTGCACGTGTGCATGTGTTCTATTTTTGGCAGTGTATATGTTTATATTTTTTAGCATTTGCATGAAAATTTTGCAGTTTTCTTTTCACTTAATATTCAGCACAGCAAATCGCTGCTACTAAAATTAATGATCGAGACCAATTATTTAACAATAAACAGTTAATATATTATGTGTGCTGTTTGGTAGTTACCGGTTTGGCTGGCTCCATTCATATACAATAGACATTGATATTACTGTGAAATATGATCATTTACAACGTAGTTTTAGAAATAGAACATCCAACTAGGGATCCCTCTAATACACGATTGTAAGCGATACATTATGTTATAAACTGTAAAAAATATATAACCTTTGCAGAAAACTACAGTAGAACTGAGAAATTGTATGTCATAGCTGCTGGTATTACTTGGTACTGTCATTGATTGGCTATCAAGTGTTGAGTAAACCTGATTACGGACCTGACGCCATTGAAATCATCATAAATGGACGACTGGCGACAGCGGTTGCTTTTTGACTGAATTTTATTGACGAAATGGTATAACTTTTAGTACTCTTTTTAGTTTGTTCGTGGTTTTACAGTTCATGTATTCCTTATTGCATTAAATTAAATTGGTAAGCAAGCATTGTTTTACATGTATTTCTCTTGTGTGTCAAAATATATCAATTACGGAGCAGGACGCTCAAGGAGTTGCTCCAGTATATTTATCGTCCTCAATCAACAGCTCAGATTGCCAAATAACCCGCAAGCTAACAACATGCATTCTATGATGCTAAGAAATGTACATTACTACTTGCTAGAGATCAATCATAAAGGTGCATTGTCAATACTTTGTCATCTTAATGTAGCTAAGCTGAACAGTAGTTACAATGAAACTCCCCGGGAATGACGACATATCTGAACATTTAACCATTCACGGTACCTAATCTTTTGTTATTATTACAGTCGTTATTGTATGTATGAATAAGCCGTGCTAAGTGGTTAGATTTTAAAAACGAAACTAGATGTAGCTTGGAAAATCAAACCCTTGCATATTGCAATCGGAATGTGCTGTGCTTAGAAACGCGTAAACTACAATAATTTGTCCCACTTCAAGTAGCATTGAAGTTGACTTATGTATGATTTAATGCGGAGAAAGAACATGTTCAAGCAATAGTCTGCAATATAAATAACTTCTATAGTCTCAATCTTTTCTGAAGACTCTGCGCCTGGTGATGTTTTCACTGAAGCAATTTAAGCTTTTGACAAGCTTCAGTAATGATACTTTGTTGACAGGTACAAGGTAACATTTGATGAATTAATACCTAAAACAACTAGCGCAGAGATTCGTTCTGCTAATAATATAATGGTGCACTAGTATGCTGTAAGCGTCAAGCGTTCATGGGAAGCCAAGATGCTGCTCAATTCAACTCAACGAAGAGGATTACTATGTCCTTCTCCCTCAAATTTCTCGTCAACTTAAAGAAGATTAAGCCAGATTTGAAAAACAACTGCGCATATATTTTGAATTTGTCGTAACATTTTTCATATTCTATGTCAATATGCTGATTTTTGCGATCAGAAAGTAGATCATGCGGTGGGAGAGCGGCTGCTGGGCGGATGTGACGCAGTACGCATAAATGTTCTTTTTGAGTTTGTAATTCAGAGTATGATCTTGCCTGTACTAGTTTATACCAAGTTTGCCAACGCAAAGTAAACTGCTGGAAACTTTCACTCGTATAGAAATTTACTTTCCATAGACCACAAATTCCTTGCCCTTGACCAGCACATCACATGACATTTAAACATTGCAATTGCATGCTATCAGAAACGACATGTTGAAGTTAACATACTAATAGCAATTATCCGTGAAATAAGGATGCTTGATGCCAAGTACTACTGTAAAACGCACGGGTTTCGAGATACAAGTACAGTGGCATTGAGTGCATTTACAGCACATAAACGGATGCAGAAATACTGGAACCGACTGAGTCAATAAATTATGTCTCACAACTTGGCATATCAAGGACTTGATATGGGTGCCAAATCATTATATTGTAAACACTCAATCACACAATTGTAGAATCCTTATGTAACTGCATACTTGGAAATACATAGAAAAAGATTAACCATTAATTTAATTATAAACAAAGAATCATCATAAATTATATTATATAATATGCTATGTAAAGTAGTAACATATACCATTATTGTTTTCTTACAGGGGAAATTCCTGACAGAAAAACACTGCCACTAGTAGACCATTATGGATCGAAAAATACCGACTACCCTATGGAAAAACCAATGTAAGTAATATCAGCAAGTGTTGATGTACATATACATACTATTTCGTAAAGATTTGTTTTGATTTCATATTCTTCCTCTTTCTTCAAACCCATCTTCTTGTCTTTTTGATGCCTTACTCTGATTCTCCCACGCAAGTTTGTCGGTTTTTGTACATCCGCGGTTTATTATGCACAATATTGTACAGCCAAAAGTGGAACAGCCAGGTCAATATTGTTAATGCATCATTATTTTGTTTATACGTATGCTCTATGTGTATTGCGTTTGCGTTTGATATGATATTACATATTTTATCAAGATTACGCAGTATAGTTTCAAGCACGTGCATGAGAAAGTTCCCAATGTACATACATAATACACTATGGTACATACAACGTAAAAGGAACTTTATAGTATGTGAGATTTTTAATGTTCTCAAAATGTAACTTTGTTTGTGTATTACTGAAAAGACGTGGGCCAGTCATATTTTTAAAAATTATATCCGAACCAGATTTAAGCGAATGCATGGCAACGTCATTTTATACACACTAACGTTTCTATAAAATTCACTAGTGCTTTTAATTTACGTTGCAAAGTTATCGTCTCTAATATAATTTAGAAATATAACAAAATATTAAGAGTTTTCTTTCTTTGCAACCTTCAACGTATATACACACCTGCATGGGAATGCCGAAAGAAGTGATTGCCCATATTCTGCTTTTCTCTCAGAACAGAAAAGTGACAAATTTTGACAATCGGCTCTACTACTGAAATACGGAATTAGTATGAATCAGTCCATCCTATGGACTGTCGATGATTTTAAAGGATCTTATCCTGACAATTTTCATTATGAACATCCCTGGTTAAATGTAAAACACAAAAAAGCATTCAAACACTTTATGAACTTTTTTAAAATAAATTTTATCCCTGCAGTAGAACATTAGCCAGTCAAAAAAATTTTATGATAACTATTGTGAAAGAAAATGGCAAATCTCATGACGTAACAATAAGAGACTCTTACTTGAGATTCAACTGTGTGGATATCTTTAAATTCATATAAACCTATAGGTCGTAGAATCTCGAGCTAAAAACTTTTTACTCTAGTATTGGGTCAGAAGTCATGTAATGTATTTAAATCTTGTGAATATTAAATTGTTTCATTGCACGAACTAAAAGCTCGGTACATTCATAACATCCATACATTAAACCTACGACATTCTACAAGTTATGGCAGTACTGCTAACAATTCCTAGTGAGAAGGAAGCTTATAAAATAAATCTCCCCACTTTCGCTGGTTTAATGAAAACGGCAAACCATACTTATTCAAAAACCCATAAATATCTAGAAATGACTACATAATGTACCCGATTATGATGAATACTATTACTATATAGAAAATACATACTGCTCTTTTAGCATCAAATTAGGCAAATAAAAATAATTTTTGCAACTATTTTAGGAAGAGAAAGGATACGTATAACATATAAGTTTCTACTACTTGCAACCTGCATGATGCAAACCAACAAACAAAACATATGCCTATTTAGTATAGTATAGTATATTTGAACCGACAACTGCAGTTCTGGTTCATTCAGTTTCTAATCTTCCATCAAAGTAAAACAAATTTCTCCTCCAAATCTTCTCGGTTAAAGTTAGAAAGAGCTCTGCTTAACTTCTTTATAATCTCTAGCCTTGCTTAATTTCATTTTTACAGAGTATGATTTATGTAGCGAGAGGTAAAGAGAGCAGAGAATATATGGATTTACTAATGCCTTACGTTGTGTATGCTGATAATATGAAAGCTGGAAAAGTGTATCATGAGATGCGATAACAAAAAAAATACAAGTGGAGTCGGGTAAGATTTCGTAAACAGCAGACTTTTGATTTGGCGAAGCCATTCATTCACAGCAGGATGTCATGTATTGCATCTTGTTATACTACACGTTCCATATTTCATTGTACTCAGAAATGGTATATACTTTGTAACATCTAGCAATTGAAGTATTACGCTAATTTACAATGATAATGCAAGTCTATCATGCAAATCTCATAATAATATTAATTTTAACGCATATAAATAGAAGTGGAGATTTCACCAACAGGTCTACAATGTAGACTCTCATTTCATTTCCGTATAATTCTAAAATTGTGTCTTCAAATTAAAGAATCCATCAATTAAAGCACTGATGAATTCATCTTTCGGAGAAAGACGTACGCACTACGAACACTTTCCTTACCTAAATTAGAGGAGTTACTTTTATTATTGAGAAAATGACTACAAGTTTTGACTAATTTTAAGAGAAACTATTTGACATAGCTGAAGAATATAAGCTGAGGCTGACTGATTGCTGTTACAAATCTGTTATCCCATTACAGATGTTGCGTTGTTAGCCATGATCAAATCAAACGCAGCATTGGCTGCTTGTGAGTCTGACTATTTGCTATTTTTTAACTCTAAGGCTTTATGTCGAATTGAAACAATTAGATTTTTGTTCTCCTCAATTTTCTAGATATCAATCGTAACATACGCATACATAAACCATTATAATAAGCAATTGGTTAGAATATTTGGTCTCCTATTTTACCAATCTCAGTCAGCTAGAATTACTATTGCTTTTCCTAATACCTATGTAAGTTTGTAAGTATGCAATTGATAAAGAGAACGCTTGAATGCAAAGCAAAAGGGGACTTTCTGTTTAAAAAAGAAAAAGTTTCTGCAGTTTTTTTGTAATGAAAACAAGTCATTCAGTCATTCATAGCAGAATGTAAACTCGAACTCAGAGGAAGATATTTTTCGGGTCAACAAGAAAAGTCCAAGCCACAAATGCTTTACAATGCACAAAATCAAAATTTAATGATGATAAGTTGCTTTTCTCAAATCCTGTTTCTTCTACTAGACTCCTGGCTCTGCTGGAAGACAAAAACAGGAAGATAATATTTAATTTACATTTTGCAAGCTCAAAGTTCAGCCGCTTCACTCCGAACAAATAATAACTTGGAGAGAGTTAGAGCTTGAAGCAAATTACTCTCAGAGAAATACAACGCAACCATTTAACATCCTTACATTTCTTCCATTTATCTTGCATGTTTTGAAATCGCACAAGGCACCAAGTTTATAAGTGAGACATACGTTCGGGTTTTGTTATAACCAATCTTGGTTGGCATAAAAACTTGAACATATCTTTGAAAGGAATATTACGTTGACTCCCAGGACTGCCCCTGCTTTTAAAAGCAGTACTTAGCCAGAGATAGGGTAACAGGCAACAGGACAGATTTATTTTGTCACTTTTGACTTTAGTGTGGAAATATATCTAATGTATACGTGCATACACGACCAGTTCTACTAAATCTATATACATATATTATGTTACGTTAATAGATTTAATGTACATGCAAGAGCTGGTCGGAACAAACTATAAAAAAGATTCGTGTAATTTTTAATAAACTACAAAATGAACCCTTAAGGGAACCATGAAACATCACTGAAATATTGTTTCGTACAATAAAGTTATATCTTATAAGAATTCAAAACCACAGGGAAAATCTATATGTAATGTGAATTTATTTACCTAAATACAATAGTACACCTATGCTGCAACCTACTCGATTTTCATATACATCATTATTAGGAATCGACAGATTCCTTCTAATTTCCTGTTCCGGCCGTCCGGCCGTCCGGACGTCCGTGTAAGCACGTTTTTCTCCGAAATGGCTGATCCGATTTCCACCAAACTTGGTATACAGACTCTAGTGGACCTCCGACAGAACACTATTGAGTTTCAGGTCAATAGGTCAACTCTAAAGGTCAGAGGTCACCAACGGTTCAACATTTTTACATAGGACCTATATCATGCGGCACATGATTTTAGGTCCATTTTTGACCAGGATTACGAATCCACAGTCCATTTGTTAAAATTCGGATTGAAAGGTCCTGAAATCAGGGCCTTAATTGTCAAATATGCCAAATTAGTGTACCTATGCTGTGTGACACATGATTTTAGGTCCATTTTTGACCAAAATTACGAATATGATGTCCATTTGTTAAAATTTAACTATTTAGGCCCTGATTTAGGGCCTTAATTGTTAAATTTTCCAAATTAATGGATCTATGCTGTGTGACACATGATTTTAGGTCCATTTTTGACCAAAATTACGAATATGATGTCCATTTGTTAAAATTTAACTATTTAGGCCCTGATTTAGGGCCTTAATTGTTAAATTTTCCAAATTAATGGGCAAAGATGTGTGACACATGATTTTAGGTCCATTGTTGACCGGGATTACGAATCCACGGTCCGTTTGTTATAATTTAACTATTTTGGACCTGATTTTGGGCTTAAATTGTTAAATTTTCCAAACTAGTGGACCCATGCTGTGTGACACATGATTTTAGGTCCATTTTTGACCAGGATTACAAATATGAGGTCCATTTGTTAAAATCAGTTTATCCGCGGGGCCGAAGGCCCCAAATATCAGCGGGGCCGAAGGCCCCCAAGGCCCGGGAGGTCCCGAAGTCGATTCCTACTTATGTCCATTTGCCAATGGTTTATTTTTGTCCAAATCTTACCTGGACTTACGGAGGGATGAAGCAATTACGTGAATAATTTCTAGCAATTAAATTTCGGATATAAAGTGAGTAAGAAAAACAGGATTCAGGAAAAGAACCTTGACACTTGAAGAGTTCAAGTGTGAAAGAACGTTTTCGGGGTATTACAGAATCAGCAGGCTGTCGAGATCACAGGTGGCGACTTTGCTGGTCTATTCCTCTTACATATCAAGCTAAATTTTTTGAAAGTGAAAATTGCATTCCACACAGGTTACGAGTCGATAAACTAAACTGTTTTAAAATCCAAATTCCAGAAGAAAGCGTGTGAGACATGCACACGCAAAGAATTTTCAAGTAAAAATCTGCAAATAACATGAATTTTAACAAATCATCCTTCAACCTTTGATTCTCGATCTCACTCACAAGATAGCTGATTGATCCGCTGTACAAAGATTATTATTGCTTTACCAATGAACATTGAGCATTATGAAAAGTCTAACTCATTCATTTAAAAGATTATTCACTTTCAAAATTCAGTTTTAAAAAATTATTCAAAAGAAAATGTTCAAAATAATTTTTGTCACATTCCGACTTACAAATTAAATATTAGACTTCTTTAAAGTCGTGGCCTAAAATATAATTTTTGAAGTTTGATCTGAATCTGAATGAATCATCATGATCTATGATAATTATTTACATTTATAAACCTATCAGGCTGTGGCCCTCAGGTGAGAAATTAGTGTTAACTATCTGTTAATAACTGTTATCAAATAGTACAACATACATATTTTTATTAATTAAGCTTACATGATGAATCATTACGGGATTTAATTATATTCATAATTTTAATATGTCAATATATGACAATATAACTGATGATTTCATGACTGAGGATCAATGCTTATACAAGACATCATAAGAAATGTTTTGTTATTTAATTTTATTGCATCAATGAAAATGTAGAAAACGTTTTCAAGTTTCACATTTGTGCTTGAGACTGACAATTATTACAAGACAATCTAGCAAACACGCACGAATTGCGGAGGACAAGTAGCAAGTAATTGAGGGAGTTTTCTATTCCTCTTTTCACTGTGAGCTAAACACTCGACTAGAAACATGCGTTTTTAAGTACAGGAGATTATGAAAATTACAAAATGGAATTTGTTTTCCGTATGTAGCATCTTACGTAGAGGACTGTCTTCTACACATTTCATTCATGTCTCCTCGTTGTTTTTTACTTACAAAAGCGAACAGTTTTGATAATTGCATTTTTCTTAACTCATAAAATCTTCTTCCTGTGCTAGTAATGACACTGTTGAAATGCCAATTCATCGACAACCTCACAACAACAAAATCTCTGAAGCTGAAAAAATAAAAAGCGCACCATTTTAAGTCAACTCATGATGGCATGGCACATTATATGAGAGTGTAAAACAAGACTCAATTATTCGAACAAACGTATTAGAAGCTGGAACACAGAAGTATAAAGCGACGAGACAGTTTGATGGGACATGAGACACTCGTGTTTTTGAAAGATGCAGATGCAACCATTATGTAGGACTGTCTCTTTGTGGTGCTACTAATGTAGTATCATTGTTCAAGCTGATAGGATTATAACGAGTTTAAATAAGGAAATATTCCTACATGCATTAACTAAATAATATGCATATAATAAAATACGCACGCCTTTTGTGTATGTCATTGTTAGTTAAGAAAGGGAGATCGTAGAATTATTAACTACTGAATGGTTGGATGGATAGTCACATAAAAACATTTTATGTAACTACAAAAAAATAGTTGTACCATTTTGTTTATGAATCTCTCAGAGATGTATATAAAAGCCCCAAGGACTCGGACAAACTCTGTATACATTTCCAGCTCCAGCCTCATCATGCTTGAGAAAAAATCTTTCTGGAAGATTTCAGTGCTTCTTCAATATAGTGGAGATATATTATAGAAACGTCCATTAAGTTGCTTAAATACCGTGTAGCTCTAGTAGCTTGTCTTGTCAGTCAGCAAAAACTTATCCTGAAAGAGAAAAGAAGAAATGCATCAGTCTACTATACACTCATTATTCAGTCCCATCTTCACTCAGCTTTGTGTATGATAAGATGCAAGGAGCTTAATGATGTTTCTCCTTGTTTTAAATATGAACTGCTATTATTTCACTGAAACATGTGGGAAGAAGAATTTTCTTGAAACCCATCTGCTTCACTCTATTCACTATTCTCCATGCTTTTGTACCCGTGTTACGTTTGTCTACCATACCATAATAATATGTCTTTGGGTTTGAAATTCATGTGGTGGCAGCCACACGGTGAAACAAGCACTTAAACCACTTCAACCCAATTACTTCTGGGCTGTAAAAAGAGCATAGAAGAATGAAGGCAAACGTCAATTTTGATAGTATAAAAGTCTGAGCTTTTCAGATGTCTTTTATTTCCCCAAATTTTCCCCTTCTTTCGTCGGTAGCATAAGCATAACGTTATAACATTGTAGACTCGTTCACCAAGTCAAGTTACACCAATCTTTCCAAATTTCCATGCTCCTTCTCCAGTTCGTAACGCGAACTGAAGTTTTGTACAAGGGAATTTTTTACTCTACAAAAAGTATGCAATATATTCCTTTGAAAAAAGAGCTTTGAGAAAGAAACAAATGAATGCCAACTAAAGATCATGTTTCGTTCGTTTTTTGGGACGACTTTAATTTATAGAAACCTGCCCACCTCTATGCCGGAATGTATATTGCGTAAATACTTTCATGATAAAAAATCAATATGTGATAAGCCGTGTACTTGAGAAGCTAATTGAACCGAATTAGACGCTACTTGAGACGGGAGGTGTGCGTACTGCTTCATATTTCACTTCAGTTCAGTTTGCAAAAAAAGGGTTGTTAAAGCTGAACTAAACAGATGAACCTTTCCGTTTTCACACCAAGCCCAGCTTTTTCTGTTCCAGACGCAGACACAGAAAAAAGTATTATTTTACAACTTCCAACCTTTTTACTTGCGACATACGATGGGGGTTTGGGCAATGTTGAATAATGTAGTATGGTTCTTGATGTTTTAACACTTTTTGTGGAAACCTTCTTACTACAAATAAACCAACTTACCTATTCGATGTATTTCTGTTTTGCATCATAATACAAAACAGAAACCGAACTGTTCGTGGTGACAGGAAATTGATGTTTACTCTCTCAGTCTATGTGAATCCTAAAAATTTTCGCACTTGAAGAAATATGAAGTTAAAATGCATGCGCAGATGACAGAAAAGGAAATCTTAGTGTCAACTGTCAACAAAAGCCATAAAACCAGGCATGGCAGAATTAGCATTTAAGGATTCACTCAAATATAGTATTGCCTTCATAAAATTCTCTTGATGAAGAAACTCAAGGATCCATCTCCACAATTCCGTATTGTAAATTTGTAATTCTCTTTGACAAATCGGCTAAAAAAGTGAAAACATTTCTAAGAGAACTTCTTATGATGAAAAAATAAGACATCTCGATTCAACGTTTAAAATGTAGTTTCAAATCAGCTAAAAATTTATTTAGACAACTTAGCAATTTAGGAAGAAAATATACGACCTCTGACCTGACACAAAAAGTATTTACTTAAATGTAGGAGCCGGGCTTCCTCTGGAGTAGTCACGACCAGAATCCAAAAACTGTAGTGCAAACAAAGAGAACACATTTTGAAATCTCCCCAATTCCAACAATGCAATCTTCACCTTGTTGAGTAATTGAAGAATGCTGTAAAAATCAGCACTACTCACCTTATACTGCTTGTTTTTATAATCATTCCACGGCTCCGAATTACTCTTCGTCCAAGCCACTTCCGGATGTTTGGTGGCTAAACGAATAACGTATGCTCCAGCTAGACATATGGCAAACAGGGTGAAGCCGTACATTGGTACAATCTGCCAATAATTGGGGATCAAATCTTAATGAGATGGCTCACAATAACGTGAAAGTTAACAAATGACCAATAATTAAGAACTCTCATAAAAATCGCACTCACCGCATAATGCTTTTTCATGTCCTTGATAGTCAGTCCGCTTACTTTCCAACGCCAATCCTGAGAAGGACTTTTTGGGGGCGTACTTTTAGCGTCATTCTTATTGCCGCTAGGTCCTGCAGCCAAACGGAGTAGCTGAGTTAACCTCATTTTTGGAGTTGTCAAATGTGTTCAACGTTTCCTATGATTATCTTATTATCTCCCCACAAATGGGAAAGCACAAAGATGACAAAAAAAACTTGCAAAATACGATGAAATCAAGCTTTCTTTAAAAAATCCTGAAAACAATAATTAACGCACATTTAAATAGTTAACAACTCAAAAATTATTACTATGTGTACTATGCACACTATTCTGTCCCCGACCAAATTGCAACGATATCTGCAAATCCCACGGCCGATTTGAAATCTTTGAGAAGACTGCGAATGCAAGCATAGAACGGCTGTGTACTAGAATTTCATGCAATGCAAATTTTTAAACTGCAAATACAAATTTAATGCTTCAACTATTCCATGTCTTTCATGATTTCAATTTCTTGATATTCTTTTTTCCTCAATTATTTTCAGTGCTGAAGCTGGTCAGCGAGGCACCGAAAGCCGTTCTAGTGGAATGTGATGAAATCGGATATCAGCGATTCCCCAGCTCGTCAACCACAGCCAGTTCCTCCGGAGATGATAGCGATCAAAGCATTCAAAGCCTTGGATCCGCCACAGGGGGTGACTTGAATCTTGATGACGAGAGAAAAGACATTCGTCGCAACCGTCATCTTCATCACAGGCACAGCTTACGCCGTCATGGGATGATGGAGGAAGATGATGACATTATTGTTAGTGGCCCAAACAATGACTGTTCGTCATCCATATCAGTTGATCGACTTGGGCTGGATCTTCAAAGATGTCTAAGACTTTCCAGTATAAAGCATCCCAGACCTCATCATCTAGTAGAGTCCAATTCAAATTGCAGCAATTCCCTGGAAAGCTCTCACAACTCCCACTCACCCTCTCCGCCCCAGCCAATACTTGCGGATGAGGAGATAATTAATGAAAGCCCCAACGGTAGCCTGAGTCGCTGTCACAGCAGTCAGAGTAACAAAATTCGAAATAGTCACCATAATGAGCTGATCC
This sequence comes from Entomobrya proxima, assembly GCA_029691765.1. NCBI lineage: Eukaryota > Metazoa > Arthropoda > Collembola > Entomobryomorpha > Entomobryidae > Entomobrya > Entomobrya proxima. Next base: position 16,416,259 of record CM056172.1, read on the forward strand.
TTCCAGTGTCAGCGCCATCAACTGTTGCTTCTGCAGTCACGTCTGCGCCGCCCTGGGATAAGCCTGATTTGTATTTGTACAATCCATTCGGAAGTGCATTCCACGGCTATTTAAGTCATTCGCAGACAAAGCAAAGGCTAGCAAAGGATGGTCAATATCTTGTTCGAAAACGAGCTTCGGAAGAGGATTTTGTGCTAAGCGTGAGGTAAGAATGAGAATTTATGATTTGTTTGCATATTGCGCCAAGCGTGAAGCCATTTATTTACACTTTCCCTTTGCTCCAGGCTCCTTAGTGAGCAGTGAGCAGTGAGCAGGATTGTCATTTTTTTCTTTATGTGCAACATCATCAACAGTCCAAGTACATTTGAGTTCTTTCAATTAATAAAATTTTGTGTACACTCTCTTCAACACTTGAACATAAATCGTTGAAATGCGATGAAATACAGCACATAATTTTCAAACTACAAATTAAAGGCGGATTTTTCTGTTTTCAAGGCGTGGTGCATCAGATTTGTCTATAAGCTACTTTCCCTACTTTTTGTCTACACCAATACCCAATTCATAAGCGTAGTAATAAATACATGTGGTGCTTTTTTTCGTTATACTCGATTAATAGAGAATATTGACTTTGACTGAACAATTCCTGATTGCTCGTTTTGCATTCTCTGCTAATATAACACATCAACGAAAGGTGTACATGAATATGCATGAAATCTTGTGCGATATGGGATCGACTCACAGTCGGAATATTAATGAATGACAGAGTGTGTTTGTACTCTTCGGTTATTTAGCCTCAAATATGCCAAGCCTTGGAGATGCCAAGTGTTACACGCTCTTGAATAATCCGAGGTTGCATGTTATTATCATCATTACTGGTGGCTCCATATCGTTCATGAATGAGCGTGATAATGTTCATATCGTTTGTTTAAGCGAATACGAATCGCATGGAATATTATAATGCAGCAGTAAAAACGACTGAAAATCAGTATTGCTCAATGCTCATGCTCAAAACACATATAAACTTGAGCGTTTTACTTGGTTGGTAGGTTTCATAATAAATCTGCTACATACTACTACGCACAAGAAAAAGAATGTACATTTTGTATACGAATCGTGCCAAACCTCTTTACTGTGTTTTGGCAACATTTTTCTTTGGTGTGTAAAAAGCCTAGCCTTGACAGAGCGAGCTTGTGTTGACTATGTGTTTCACATTTACAAACATTCGTACCTACTGCTCCTGTAATCCATTTGTAAGCACATTTACAAAAAATTCTTAATATATCATATTTGTCATTTATCTTATCTTCGATTCAGACAAATAAGCTCAAATGTTTTTGTGCGTGGTGAGTGCTTTTGAGTTGGAAATTGGAAATGTATATAAATAAGCTCTCAGAAGAGATACCACGAAAAAAACACTGGTTCGTAATATCCTGTTTTCCTGAGCTGTATCATGCCATGCCCGCTGTCATATAAATTAAGCCTCAAATGAAACTAAATAATATCCTGCACTACCTGAGAAGCAGTTCCTTATCATGTTATGCTTTTCTAACTAGGTAGCAGTAGCAGATGATTTTCCCTTAATGATCAAGATTTCTCAGATTGAAATCATCGTTTCACTATAATATGCAATGCATATTATTCATGTATAATTATGATCCAACGAATTCAGCCAATGCATTGGCTTATTCTCTTATTTACAATTTATGGCACCAGAATTTACTCCATTACAATGGCAATTTACTCCATTGCAATGGAGTAAATTCTGGTGCTAAAGCAAAATAATATCCATAATCCATACACCATACGCCATTGAACTAAATAATTTAAAGGTGCATTTTTGATAATTATGTACTTTAGTTAATGCAATGTTAGCTATCGAACAGTTGGAACGAAGTTGGTAACTTTGTAATTACATACACGTGTAACTTACCTATGTAGGTATGTTGTATTTAATTCAAAAGTAAAAGGGCAAAGTCATTACCTATGTAATTTCAGACAAATTAAGATGCATAAAGTGCATGAACACTTTCAAATTGCATTTAAATTTGAGGGTTGCTGGCGAGAAAGATATCTATAGAATAGCATCAATACATCAATACTTCGTATCACATTCCTGAAGCATTGACATACTCTACAAATAGCGAATTATAGCAATTTTTAGAATCAAATGCAATGCCGACAAGATGTAAATAGATTTTGAATATTTTACGCATTTCTTGTTTTCTAGACTATAATCATCTGTGTTCTGCCTATAATTTCCTTTGCTGCAGTCTTAGTTTAGGTTGATGCATTTGAGGTCGACCCAGTTTTATAAGAAACGCTGTAGTATATTCATATTTGTTTGTTTTATAAAAGCAGTGGCTAGATATCGTAGCACAGCGATTATGAAATCTTAAATTGTCTGGACTCAAAAACTAGAAAATTTTACAGTAATTATACACGGTTTTGAATTTGAAGTGAATGGCAATGTTTTTATATTTATACAAAATTTTTGCATTTACAGATAGAGGTAACCGGTTTTCTGTATTAGAATGAGAGAAATCATCGTGATGACTTTGAATCAAAGTCTTTGATCATGTCTAATCAAAACATGTTGTGGAGAAATCAATTTAAGTAGTCCATGATGGTGATACACCTTTACAAAATTGGTCATATTATTGACAAGACACGTTCTACGCATCCATGCATTTTGTATACTTTGCTCAGTTTGCGTAGATTACTGCATGCCGGCTTTGATTAGTGGGCGGGTATAGCAGAAAGTAAAAAAGATTTGGCAGATGATCTCTTTCAATAAATTGGCACATCATGAATTTGGGTGACTCATCACGTGCACCGTGCATTAACGTGGTTAAGTTAGAAATGTTACCTGCAGATGATTATTCAAATTTACTTACATCGCCAGTCTATAGTCCACTGTAAGCATTGAAGCGTCAAACTTTTAAGGTTTAATCGAAAAAGAGGAAAGTACTAATGTACTAGTCATGCTGCACAAATTGAATCTTGTGTGCTCTTTTATGTATATCTACCCACATCAATGTCATTCTCTTTTTTGAGTATTTACGTTTTCCTTAGGCAAAGTAAATACGAAACCGGAAAATTGCATTCAAAATGCTAATCAGCCAAGAAATCTATTGTATTTACAAACTTACAACTAAAACACCTACACGATTGTCCTGAAGTACTAGCTAAGCATAAAAAGGGAATACCTTCTGTACTCTGTACTGCTCCTAATCATGACCCTTCATTACGCATTGACACTACCTTAAATGGAATTTAGCCAAGATGAACAAAGTACTCTTTCTTGTACTTATGGATAATGTTCTATGAATATATTGCAAAAATATAATTTAGCTTGAAAGTATTTACTGATATTTTTACTCTTGTTTCGTTAAACAAATCGCTCGTGGCAGACTACTGCGTGTTGTTTTTGCACTACATGACGTGCCATAAAAGAGGTTGCACAATCTGTCAACTCCAAAGCATCTGTCAGATTCTAAAGTTATGATGATACACGTCTTACAAGTCGCTTCTAATCTTTTTGCCAATGATGGCTTATTTTTGCATATTTTGAGTGACATGGCTTCAAGCTCAGTTTATATTTTGAAACAAATTGTATGGGATTGAGTAAAAATGGGCAACTCAGAGAATACACGCTCATATAACATTCATAATGCGATCTGTGATGATTTCACCATTTTCCATTTAAAAATAAAGTCATGACTTCCTTCGGGGGGATAGTTTTTACTCGTACACAAATTCTCCGTGAGCTTCACTTGTTTTTAAGTATATTACAGTAAAACTTGCCATAATACCTTGTTTTGGAGGAATCCTAATTCTTTTGAATGCTGAAGTTTACGACAAATTTTATAAAATGATAAGGATACAACATTCTCCGACTACAATAAGCATTTATTCTTTATGTAAGCATAATGCTTCGACTCGTCATTTTAGCACTAAGAACGGACATAGACATTGAAACATTAAAGTAACCGGATGGGATTTATGTGTCATGGCACATATCTAATAAACTCCATATAGGGACAATATCAACATTTATCTCTCCATTTATATTGATTTAATTTCAGAATGAGTACATTATTGCCTTTTGTTTGGCAATAAATTCGTTTGTAGGTAACTGATGGATAGTAAAAATATAAAGAAAAAAAATCCATATAATACTTGTGTTTACAGTTTATCTTTGGCGTAATCAACCACTGATATCGTCACATGTATTAACTGAAGATAAATTTGTAATCACTGTTTTGCATGAGCTAAACTATATTCATATTATCGCCATAATCAGTCGTAAATTAATTCCCGGATTTTTATTTATAAGTGGCGATAAATTTCCCAACTTAATATATTGAACTTTGAACTTGACCATTTAGTTACCATTCACATTTTTACAATGCTTCAGAAAAAGACTGAATAATTTCGAGCTAAATCTGTAACAAAAATAGGATTTATATGGCACAAAATGATTTCATACTTCATCACAATTTCGAAAGGAAAGCCTCTGCACGATTCTTGTCTGGACAGACCTTCTTTGCAGGAACTTGACAGTACATTTAAGATATCTTTCGCAACAATATGCGTCTACAGTCTACAGTTTGTGCATCCATCCATTAGTGCTAAGTACTTGCCGTAGAGGAGTCAGTTTTAATGAACTTTCAAGAGCAAGAGAACAGTCACCTCTAATAAAAATGTTCTCCCCGTCATCATGCCTTAAAAGCTTGAATGATGAAGGTTGAAACAAAAATATTATATGCTATTTTTTTGGTTTTTCATTTTACCTTGGTACATATATTACAAGTATATAATTAACTCTTATTGTGATGTATCATCATCTCACTCCTGCATTTCACTTCATTTTTGGATTAATACTCAATATTCGGATAATGTACATCACATCGCATGTATATAGGTAGTCTCCTGTCAGCTAACAATATAGTTTTTGCCCACACACAACTAAAAACATGCCACCACCAAAACATAAAAAAAGTTGAACACATAGTAATAGCATTAAAATTTCAAACGAATACACAGAAGCCCGAAAGGCAGTAGGACTCATTCTTCGAAATGTTCTTCATTGACTTTAGAAGAACCATAGTTTTTTTATCATGTGCCCGTACACATATTTACTGTTCAATATAAAATTTCTTGTAAACGTACTGCTCGAATCCATTTCATTGAATTTGTTTCTCTCTTTTTTCTTCCCAAATGTGAATTGCAGCAATTTTTCTCCAATGCTAAGGTTTATAGAATTAAAGAATCTGTGTAGTCCAAGAAGCAGACACATTGCGAGCACGGATGAACATATCTCTATTCTTTAAATAATGCATACGCCATTCTTCACGTTGGTTCCAAAATAATGGTCCAAAAATGCAATAAAAACAATGATAATTGTATTAGGAAAGATAATGAAGAGGATGGTTCCTTTCCTCCCTTCATCTGTCAAAGTGCTGCTGACGCAGATTCAGTTTTTGCATTGTTGCTCGTATATCCATGCATATTCTGATTTATTTGAAGTGTATGGATATTGACTAGTAAAACGACTGCAATAACAAAGTTTGAAGAGAACGATAATTCAGGCGCAAGAGCTGTGCTTGTCAAAATGTTGAACCCATGAATTGGCTTCACCTTGTCACTTTCCACAGCAGCGTATGCCCAACTATCAAATACATAAAAAAAAACTTACAATGTGCAGTTGGTTATAGATTTGAGATTTTTAATGGCTATATACCATTGTGAGCAAAAACAAAACATGATCTTTTGTTCAAAAGGTTTTTGATTATAAGACTGGCTCTATATACTTTATGTACCACACGTTTATCAATTCTTGGGATCATATTTTATGAAAATCGACTTGAACTTTCTTTACTGTTGAAAAACAGTCACGACGAATATTAACTGCTCCTAAACAGTCATTATCATCATCGTCAATAACATGAAAACCATTATCAAGCCCGTCATCATCGGAAAAAACGCCAAAGATGATCCGCGACAATGAAATCATTGCTTGCGCTTTGCATAAAGGAAACCCTCTCCTCTCTCTGCTGTGGGTCTCTTTTATGAGCCTCAATTAGAGCACTCAATGTACATTGACATCGTAGGTTGAACATAATATGACATCCTTTTGATTGATAGGCAGCGCGTAAAATATACGTGGCGGTGACGTTATAAACTGTATGTTGCTCTATTCTATTGGGTGGTGCTTTCTAATAAACGTTAGGTTATATTCTTCATAAATTCTTGGTATCTGCTACTACTAACATGAAGGATGAGCAAAGAACAATGCTCAATACTAGTTACAGCCGACGACGTAAGCAACCCATCTTGAGAATGATTATAAACAATAAAGTTCAAAGGAAAAGTGGGTTAAGTTGACTCATCTCATCATTCTTATTATTTTTGCAAAAGCAAAGGGGTGACTATTTGCACAATAAAAGATAAGCTAAACAAGTTGACTGGAAGTTGAAAAATGAGTTTTCCCTCCTTCAAAAGTAACTCCTTTACATTATAAGACGAAGAACGTTGCAGTTTGGTAGAAGCAAATTCGAAGAAAGCTACATGCAAACATAGTTAGCGTTCTGACTGTGTGTATAATCTAGCCATTTAGCAGTGAGAATATTGTCACGTCATCGTAACTTTCGTGAGATATTTAACACTTATCGGCAATTACGTGTGAAATATTGCCGTGAAATATTGACTAAACATGATTGTACAGCAATTTTCCATCCATTTAAAAACGCAGTTTGTGAACTGGCTGACCGTTGTCGCCCATTCAAACAGGCTTTGATTTGCTAAATAACTAAAATGGTTTGTATTTCATATCTTTATTGTTGGAGGCAATTAGGCGTTGATATACACGAATTTCTTTTCATACACAAAAATGAACGCTCTGCCGCAAAGATCCCTCTGCGCAACAAGTCAAGAAAACGTAAAGAATAAAAAAGTGTCTGCTTTTCACGAAACTTTATCCACTTTGAAGACGCGGACATAAATAAGGTGCTAACTTAACCACACCACATTCGAAATGCTTGAAACACTGTGTTGCGTCGTACAAATATGCTTAAATGAGAGTACTCCTGTCCTCAAGCAAGCAACTTAAGTATGGCTCACGTGGCAAGAAAAAGTTTATCACATATTTACGAATGACTCGCTTTCATGCTAAAATGACGATGAAGTCATGATCATTGAGCAACAGCAGTTGACAGTTAATGTTTCCACAAGTTATCAGACTTTATTCATCCCCTATTACACGTCCCATTTGAATGTACTCTTAAAACGACTTATTATACTACTTAAGAGATGTATTAGTTCTTAAAATTCTTAAAGGAAGATGAATGGTTGGTAATGACTGAATTCATGTTTTGCGTATGGTAGGTGTTTCAACAGTTGTGCGTGTATTCTTTTTCGCTAGAATAGTTTCACTCTCAGAGAATGCGTATTTTTTAAGATTTTCCATGAGCTTCTTAAATGAAGCTAATCCAATTAGTGACAAAGTAATTTCTTACATGACACTTACAATAATTTAAATAGAGATTGATGAATGTACAACACAAGAGCTTTTCTGAATTTGTCGCAATTTTTAACATCCTAGGAATATGCAATTGGTTGCAGCTAATCATGTTTATATTTTCACTTGTAGGTTCAACGGACACATCAAACACTACGTGATTATGTTTGATGACACTTCCGGCCTAATTTATGTAGGAGATCGTGACAAGGGATACGAGAAACTTGAGGACCTAGTACAGTCTGGCCTAATCACTTTGTACTTGGACCAAAAAGCCGGTGCGTACATTGACCTCATGTGTGACCTCACACATTTCAACAATCAACGTAATCAGCAAGTTTTAAACATTCGCAACGGGTCTCACCAGCAACATCATCACCGTCAGCACAACCATCAGCAACAGCATCTTTTTACTAACAGCAATAGTCAGGCTTCACCAAACTCACATTCCACTTTGGTCACCGGCCAGTCGTCCCCGTCTGCGAATGGAAGTAGGCTTAATAATTTCAAACTGTCATCAAATTCATCAACCATTTCAAAGAATCAGCAACATTCACCTAGTCCGTCGGTGGCGTCCCTTTCAAGAAGTTCCATAGTAAGTTGGCATACATGTCTAGATTTAAAAGTACAATATTTTATGTTCTTTTTGGTATTTACATTTTTATGATAAAAATGTTTACTTCAGCGCATACTTTTTGATTCATTCAGGGTTTTAGCTTGTAATCAGCTTTTTAAAACCGTCCATGATCATTTCTACTATGTATATGTATTGGCGGAAGTGCATGTATCGGCATACGCTCTTCACTATTCGACAATTAAACGATAATGGCTCTGCCGGTTTTCCGTCAACTTTGCACAGCTGGATGTGAATATGAAATGAGCAGTCAGAGGCTGCATCTTTTTCAAAAAATTTCATTATGAATTTAATTGCAATTTTTGTTGTATAGTAAAATTTGAGATGAATAACAATTTTAGTAATTGCTGGTTTGCTTTCCAACGAATCTCATGAATGTTCATAACAAAAACTACAAATACATACATTGGTGTACATAGTAAACTTTGCACATCTCTTATGATGGTTAGATCAAAACAATACTTCGGCTTAATCCATTATTGGTTCACAGAGATCTTGAATGCATTCATGTACAATGTCCAAAATACTAAATCTACCTGATTAAATTATAATAGTAAACAGATTTCATTAGGTTACGGGAAGCAAACGTAATTCAAAACATATAGCTAATCAGGATTGAGGATGATATTTTTACTTACTATATAAGAAACTTTACCGAGGTATATAATATTAATGACATGACATGATGAAGTTTTCAGTAACTCGCAATAAACTTCCTTGTCTAAATGCGATTTCGCCATTACCAAAACCATGAAATCCCACAGCTCGTCCTTTTCTCTTCAGTGCTTTTCACTTCATCATTATTACCAAAGCTTTTATTACAATTGGGCTAAAGTCTTAACTCCTTGTAAAACGCAGCAATATCATGTTTTCTTTTCTAGAGTGGTGTATGTTAAGTTTAATAAATCTCTTCAAAAAGAAGTCACTCTGCATAAAAACCAAACTATGATCCTTTAAAGAACTAAATAGGCGTATATGAAGCTAAATGTACAACCTATAAATATATATATAGTAAAACTATATTTGAATCCATTAAAAACTTTATGTTCTAAGCCATGTGATTTCCCTTCCTGTAGAAAACTCCTAAACATCCTTGTAACTAAGAGTTAGATATGAGATGTGGTGTGTGTTCTCTTCATGTTATTTAAGCATAGCCTCCGGCTGCACTATGGCCTTCAAGTGTGTTTGACAGGATGGATGGAAGCAGAAGCATAAAACTATAAAAATGTTGGGATATTTGAGTACACAATCTTTCAAAAGTGATGCTTGTCAATGGGATGAATGTACATATAGCACATCCGATAAGTGCATTTTCTTTTTCTAGAGTATAACTACAATACAGATATAATGCCACATGATTTTAATATACTCCTAGTAGTTGTTAGTTGCATCATCGTGTATGGAGTAGCTATATTCATGTTATCGTTGTCCAGCCAGAAAGATGATCATGGTGATTCAACAACGTGCGTGCATCTTTTGCCTTTTTTCCTTTCCCTCTGGTTGAATGAAAATGTTGGAGGATTAACTTTGGTAATACCTAATGGATTTCTTTGTAGGTCATGAGGCATTTGTGTGTAAAACAAGCACACAAATGGAGATTGTAATGAACTCTCAGTTTTCAAATAACTTTGGAGAACTCGTTGAGAATTTAAAGTAGTGTGGAAATGTCCCTTTGAGCACTTTTGACAAAATAAATGCTTGTGTTCTTATGGCTATACCAATGAGCGGCTTACCTACCAGAAGGCGAAAAATAAATAGAAATTCCGATATACATTACCAGATAAGTCCAATAATAGTGCAAGAATGGATCTCGAAAACTCCAACTATCTGTCTGTCTGTACCAAGTGCCGACAATTTTTCGTGATCGTGAGTACGCCTGGTGTGTACAATGAGCTAAAAGATTTGTAGTATGGACACCATCAAAGATTGCCTCCTGATGATATTGATGATGATGCAATGATGATCGGTCATAAATACTAAAAAAAACCTAAAAATCGTTGCTGGCTTACCTACAGATAATAATAATATGTTCATGCTTAGAAAACATTACAGAAAAATTTCCTCCATCTCCAACACTTATAATATGTTGGTTACCTATATAGATGCATACGTCGGGACCATTTCTTCTTCCTCGTTCTTTTCTTAATAAGCTTCATGAGCATAATGACTGCATTTATTATGAGCCGTGCCCTGGCCCTACACAAAAACGCACCATCATGAGGACTCATGCAAGGCAACCCTTCTTTCTTTTCATAAAAAGTAATAAGTCTTTCATGGTGGATGTGGAAAGTTGAAAAGAGGACCTGTCTTGTTTAATCATGATAAAAGATGCTTCATGTAGACTAATAGCAGTAACAATATTAATTTTAACAACAGTAATATGCCTGTGAAATTTCTCATTGTCTCCTTTTATTTTCTTTGAGGCAAAAAATATTCCATCTTCTCGTACTGCTCACGAACTTTTATTGTAATACAAAATTGAAATGCTAAAACTCACGACGAAGAGTTTTATAATGTTTTCAAAAGAAAAGCATTATAAAAGTATTAGTTATTAAGAAAAATTGGAAAAACTAAATTGTTGTATATTATATGCTATTTTTATAGGAGAGGCAAAGGATTCCCGGCCTGAGATCACATTCATTCCAGCTCCATACTTTTCAAGAGTTGTCCAGATGTCAGATCTGTCAAAATTTTCTCTGGGGGTTATCTAGTCAAGGTCTTCTCTGTACAGGTATACAGTTTTGTGTTCAAATTTAATTATCATAAAACCTCATATTTACCGTTATTTAATGCGTTTTGTGCTCGTTGTTAACTTCATATAGATTGTAATTTCATTACCCACGAAGCTTGCGCAGAACGTGTGATAACAGACTGTGAGCCAAAGCTCAGTCTTATTTCTCAGGTGTTTGGAACGGACTTGACAGTTCTTGTGAAAGCAGCTGGAGGTTTGCGACCCCCATTTGTAGTAGAGAAATGTGTGACAGAGATTGAGGGAAGAGGGTTGCACATTGAAGGAATTTACCGTGTCTCCGGTTCTCGGGAACAAACTGAAAGGCTGAAAAAGTACCTAGAACAAGGTGGGTCCATGCATATTTTCATTCTTGTTTCTTGTTACTTTTTGTATTGCCATTCCATTGCTACCACACTCTTTGCGTTTCTCTTGTCTCTTCATCAATTTTCTCTACGCCAGTAGCTCTCATGAATGTGTGCTTGATGTAAGATTCTTTACAGCTTTTTGGATGTCTGCTTTTGCTTAAACCTTAGTAATCTCAATCTCTCATATTGACAAACTATATATTCTGGGGGACGTTTCTTCTTGAGCGGTCGAAGTAGTTTTGTACTATTTGGAAAATAGTATGGGCAGAGATCTGTGTACACCTCATTTTATGAAACGTGATGGATGACGTTCGACGAGATCAAATGATAAGCATGCGTTAAACAAGGCACAGATTTAAGTACATGCAAAAGCTTGTTAGTATTGAAAGACACTTAGAGTGGCATAACTAATAGTGATTAAAACGACAACTCTGACACTCGTGTCAGTGTCAAAAATTGATACTGATCGGCCGATCAAAGTTGCTATGGTATAACTAACAAAATTGTCAATGTTGTGAGAATGACTCGCGTGTCAGTATCAAAACCGACTGATTCTGTTTGAAACATGAGTTTTCGTGTTTCTTTTTGGCGTTCTTCGAGTGTAGATAGCTGCTGGTCACGAACAAACTTTTGAAACTTTTTACTCATTTAATTATTGTTTGTAATTGATTGATAACCACTTGCTAACTAAAACGGGCCCAAAAAGTATGTTCAAACGGGAAGACATTCGGGCGCAATTCGGCTCTACCCCCGGGTGCGAATCCAGAACTGTAAAGCTGCTAACTGATTTGTGGAAAAATGCCAAATCACGGAGCAAGAAAACAGCAAGTGACTAGTTTAACATTAAACTGCCTTTAAATACTGTATTTTCTGCTATCCATTAATTATAACTTATAACTTATTTTCTGGTGGTGGATCATCGTCGCAGCAGGAGTTGAGTGAAGATGCCCAAAGGGTGGCAGCTATAGTTCCGGAGCAAATGCACTCCCATAAAAATCCATACGACTGTGATGGCTTTGGGATTGAAGTGGATTCAGATGACGAACTTCTGTCTCCCACAAAAACGCCCCCTGAGACTTCTACGGTTAATGACGGTGCTGCATCAACGGTAAACAATGGCGCTGGAACTTCGGCTAATGATGGCACTGGAGATGATTCCGGCATGTTGAATGAATTTACTCCGGTCCCAACAGCAATCAACCAGCCAGTCACCATCCTTTGGACCTCACTGTTGGTCATCTTTCCTGAATTCACCCGCCGATGCAAATCCGTTTATGCCCTATCGCTAATCACCATTATGCAATCACGCAAGCAATCTTCCTTTCAACTTAACTTTTTTGTATAGAACAGTGTCAGATACATTTTAAACGTGGAACCATTGTTATTAAAAATATTTATTACGAATAAATACTCTGGGTTTATGAAATACAAGCATTCTGTAGTAATAAGAAGTATGATTCAAAGATGGTACGTAGCTCAAATTAGTTACTGAAATATTGTTACCGTTGTGCAATTAGAAATTGTCGGAATGGGGGAATATAGGCTCCTCTTCGAATAGGACAGGTAAGATCATTCTTGATAATATCCACGATGCAGCGTGCCATCTCCTTCTTCGAATGAAACCGAGCATGGAATCGGTCCGAGTCGTAAGCTTCCGGTGGGTTTGACAAGTCCATAATAAATTTTTTGGGCATCCGATTTAGTAACTGGATCTTGCGTAGTATTTCCTCAACTCTCCTACTAGCATTGGTGGTACTTGGAGGGGACATGTTGACGAAAATCGGATCGACACACGCCCTAGTTTCTGCTTCTAACCTACTACCGAGGAGGTTCGAAAATAACGTAGCGATGACACCTGAGTCAATCTCAATTGGTTTTGAGAAAACATTGTTTATATGAAAATATCCATGGCTCATTCTCAAAATTGAGCCATGGCTACGAGTCATTTTTGAACTTTTGTTAGTTATACCATTGAACCACCGATTTACTCGTCTCCATTTCTATAGACACCGATTTTTGAATTAGTTATACAAGCCTTATTTAAATGTTTGGGATGTATTATTATCACAATCGCCCGGATTATCAGAATTCTTAATTTATTGAAAAAAGTATTCTCCAAGAGATGAACGAGTTTTGTATTGGAATTCAGCGGTTTTTTAGCCGTTCCGGTTGAATATAAACAAAGCTTTTTAAACTTCTACTTTACGTTGATGTAACATTTTTGAGACGTGCAAGTTACAGGTTTAGGAAATAACTACTATTATTTCTGTCTAACAAAGCGTACTTTTGTCCAACAACTTTTTATGGGTGAATAACAAAACACAACACGTCTGTTGGCTACTGATCTCATCTGACATTTTCTCTGACTTGGAGTCATGATTCGGATACCTTATGAGCTCTTTTTAGAATTCATTATAGAAATTCTCTCACCATAACTAGTGTATTACATCATAAAAAACTTCAAAGCATCAAGTTACATTCTATTTTCTACACATAATATATACTCGCTGTTATGAGCGACTCCCGATGAATAAATCTGACAAATTCACCTCATGGTTGAAAATGATTCCAGAAGGATCCTTACAAAAATAAATAATTCTGACTCTCACTACTACTCACTCTGCCTGTACAAATGAAAACCTTTATAAACTGTATGGACAAAAAGCAGAACCTTTTTATCGCTATGTTTGAACAAATAAATGAAACTTAGTAAATGGTAAATGATTTCATTGCTGATTTGTTTATTGGCTTTGTTTTAGAGCAGTGATCACACTAGGGAATGGAAAGTGCGTGCAGAGATTTTCATGCTGCTTTGTCAGAATAAAAATGCTAAAAAGCCAAAAAGCATTCTATGAGAAATTGGTAAACATGTAGCTATTTGTGATTATTATTATATGCGTATGTAACAATGAAGCATTTGAATCTGGATTTTTCATAAGAGGTTCAAAACACGCATTTCGGCGGCACACAGTAAAGCATTTCATGTTAGTTTCTTGCAAAGTGGTAGACAGACAAGCAGAAATTGTATCATAACAGTACATCTCTCGGAAACAATCTATTGCTTGTAAGTATCAGTGTATCACTATATCATTTTATCTTTCTTCAACCTTAACTAAATAATATTACAATCATATTATGTAACATACACTGTAACCATATTTTAGTATCGTGCATCTCTGTAGATGTATTATTTTGGAATTCTTGCAATGCCACGATTGCTAGGTTTGCCACGCCGGTCGAAGCAGAACGCATAATAAATTCCCCATTATTCTTGCCATCGAAGGAATAAATGGGAAGTCTTGTTCTCGTGAAGATGCCTTTCTAAATCCAGCTACTCCCTTTGTTAACGGTAAATCTTCTATAAACACCCATCGTTTAATATAACAAAAACGTGGCTGTCTATAGCTAGGCGTAAAAAATAATCTTGCTCCTGCTACTGAATCTTTGTTCTTCGTGTTCATATTAGTTTAAGGTTCTGTTCATTTGTGAAGCTCTCTTACGAAACATTTTATTCAGGAGATGACATACATAATAAATGGAAATAGTAGGAAAAGCATGTCACTGCTTTTAGCTTGGCGACAATGGTTTTAAAATTGAGGGAAACAAACCATCACCGGTTTGAAAATGACCCTGAAATCTTACTTATGACTCTACTTAAATCTCAGCACACGCGTAAAACCACTAATTCGTGTAGGTATATGTAAAGGAACCCGATCATTATATTGTCATCGTACTTTTGTAGCAGTGCTTTGCACGCAGCATGCCCAAGTTAAAGATTACACATATAAAGTCTTTTTACTTATTACTAATACTTTAAAAGCCATTTATCATGTTTGGGCTTGTGTCAATTGGTTCATAGTAATGCTTCCATACTGCGTTACAAAGGATTTCAGAAAGAATTTAAGTTTTATTACATAGGACAAAAGATTAATATTCATACTACAGATTGCAGATTAACAATTCTAAGACGTTGTGAGAATGACGTTTGAAAGAAATAATAGCTAAAGGCAATAATTGTTTGCTGCGTGGTGAATTACTTTTTGTTAGTTTTTTTACTGCTACAAAAAATATATTCTCTTTGTGGATACCACTACGTGTCTTCGCAAGATGCATGCTAATTTACTTTTAATATTATGACACTTGCTGAAATACGAGTTTTCGCAATAATCCCTTGGGCTAAAGCATAAAACGCTTCAATAATGATGCACTGTGTAAAACCCTATGTATATAGTATGTGCAAGGCAATAAAAATCAAGTTCTGAGTGTTTCCTTCGTGCGTATGTAACATCGCTGAGAAACTTCTGACATTTTCTTAGAATAATCTCTGTACATCCAGAAGAAAGTAGCAGTTAAGAACAAACAAAGTGAAAGTTATTATTATATAATTTTGATTGCCATACTGCTAGTTTCTAAGAGGCCTAAATACCAGAAATAATTGTATATAAGCCTGGACTGAATTTATCGGCGTGACGCAAGGCGCAATGGAATAGGTATACCTATGTTTAGAACATCAGATGGACGGATTAAATTGAAAAATTGTCGTATTGGAGAATGAACAGAAAAATCGATAAGACTTTAAGATAAGCTAGTATTAGTAACTTAAAGGCAAATCCAGTCACCATCGTCAAACTTTAATTCCACTTTTATACCAACTAATCTTCGGATTAAATTGATACAGAGGACTGGAAGAAGCATAAGACTGAAGATAGTATGTATAGTAATTTTGTTGTCACTCATTGTCTACTACTACATACTTACTATCGAAGCGTTCAAGGTGAAACAAACGGCTTGTAATATGGCTGTTTAACGTGATGTCGAATCTTTAAGCGCAAAAAGTGCCTGTATCGAACTACAATTCAGTAAAAGTATATCATATAAATATTTAAAGATATATTTACTTATGAGTTAAACGCAAAATAATAAAATATTGTAAAGTTGATATTGTACTTGTTTATTTAACTTAAAATGAATGTAGGATATAAGAAAATACTGAAAATATCCTTTTCATAATATTTGTTTTAAAAATCAGAAAATTTCCTTGACCTACTCACTACTCAACTGAAATACTGACTGACAGAAGAAGTAACCATAATTTCTTGCTATTAGTGAGAGTGTTTGCTTTTTGCTTAATACTTGGAATGAGTATACATAGTAAATGGTAGCCTTCAAGACGATTGTCATTTACTGCTACACATTCACATTTGACTGTAGGCTAAGACAATTAGTCAAGTGACTTGTGCGGATGTACATTTTAGCAGAAGCAAGTCTGACTCAGTCACATTATAAATGAATATTTATTGGATTTTATTTTAAATGTGAGAAGTAACCTTTATCACAATAATGCAGCCCTTATTAATGACACCAAATTATCTCAAACTTAATTTATAAACCTATGTGCAAAATGTGTGTCCATAAATTCATCTTGGAAAACGCTAGAAATGAATGCTTTGCTTGACAGGTGAAGTAAATCTTTATATGTAAATTCGTTTCTAATCATTACATAATATATTTCCTCTGTGTATTTCCGGTAGACAATTTTTACTACGAAACAAATGTTTCACACATTATCATCTCTATACACGTGCTGAGTGCAAATCTGTATTAAATCCATCCACTTCAATGTATGTACTTACTTTGTTCATATGCTCTTCATTGAAATAAAAACGACAGTTTGTTCTCAAGTTTGAATTATAATTGCATTTTATCGAGCAGGATTTCATATTATAAAATTAGAAATTGTCATGATATAAACGCAATGAGTTTTTGTGTGTTGACGTAGTACGTACGTGCTTGTTATCTTATTCTGCTTTCGATTTGTTATTGCAGATTTTAGCCTTGCTTGTTGCCTCCTTTAATTATCAGTATAACGTCAATGCGCATTTTACTCTTGCTTCTACAAACGTGTGTATATTACTTAGTATAGTCACGAACCCCGATATTTTGTTAAAATCTATTCCCATATTTCCCATATTGAATACTGAAGCTTTGAATATTGAATCGCACCTGGAATTCTTCTGAAAGATTTATTCGAGAACAATAACCACGCCAGCTTGAAATATTCGCATTACTTATAAAGATAGGAAATGGAGATAAAATATTCTTTACTGCATATTCAATATTAGGCTTTATGGTCATGCATTTCTTGAAATATCAGCATTAACAATGTTTCGTTCTGGATTTTATAACATATTCGTGTTCGTGCTCAAGCAATTCTCTGGACATTAAGATGAAGGCAAATTCTGAAACTTATTCAGTTCTGTACCAAGCAAGTTGTTGATGGAACAGCGGCTATCAATAATGTACTGAAGTTTTCTACATTTGCATTGAACATTCAATAAATCTCGATTGAAAGCTATGATAAACCTGGTAAGTGTGAAAATGTAATCTAGAACTGAATTTATTGCTGAGGAGGAGCGTTACGCTATTTAAAGACGATGAAAACGGCTGAATCACCAATGCAAATTCTGTCTTTCATGATGCTGACATGATATAATGATGGCCTATCTATTGGTGGCGTCGTGATTCAAGTTAAATCATCCATAAAGAATTCATAATCATTCATAAGCATTATATCCATTCTGAAACTGACACTATATCACATTTTTTAAAAATTCAGTCATAGTCATGAATTATTCCAGTCACTTGCTATTTATTTCTCCTTCTTGCTTTAGCTTCTGATTTTTAATGCTTGATTTGGGCTTTTTTTACTTGTCATGCACTTTTTATGAAATGTATTATGCCTTGTCACTGTATGATGACTCCACAATGATATCCTCAGAATGGAAAAGATCTATTTTTTATCATTTTACTTACTGTTTGTTCTCAGAGCGTGAATCTGCAGACATGAGCCAGTTTCTGGATATTCACTCAATGTGTGGACTGGTGAAGCTTTACTTCAGGATGTTGCCTCGTCCACTAATAACAGCAGATGTATTTGATAGATTTATAAACGCCGGTAAGTAATAAATGTATCTACTCAAATGAGGGTCCATTTCTGTAAACAGTGTAGCTTTATTCATTCCTTTTGTGAGTCATAATTAAATGATATGATGACTCAAAATTTAAACTACGGAACTGGCCTATCTTTTATCAATTTAAGAAGCAATTTAATTTATTATTATGAAAGCTACTATTGAATGAAATCAGCTTTATGACTGTCTTGTCAAATCTTTTATATTAAAACTGCAATGATTTGTATGAAATTGCATTATTATTGCATATTAAATTCTCAAAGTTTATCATTATAGCCGCACACATATGGCCATTATATATTTCTTGTTTCAAACTGTGATCTTTACTTTGGAAAATTGTTGTGAAAAGAGATAACAGACATGTATGCAAAACAGGAGATATAGCGAAGTTCAAGTATTTGGACGCAGTACTTGTGTAATATTAAAATGTTTAGTTGGATAAATCATCTGATGAAAGCGAATACAATAGGGACAATGCAAAAAAGTACCAAACAAAGTCGAATTTTGCCGTGGGGGGTACATTGACAAGTGAGACATAATAGTAACGCAAAATAAGCAGCCAACAATTGTAGTATATTGCAATTAAGAGATGAGGGTTTTACTTTTTGCCAGAGATTTTCACCTCTACATTCAAGCGTATGAAAATGTTTTTTCTATTACGATCACAAATAAGTGCAGCCATGCGTATGTCCAGTAAAAATCCATTTTCAGCAATCCAGTGGCTATACTCGATAGTACAGATTTTAATGAATATGATGAGACGAGATTTCATTATGCTCATATCATATCGGTTTCGTAAAGTAGTTTTTACAACTTCAACCTCTCATTTATTTTCGACAATTTTTTTGGGACACCCATTCATTGAATGACACTCACCTTCAAAGATATTCTTCTTGCAGTCTTGTAATTTTTCAAGGTTAATAGTATAACAAGAAGTTAGGAAACATCAAGTTTACAAAATCAAAGGTATAGATACATATCTTAAGTAGAGAGAAGCAATAAAGGAATATCTCTAAGGACTATGGAATAGCTAGAGTCAAATAAGGAAATTTGGTTGCCATGTACCAGACACTATGAAGAAAAAAATGAAATGTGCAAATCTATTTCATGCTTTATTAGGCATTTGTCAGAAACGATCATGGGTTATATAAGCACCCATGAACAGACAAATGATAGGTTCAGTGGGTTTGTTAAGGTGCCAATAGAAAGAAGAAACGTTTAATGTCTGCTTGTCTGGACCATATATTGATAGGAAAATTATTATAAATCAAATCAACAAATGATTTTTTGCTAAAGCTAAGTTGTTATTTTTTGTTTTCATGACAACTTTTGGAACTGGATGGATTGTATTGGGTGTGCGTGCGTAGATGAACTGACAGTGGATATCATCAAGAGGGATTTGAAGAAACTACCAGCGGCACATTATGTTACACTGCGATTTCTTCTTCGTCATCTTCACCAGGTGGCCGACCGGTGCGACAAGAACAAGATGAATCCATTTAACATCAGCTCAGTTTTTGCTCCCAGCCTTCTTTGTCCAGCGCAATTAAACATGAGCACATTGAAGCAAGCTACTACTGCGCTAGAAATGATGATAATAAATGTTCCTAATCTATTTCCAAAGACCTAAATATAAGACTTTGAAGTAAATATATAATTTCATGTTAATTTAGCTTAATAAATATAAAAATTATCATTTTTACATTTTTGTGTTTTTAATACTTGGTTTAAATTTTATCTGCAAATACATGCTAGATTCTATATCGGAGATTATACCACTTATGTAAAGCATGTATATTATTATTTATTTACTACATTTCAAACAGTCAGTTTTATTTTATAGAGATTTCTTGTTTGCTGTTGATTAATTACGTATTATAATAATTTGAAAATGCCAATAAAAAAGTTATAGTTATAGTTTCTTAACGAAGACAAAATAGAAACAAAGTATACAAAATGCACGGGTACCGTGGTATATACACTATATCGACAAAAATATTAAATATTATATGTCAATGTTGAATGTAGTTGCTTTCCAAAATAAGCAATAAAAGTGATACATTAAACCGTTCGGGTGATTTGCAGTGTCAACACAATTGTAATACCCCTAGATTACCACCAAACTAATTTACTGTGCAAGTGCAATATTTTATCGTATGTCATACATAACCAAAGTGCAAATGATGCAGACATTCATTTACATCACAAAAATTAAATCTATTTAATCATAAAAACTTAGATAAGACGCATGTATTCACACTGCATATTTTCATGGTCAGCGAGATTACACGTGTGAATTGCAATTTGACAGATTTTGATGTGATAGGTGTGCATATTGCCTGAAAAAACAGACACATATGAATTAAAGCAAACAAAGTTTTAGGTTGTAGTAGACAAAGCTGGTTGTAACTTGCTAACTAATAATAAGCTATGCATATAGCAAGAAATGTACGAATCAGAAAGAAATTATCTGTCATAATATAATGGAGTAACGCAAACCTGAAGTAGCACAGCCAAGAACATGCTCATACTATATACATCTAATATACACTGTACTGTTAAACTCGAGATGTTCCATCCACCGTATTCCAGATATTACACAGCTTACTTGTACAAGGGAGTATCTTAAATTAATACTAAGTATTGTAAATGTATTCATGTTCTTACAGATTTGCTAGATTTTGGCTGACAGTGACTTTCAGAAACAGCATCTGAATGTAGCGCATGTTCATATCCATGATTAGTGAGTCATCCAGTCACTGGATTCCAGTAGTACAATTCTCTTCGTGTAACATAAAAAGCCATATTTACAACATTAATATATTTAGTGATTTGATTTTCTAAATTACACTGAAGAATCCGTTAGTTTTCCATGATGGGTGCAAATACTTCTCGAAAGTCTACCGCTCCCGTATTCAGAGCCGGTAAAAATGCCGAAAAATCGGTTTCAGGATTTCAAGTTTTTGTTGGACCGTTTGTACACAGTCTGTCATGGGAAGATCCATTTATTGTGGAGCCGGAGGGAGTGGTAGGAGTAAAGGATGGAAAAGTAACCGAAAGTTTAACTGTTTTCTTAAAACGTTATTATCAATGCTTGCTTATATAGTCCATGTATTGCTCAATTCAGTGAATATGATCTATTAATTGTCAGATTCTATTTGTTGATAAAATAACAAACTTGGAAACTTTGAAAACGTCACACAACTTCAGTGACAGCAACATAACAAGGCTTAGCGATGGGTATTGTTAGCATATACATACATAAGTTAATTTATTAAGCTGTATATAACTAAAAATGATGGTGTTATAACTTAAGAACATTTACATTTTAGGGAATTCTTGATGCCAGGACTCGTTGACACGCACATTCATTCTTCCCAGTATCCTAATGCAGGCCTTGGCCTGGATTTACCCCTTCTGGAATGGCTAGAAAAGTATACTTTCCCGTTGGAATCCAAATATAAGGATACCAAGTTTGCAGAGAATGTGTACAGGAAAGTTGTGGTATGAACGGTTTATCGGTATCTGTCGTCCACAACGGTTTTCATAGCTTTGTTCAAAATAAGTACAAAAATACCTTTCTAGGAAAGAACACTGAGTCACGGGACAACTACCGCTTCGTACTTTACCACAATTCATAAGGATTCCTCAATCATCATGGCAGACTTGGTGGAAGCTTATGGTCAACGAGCTTTAATTGGGAAGGTTTGTTTGGATTGCTACACTCCTGATTATTATATTGAGACAACAGAGGAATCATTGGCGTCAACAGCGGAATTTGTGAAAATGATTCTTGATCGAAAGGTAGGACACACTCAACATTATATAACTATGATGTATTAGTTTCAATGTCAAATGTCACAAACTTTATGATAATTTATTTGGGAAAAAGAATCCGTTGGTTTTGCCTACAATCACTCCACGGTTTGCACTAACGTGTACGGAGGAGCTTCTTAAAGGACTTGGCGAATTAGCTAAGAAAGATGACGTTCACATTCAGGTACATTGTATTAATTAATACACATTGATATTGAAAACAATACATGCATCACTAATAATGCTACCTGTTCGAAGCTCAGAACAAGATGCACAGCTACAACCTAATGCGCTACTACTAGAATGACGACACAAGACAAGTTCAACTTTAACATACTTTATTGACAGACAATTAGCAAACTACTGACAAAGATACAGCAAGAATGACTACAAACGAATGACGAACTACGAATGACAAACTACGAATGACCACGATCCAGGGATTTGCACTTCCTTATATACCCAGGATTTTCCTCCTTTTCCGGCTCCACCAATCACAACCCATTCCCAATTACAACTAACATATTTCCTTAGCAATTAAACGATTACTGCACGTAAACGTAACGTTACCTAACAGCCTACAGTTTCACATAACCCCAACTACCATAAGCTCCCATACTTGTCACTCGCGAGTGACAATATACAATACATTAGGTCTTCCCGAAATTCTTCCTAACTTCGATCCTTTTCCAAAACACTATACATATGCATTTACAAAGCTATTTTACATTCATTTTGTTACTACGTTAAAATACCCGACCCGTAACACTAAAACAGTCCGTCTCCGTGTACTTCCACAATTTACTTTTAATCCCGGACCGACCTAAACCACCACCCAGACTACCCAACATAAAATCACCCTCCACATCATTCCAGGTGCCCAGTACAACTCCGTACGCCCCAACATACCCCTTCCCGTGATTCTGGTAGCTAGAATCACCACAAATCTTCTTTCCTGGTAATCCTAAGTCTTCACGTATTCCCAGAGCTACAGTCCAGACCACAAACGAAAAATCCCCAGCAATCCTCAGTTGATAACACTCCTTGAGTCTTCTAGCCTTCCGGTGGTTAACTTGTCGACACGTTGGTTGTCTCTCTGGTCCATTCACAGTCCCAGCGTTCCACACTCCAGCACGGTAGTCCGCCACAACTGTCCTCTGCAGGAGCAACCAAGTTCGTCTCCTACTCCATTCACTTCCGTTCTTCTTGCACAAAACGTCCTCTCTGAATCCACAGAATGTCTTACTACTTACTACCGGAGCTGATCTCCGGTTATCCCTCCTCCACAGGAAACGTGACACCTTCCACTTTTCCTGTCCTTTGCTCACTTCTTTGAAAACACTTTGTCCTCTCGATGTCACTGGACTTCGGCTCACACACACAGCTACTGACGACTCTTCATTCCTCCACAGGACTAAGTCTTCCTTGTCAGCATCCAGATCAGTCTTTACCAGCGTATTTCCATGACCCACATTTTGTAGACCAGCTTCAACATTTTGCAGCTTCCCAAAGGCCACTGCGTTGCACTCACATTGCACTACCGTGGAGAACTCCAAGTGCGACTGAAGTTCCCACTCAACAGGTAGCACGGTGCTCGGTGGTTCCTCTCCTTTGACAGGCTCCTCCGAGACCTCAATTTCTTGCAGCTTCCCCACGTCCACTGCATTGCACTCACATGGCACTACCATGGAGAGCTCCAAGTGCGACTGAAGCTCCCACTCAGCAAGTAGCGCGGTACTCGGCGGTTCCTCTCCATTGCAAGGCCGATCCGAGACCTCAGCGATCATTCGTGGCACATCCGCTTCCTCTTCATTCTTCGGCATCATGACATTGAACATGCATTCTTCACTCCATGTCTTCTCATCTTCACAGATGCTTCGGGACGAATCCTCCCCACCTTGGAGTCCATCGGGCTCCAACACTCCGACATCTTCTCGATATTCAACGAGATCCTGAGACCAGCTGACTTTCTTCTTCTTAAGTGGGGGTTTCCCGGGCCCTGGTAGACCACCACTTTTCTTCAAATCTTTCTCCTTCAGCTTTCCTTTCAGGACCTGCAACTCGCGCTCAAGGATTCGTCGACGGTCCGCAAGACGTGCTTTCTCCCTGCGTAGTTCTGATTCTCGTTCTGTCTCTCGAATAGCTGCTAATTTTTCTTCTTCCTCCAATAAAATTCGTAACCTAGATCTTGGTTTTGATGAAGAGCTTCTTCTGGAGGCTCCTGCCTTGCTCGGTGGAGTACATGAGGACACCGGTCGACTGGCACATACGGATCCTTCAGGTGCTCCTGATGAGCACACAACTGCGATCCCCAAGTCTTCCAGATGAACCTCCCCTTCTCCAAATGCAACACTAGCATTTGCCTTCCTTTCCAGCGTTTCATCCCATGTCACTCCCACAGCAGCCATTGTTTTGGTTGTAGGTGGCATTTTTATTTAGTTAACTGTTCCACGGTGTTGACTCAGTTTTAGTTCGAAGGACCACTTGTTCGATGCTCAGAACAAGATGCACAACTACAACCTAATGCGCTACTACTAGAATGACGATTCAAGACAGATTCAACTTTTAACATACTTTATTGACAGACAATTAGCAAACTACTGACAAAGATACAGGATGTGACGAATGGCGAATAACAAACTACGAATGACAAACTACGAATGACAACGATCCTGGGATTTGCCCTTCCTTATATACCCAGGATTTTCCTCCTTTTCCGGCTCCACCAATCACAGCCCATTTCCAATTATAATTAACATATTTCCTTAGCAATTAAACGATTACTGCACGTAAACGTAACGTTACCTAACAGCCTACAGTTTCACATAACCCCAACTACCATAAGCTCCCATACTTGTCCCTCGCGAGTGACAATATACAATACATTAGGTCTTCCCGAAATTCTTCTTAACTTCGATCCTTTTCTACAACACTATACATATGCATTTACAACGCTATTTTACATTCATTTTGCTACTACATTAAAATACCCGACCCATAAACACTAAAACAGCCCGTCTCCGTGTACTTCTACAATTTACTTTTAATCCCGGACCGACCTAAACCACCACCCAGACTAGCCAACTCAAAAGCACCCTCCACATCATTCCAGGTGCCCATTACAGTTACGTAGGCCCCAACACTATCCTGGTACTTTCTTTTAGACCCATCTGTGCGAGTCTTTACCTGAGATTGAACGTGCCATGGAGCTATTCCCCCATTATAAAAATTACGCAGACATTTATGCGGGAACTGGATTGCTAACTGCAAAAGTAAGAAAATTCATTTAGAATTGTAAAGTAGATTAACAAAA
This sequence comes from Entomobrya proxima, assembly GCA_029691765.1. Lineage (NCBI taxonomy): Eukaryota > Metazoa > Arthropoda > Collembola > Entomobryomorpha > Entomobryidae > Entomobrya > Entomobrya proxima. Next base: position 16,441,608 of record CM056172.1, read on the forward strand.
ACCGTTTTCAACGTACTTTTTTCTAAAGGCTATTATGGCACACTGCGTGCACTTGAAAGATGAAGAAATTGAAACGCTCAAAGCTCATAACACTTCTGTGTCTCATTGTCCCACTTCCAACTTTTCCTTGCTCAGTGGTTTGTGCCCAGTAAAGAAAATCAGGGATGCAGGGGTAAAACTTGGCCTTGGAACCGGTACAGTCAAATTTACAAGAACACTTAATGCTTACGGTAACGTACAGAGTTTGGAATACGTTATTAAATCTTTTACAGACGTATCTGGTGGATACTCAACTTCAATTCTGGAAGCAATGAGACATGCCATCTTAAACGCGAAATGCCTAGCAATAGAAGGTAAAGAGCCCTCGCCCTTGAGCTACAAGGAAGCTCTATATTTGGCAACTTTGGGGGGAGCGGAAGCGTTGGCATTAGACAAAGAAATTGGCAACTTCCAAGAGGGAAAATCGTTTGATGCACTAGTGATTAATCTTGCCAGAGATTCATCCCCGGTGGACACTTTTCCTGGCAACGATGTCAGCGAGTTGATTCAAAAGTTTATTATGGTTGGTGATGATCGTAATATTGTAAAGGTGTTTGTGAATGGACAAGTTGTTAAGAGCTTATAAAGGAAAGTCTACTTGGACGTTCCATAGTACATTTGAATGTAACATTTTTATTGTTCCTATTTATCAGATTTTAACAATTTGCATTACTTTGTCTTTACCCCAGTTGTCAATAAAATTGGGGATAAATCATTAATCCTATAATAAAAAATTGGTCCATTTTGTTTTGCGCAAATGTTAAACAAAATATAAAAATGTAGTTGATAGTATGCTATTTACATTTTTCAGTTTGTTAATATTGCTAGACTAAACTAGTAAATGCAGGATAATGGTCATTAGCAGCATTATTTGTCAGTACCGTATAACACTGGTCAAAACAAAACATACCCATTTTGGTAACCGAGACGGGATAATCAAACACATATACTACAAACTTAATATTCTACGTATTAGATGTAACATATCTTCTTCTATACCTATATTTTCATTCGAGAATAAATAAAAAATATAAACCTGCAGTAAACAATAATTATTTAACGCTGAGTATTTCCTTTTTGGACGTTGTTGCTGGCATACTGACATTAATACTGGTCTGTACCCCCACCAAATGTGTTTCCCCGATCTGGCTGATCTAATGCACTTGTTGGTGCTGAGCCATTTGCCATAAATCCCCTTATCGGATCATCAGCACCGCCACCTCCTCCACCAGCTCCACCAAAATCGAAACCTCGATCACCTCCAAAATTAGAGAAATCTCTTGGACTTCCCAATTCGCCATCGTCTACGAATGTTTCTCCTTCGCAACTGTCACATCTTCCCTTGAACTCCCTTTTGCAGCTACAGTTATTCCCTGATCCATCTCCGGATCTGGCAGCTCGCTTGGTAAAAACGGCCGCTGCTGCAATGTTCTGATTTGATCCATAGTATCGACCTCCGCCTCCAGATTCCCAACAAAAGTGACAGTACACTCCAAGAAAAAATCTGCATACAAACATAAACATTAGCTTTTGTTGTAAAGCAAATTATGCGTGTTTGTCAATTGTGCATGTCAATTTGTAGTTTAAACTTTATATTTATTCATGTGACACTGTTGAAAGTACTGCTCAATAAACTCACATTAGAAAGGCGAAAAAGAAGATTAAAATTAGAATTACTATTCCTGAATCCATGTGCGCAATTGTTCAGCTGAATAATTTTCCAGCTACTGTACTATACACTGTTGAAGAATACACGTTGTCCCACATTTAAAATTGCTGAAAGGATAATTATGACTTAAGTGATCGATGACGGTGAATAGCAAACAGTCTACTGGACAGCATAGTCAATACTTTTAGCTTTTTAGGCTTTTTACTTTAAATCGTGTTGTGAGTTGTGAGTAAAACTTGTCCTTGCACTTACTTACTTACTTAGCACAATAAAAAAAATCTTAAAAAAAGTTTACCTGAGGGAAGATGTTCTAATGATCTCGTGAATATAAATATACTATGAAGTAGGGTGGTAGGACACGCTGAAGCGAAGAAGATGCATTGTTACGGTCCATTTTTCGTATGGAACAAGATGAGGGGAATAGAGATGCAGTAAATACAGAAATCATGATTTCGTTCGTTGCTTACATACATGATGACGGTTTAATGCCCGTAAAGTTAAAACCAGAAAACCAAGAACCAAAACCAAATCCCTCCAGCACGCATTTTTAATTATTTTAATTGCCATTTTTAAGCACTAAATCGATTGCTGCTGCATTTTTAACGACATATACCTTACATTCATTAGCAACTTTATTCAAATAAGTCAAAATATCATGAATAACGTACGTTGTCATGGCAATACGCAGTGTCAAAGTTCTAATTACTGTAACTCATAAACTTTTGAGTGTCCTGTCACCAAACTTTGCACACTTAATTAACGCATTGACCAACACATTCTGACCAAGTTTCGTGAGATTCTACCGGGGGGAACAAAAGTTATGAGCAAAACTAGAAATCTCTTATGGCGTTCCCATGTTAAATGTTATAACACATAACTCCTATACTTTTAAGTGTCCTGTCACCAAACTTGGCATGCTCGTCTGTCACAGCAATCTACACATTCTTACTAAGTTTCATAAAATTCTACCGGGGGGAACAAAAGTTATGAGCCAAGAACAAACCCATAAACTCCTTATGGACTTCACATGTTAAATGTTTAAATCCATAACTCCTATACTATTGAGTGTCCTGTCACCAAACTTTGCATGCTTGTTAAGCACACTAATCTGCATATTCTGATCAAATTTCAGGAAATTCTACCGGGGGGAAAAAGTTATGGGGAAAACAAAAAACTGCATAAATAGTTCCCAAACTGAATATTAAAATTCATAACTCCTATACTATTGAGTGTCCTGTCACCAAACTTGGCATGCTTGTTAAGCACACTAATCTGCATATTCTGACCAAATAAAAAGGAAATTCTACCGGGGGGAACGCAAGTTATGGGTAAAACCATAAACTGTCGGTATCATTGTCATTGTCATTCTGCAAATCTTGAAATTAATTGCTCAGGTACACATTCAAATAAGGCTACAGGCATTCAAATATGGCTACCCACGTTCAAATAAGGCTACATACATTCAAATAATTATGATCCACAATCATATGGATTACTCGCGTTCAAATAAGGTTGCTCAGCTATTTTAAATAGTGATAACGCACGTTCAAATAGGGTTTATGGTTTGTCCCCATAAACTTGTCGCATTCTAATTACCGCTACATTCTTTGGTTATAACCTTTCGTGATTCATGAAACTTGGCCAGAATATGCAAATAGTGTGCTTACCAAGCATGCCATGTTTGGTGACAGGACACTCAAAATTATAGGAGTTATGAATTTTAATATTCACTTTGGAAACTATGTATAGAGTTTTTGGTTTTCCCCATAACTTTCGTTCCCCCCGATAGAATCCCATGAAACTTGGTCAGAATATGCAGATTAATGTGCTAAATAATCATGCCAAGTTTGGTGACAGGACACTCAAAATCATAGGAGTTATGAATTTTAATATTCACTATGGGAACTATGCATTGAGTTTTTGGTTTTCCCCATAACTTTCGTTCCCTCCGGTAGAATCCCATGAAACTTGGTCAGAATATGCAGATTAGTGTGCTAAATAATCATGCCAAGTTTGGTGACAGGACACTCAAAAGTATAGGAGTTATGAATTTTAATATTCACTTTGGGAACTATGCATGGAGTTTTTGGTTTTCCCCATAACTTTCGTTCCCTCCGGTAGAATCCCATGAAACTTGGTCAGAATATGCAGATTAGTGTGCTAAACAAGCATGCCAAGTTTGGTGACAGGACACTCAATAGTATAGGAGTTATGAATTTTAATATTCACTTTGGGAACTATGCATTGAGTTTTTGGTTTTCCCCATAACTTTCGTTCCCCCCGGTAGAATCCCATGAAACTTGGTCAGAATATGCAGATTAGTGTACTAAACAAGCTTGCCAAGTTTGGTGACAGGACACTTAAAAGTATAGGAGTTATGAATTTCAATATTTTTAAATAATTATACACTTCGATAAATCCTCATAAAACATTGTTACACAACTTATGTACATGCTGAGCAAATTATGTTCAACATAATCATCTAAAATTTAGCTTGTTTTGTAAATGCAGTGTTGCTGGGGGGTTGATACGGTGAACTTGCATTGGGCGTGCTGTAGGGCGCGTTCCATTTTTCTTCCATAACTTTTGTTCCCCCCGGTAAAATTTTATGAAACTTGGTCAGAACATGTAGATTAGTGTGCTTAACAAGCATGCCAAGTTTGGTGACAGGACACTTAATAGTATAGGAGTTATGGATTTTAACATTTAACATGTGAAGTCCATAAGGAGTTTATGGGTTTGTTCTTGGCTCATAACTTTTGTTCCCCCCGGTAAAATTCTATGAAACTTCGTAAGAATGTGTAGATTGGTGTGGTGGACGAGCATGCCAAGTTTGGTGACAGGACACTTAAAAGTATAGGAGTTATGTGTTATAACATTTAACATGGGAACGCCATAAGAGATTTCTAGTTTTGCTCATAACTTTTGTTCCCCCCGGTAGAATCTCACGAAACTTGGTCAGAATGTGTTGGTCAATGCGTTAATTAAGTGTGCAAAGTTTGGTGACAGGACACTCAAAAGTTTATGAGTTACAGTAATTAGAACTTTGACACTGCGTATTGCCATGACAACGTACGTTATTCATGATATTTTGACTTATTTGAATAAAGTTGCTAATGAATGTAAGGTATATGTCGTTAAAAATGCAGCAGCAATCGATTTAGTGCTTAAAAATGGCAATTAAAATAATTAAAAATGCGTGCTGGAGGGATTTGGTTTTGGTTCTTGGTTTTCTGGTTTTAACTTTACGGGCATGACGGTTTACACATTGCAATGCAATGCATTGTTGAAAAAATGTAGCCATTTCAAAGATACAAACAAGAGAAGCATACTACAAGGATTGTTGTGGAAATCTCAGTTCTCTACTTATTCATGTCCATGCATAAAATTTTTACAACACTAAACTCAGCATTTATGATTGCGTGTCGTATATGACTTGATTTTTAGCTTGCTGGACTGAGGTTGGCAGAGTCATGAAAATGTTGCAGGATTTTATTCTATATGGGCATACTAAATTGTTGATGAGAAATATGCTCATAGCGTTCGTTTTCATAAAGTTTTTACCAACCTATAATATAATGCTCTCTGGAATCACGACTTGACCTTAAAGATCACCATTACATGTACAAGGTATGTACAATAGTGAGAAGATGCTCCATGCTAATGAAGAAGAACAAATCACTAAAACGATGACATAATCCATCCTTTCATATTTACACCAGGAATTTGTGGTAGATGAACAATAGTTTTTGCCATGATAGGAGTTTTTGTTGCACAGCTTGTTAGAAATGTGATAATTCACGCAAAGAGGCTCGCGAATTAATGCTATTTTTGAAGGAATGAACATGCCATTAAAATTCGTTCCAAAGGTGTGGCATTAATTGGTGTCATAAAATTTTTCAATAATCCCAATTAATTCGCATTCCCCAAGTATAACTATTTGATATTTACTAGTACCTAGGATCATTATGTGATGTTGTAAAATTATTAGGAAAGGTGCCAATTCTGAATCTGAATGCTCATGGTTTCGCAAATTTTTCAAATAAAAGAGGATCTTTGGAGCAAGGTGCTATTCCGCTGTCATCAAGGGCATCCACTACAGAAACTGGAACTGGTTGACCAAGCATAAGGCGTCATCAAAACGTATGCAGTAGTTCTGTAAAAACGACCATTACAAATAACATAAATATTTAAAAAATAAAATAAAAAATATGAGATACGTCCAACGACTAACCATCTGTCAACCAGATATGCCTAAAGAAGATTACAAAAACACTATACTAAGACAATCTTGAGTATTTTAATGTTATTTGGCTACCATTAGTTGCTCTCAAACTAAATGTCGTGCTTTTGCACAAATAATCCAAAAAAATAACATTATAGGAGTCATAATCCACTACTGATATGCCATATCCTGTTTACTAAAAAAGCAGACTTTCTTTAATTTACAAAGATTCAACATTTCCAAACTATTTTTCAAAAATAAATTCAAAGAAATACGTGCTTGTCTACATGAAGTCATTCCTTCATAATATTAGTATACAAAGTATGTAAAGAAAGCACACATTTAGGTATATAAGATAATAAACTCCACAGAGGGTGTACATGAAATAATCGTTGTTCATAATCACATACCTATAACGTGATGAAAAATATATTTTATGGGTTAATATAAAAATGCATACGATTTTGAAAGATCTGTGCATTATCTAGCTATTTACTAAAATCGTCCATGTCTACTGTTCGTCCGTACAGTAATTGGTCTATTTGACATTTCTTTGCTGAATCAAATGAGTACCTTTTCATAATGTATTTAACGTGAAACTCAATCCTATGTTTTTCGAAATATTGACAAATAAACCAGTACTAAGAGTCAAATGTTTAATTAATACGAGAAAGAATGGGATTTTTTAGTGGCAAAATTTATTAACAAAGACCAAGCTTTCAACAATGTCAATTGTCTTCATCAAATGTTTAACAAATCCTAACTGTAAGGAAAGGTTCTACTAACCCTAACCTCCCATTTAAAATGTATGGGGCAAAATTTGTATCCATGGTGGTTAAGGGGTTACTTAAACAAAAATTTCATTAAACATTTGACTCTAACACTTCTAACGTTGCTTTCATGCTACGCTTGCTTGCGGTTTTTCTACTTAGAAGTTGAAAGTAACTTATTTGGCACGCTATGGATTATATAACATTTGACTTTTTAGATAAAATAATATGATGTTTAGGTAGGGATATATGCGTCTTATGAATCATTTAGAATTCAAACATCATTGCTTTGACGATCTTACACTCCCAAAATTGTAAAGGTGTTTAGTATGCTACATCTACATCTTTTCAGAACATGGCAGACATGGTTACATAAGTAGGCAGGAAACGAAATATTATACACGATGTCGAAGACGTGAATGGATGCACAAAATTAAGTTGATTACCATAAGGAACAATGACGATGATAGTAAACATTTTTCATGAATTCAAAGTAGTGAAACCTTGTCCGTCTACTTCATTCTAAATGCCGAATGACTAATAAATCGCCGTCATTCTACGTAACGTAGCACCAGACTTATTAAATACATACGCATGTCACAGGGTGCAAATTTCAATTGCATGTTTCATGTCACCGAAACGATCGCTGCGTGTTGATATTTCGAAAATATTTTGTAAAGATTAAACCCTTTTTGCACTTTGATGGCAATTTGTCTTATTGTGAAAGATATTACTAGAAATCAAAACTGACACGCGAATAAAATGTATGTGAAGATGCATTTTGTCCAAGTGTTTTGCATGCATGCTAGCTGATATCCGTTTTGTGCGAATTTGGTAACAAAACAAATTGGCAATACAATTTCTTTTTAAAATGTGTTAAATACATCATAAACCATTTATGTCATTTTTACTTTCACTTAATAGACATAATATTTTGTAAATAGTAAGAAAACAATAAATTCGAAAATATGAGATGCGAATTCCTATACTACACTATTATGATACAACAACATATTAAATTAAACATACCAAATACACCCACACTACTACACAATTTTAATTTTGAAATGCAAACTCTTAGAGGGTATGGATGGTTCCTTGGCCCATATCGACTTATGAAATTCAACTGGAGGAGAAATCTTTACTTTTGGAGTTGCTGCCACAACTGACGCTTTAACTGTGGTAGGAAATCGTCTGTAGTCCATGTTTAATATTTCGTTTGCACTATTTACTCCAATGTTGTTTCCAGAGGGTTGTTGAGAGTGGTCCACTGCATCTGTTATATCATCGGCATACTCGTCTAAATGTGAATTTGATGAAGTTAAACTTGCAAAATGATGGTTCTGTAATTGACTTAGGATTTCGCTTATGCTTTCATCAAGCAGTTTTTTGCCCTTCTCCTCCTTTCCCCCGGGGGATAAGGGTTGCTGTTGTGAATTTGAAGAGTCTGTAAATGTTTTACTTGGTTCCAAAACAAACGGTTTGGGAAGTTCTGTGGTGAGGTTTGCCAAAGCAAGTATAAACTGTTCTGGAGATATCTCTCCTTTGAATGTTGACTGGTTCATGAAAAATCGAGGCAAGACAACAGAAAGTGGGCTTTTACTTCCAGCGTTTGCATTTGACACTGGCAATGGTTGTTGAGCGTTTTGTACATCCCTAGATTGATAGGATGATGGTGACATGGGACCTACCCTCTGGGAGAAAATGCTTGAGGACAAGAAGGATGGAAGAAAGCTGCTGGTAATGCTAGCCTTTGTTGTCGTCTCCGTTTCCGTTTTAAAAGGATTAGGAAGCAATGAGAGCGGAGCTGTCATTAAGGATGAAAGTGATTTCAAAGGTTGGAGCATGTCCTTAATTGGCGCAAACACTCCTCCGTCTTCTTCCTGTCTTAGTTCCTCTAAACCCATGGGAGGTGGAGGTGTTCCTGGAGTCGTAGGGAATGTCCGAGGTGGTGGCGTGGGCCGATGTGTGATTGGAATTGGACTCACTGGAGCCGAATATGGGTAATTTATGAACTTGTCAACATTAGCTCTCAACTGCAGAGATTTCAGAACGGTGCTTTCTGTTCGAACTTCCTGTCCTTGCTGAGCTTTACCGAAAACATCCAAAACTCCTGCAAAAGGGTTTGCAGAGGGAGGAGCATATTTTGCATTCATAATTGTGTGTACAGCAGATTTCAAATTGGAAGGATCCACTTGAGGCTGAGGTTGGGGACGCAGGAGTCCCCCGGGTTGATTAGGTGGTATGTAGGGGTGAACAGGACTCAACATTTCGTTATAAATTGGGTGCTGATGGTGTTGCATATTATGTCGTGTTCCTGAAATTTGATGATGTAAATTTGGAACTGGATACCTACCTCTTGGTGGAGGTGGTAAAATATTCAAGGACGGTGAAGCAGGCTGTCCTTGTATCTGCTGAACGTATTGTGAGTATTGCTGCTGGGAAAGCATTTGTTGGGGTAGAGGTGGTGGAGGAGGATTTCGAAAACCTTGCACTCCCAACTGGTGTGTTGCAGTAGAAGTAGTCTGGGTTGGTTTTGGTTGCTGCTTTTGTCGTAATTTTGTCAATGTTTCATGTTGAATTTGCGCTAGAGCTTCCAAATTCTTTATCTTTTGTGTCCCGGCTTCGGGGTTTAAATTGCCTGGTACCGGACCAGGAACGGGTGGCACCTTGAATGTTTGTACATTTCTCAGAGGTATTGGCGAAGGTTTTATCTGTATTGTTTGTACTTGAACGGGCTTCGAATAAATTGGCTTCGCTGTAGCAGACGCTTGAGCATTCAAAGATGAAATGTCTTTAGATTTTGTCATTGGAACAGGTAAAACTTCATAAGAATAATCAATAAATGGTTTCTTAGTGGTGGACGGAGTGGTTACAGGTTTTCTTGTAGTAGTAGTAGTAGGGGTTGTGGTTGATGTTGTTGTTCTGGTAGTAGGAACTACTTTCGCAGTCACTACTGTGGTGGCTGAGGGTGACTTTGTAACTTTTACAGGTTTTCGTGTTGTCGTTGTAGTGGTTGTTTTAGGAGGTGAAGTAAGTTTTAATGCTTCTCCAAATATGTAATCCTCATACTCATCATGTCCTCCATCGGCTATCCCAAAAATGTCATCAAGTGTCATATTGTTTGATTTGGAGTTCTCCATTGCTTTTAGTGACGAACCTGCAGCTGAGGTCATGGCTGTAATATTTTCTATTTGTTTCATGCTATTTTTAATCAGACTTTGAATCAACTTCATAGGATCAGGTTCACTGCCCGAATTTAAAGGCGTGCCTTTGCTAAGTTGCTCGACTTGCTTAGTTTTTACTTTTTGGTTACTGCTTCCTTTGTTTGCTGGCTCCACTTTTGTGGCTTTCGGACCTTCATCATCTAACAAATGCTGATAAAGTCCGCCAAATTGGCTTTTAAGCATTGGTGTCAACCCGGCTATCGCTGCCAAAGGATTAAACTTAAATGTGGCATTGCTCTTTCCACTTCCCAAATCAAAGCTACCTGTGTAGACGTTGTCCACAATAGAACCAGCAGTGGCAGGTTCTAGTAGTGAAGCCAAGCTTCCCATGCTTTTTGTTAGTTTTTTCAAGTCATTCAAATTCAATTGAGGTAACGATGATTGAGAATTGCTTGCAGGATTTGTAATCTTTAGCGTGTCTAGAAGGGTCTTTGATGAACTGTCTAATCCAAACTTAACGTGAGAAGCACTCTCTTTAATCTTATCTAGCACCAAATTTGTATCTTTCAAAAGACTTGCCTCACTACTCGTACCTTCCCATTGAGTCAATAACATGTCAGCGCCCTTTTCTGCTATCATCATTACAGCCGCACCAGTGCTGGTGGTAACAATGGATGGCATAGCGGAAGCGTCCATTACACGCAAACTTTTTATGCCTTTAACCTGTAATTTGCTATTCAACACGGTGCCCATAGGTGCTGTTCCAGCAACATTTCCTAAAGATACCGACATGGTCCTCACATAGCACTCAAAGTACGCATCACTCCTAAATCTATACATTTCACATCCTGGTAAAGTTTGTCGGGTAAATCGTGTATTCAAATCGTTGTAGAATACTGTCGAATTTTCCACAATGCGCAACGCTTTTTTAATGCCATCCACCATAACCACCACATCGTAAATTTTGTCCAAATAATTAGGATTGATAATCAAGGGCGCGTACGGATTTCTATTAAGTAATTTCACAGTTCCTGTACTCTTTGGTCGACCGCCTGAAACAACTACAGAAAAGGAGTCGAGTCCTTTGGAGTGTTCCAAATATGTCTTCAAAAGATCCTTTTTTAACTTATAGGCGTGGTTAAGGTCTTCTTCCACTGACTTGTGATGAGAAATGCCGTACATCGTCAACTGTAAATCGGGCCAGTTTCTGCCTCCGTGCAACTTTTCCAAACCCGAACTGACAATAGCCGCAGCTTGGAAACCGGTTGTTGTAAGTGGACCACCGTCCTTTGCAAGAGAAAGGACGGACCCCGTGCTGACATCCCTGTCAATGTCTAAGGATCGTCCCTTTTCCACGAAAAATGGGCCCAGATACACAGAAAGATGATCCTGGAGATTTTTACCAACTGGCAAGTCTGCCTTGACTGGGATACCAATCGAGTCCAAATCTGCCTTTGGTCCAATGCCAGACAGCATTAGAATTTTTGGTGTTTGAATCGCACCTGCAGCTACAATGATTTCCTTTTTGGCATATGCTACAAGAGACTTTCCGTGTCTGTCGTATTCAACACCATACGCTGTGTCATTATTTCCCCGTATCAAAATCTGCATAAATTTAAAATACTAGAAAGTGCAATAATCTGAAAATGAAGGCATAATGACCAATGTTACAATATCTTATAACTTGTACCTTGTTCACATGAGCATATTTGTGTATGACTAGAGTCCGTCTATCCTTGAATTTTCTCACGAAAGAATTGTAAACACTATCGCGGTAACCCTTTTTAGTTGGATAGTTGATAATATCACATCCTAAACACGATAAATAAAGTATGAATAACATGTTTTCTACATTTATCATTAATACAAAATGTGCAAGATACTTCAAGTGGTTTATCCAAACCTTCAGTAAAGAAACTATTCAAATCAGTTTGCTTATAGCCATTTGCTTGTGCAGCCTCACAAAATTGCTGACCTAATCCAGTAAATGATGGTGGACGAATTTTCAATTCACCGGAATCACCATGATTTTCTACAAAAAATAGAAATGTCAGACTAGTGTGCAAACACAGCTAATATTTTGGTTGCTTTTTCTCGAGATACGACTTAATTTATTCATATATACCTGGAGCCCATGGTCCAGCATACTGCTCCAATGATTTGAAGTACTCCGAAACATGCTTGTATGACCAACTCGGGTCTTCGAGCATGTCAGCCCAACTGTCAAAGTCTGGAATCATAATTTACAAATACATGTGCACGCTTTAGGTCGGAAAAAATCGAGATTGTCATTTTCAAAAATATCTACCTTTGGGATGACCCCTCAGGTACATTAAATAATCAAGATTCGTAGTGCCACCAAGTCCCCGCCCTTGAGAAATGCTGGCTCTCTAAACGGGAATTCCAAATATGTCCAGATCAAAAACCGCATAACTACGTACTAATTGAATGCAAGCATGTTTCTTACAGATTGCACTGATCCTCGAAATGCTTGCTTTTGGGGCATTGTGACGTGTCTCCAATCAAGTTCTGCATAGTTTAGAAGAAAGTTGGACAATAACGGTACAGCTTGAAAAGGATGAGGATCACCACCCGCTTCTAAAAGAAGCACCTTATACTTCTCGGAAAGTCTGTTGGCTACGATAGCTCCAGCAGTTCCTGCTCCCACTACATCAGTAATCAACAAAAAAAATTGAATTTAGTTTTTGCAGCAGAATTTTTTAGCAATTTGTTTTAAAATGATACGTAAGGTTTTATTTACCTATGATGAAATCAAAAGTATCTCCATAATCTATATTCTTGTCCAGATATGTATCGCGCAGTCTATCGGCGTTTTCCCATGATGCTAGGTATGCAGATAATGTTCCCATAATCCCAAGCATAAACGTTCTTGTAAAAATGCTTGGCGTCGCAAGACGCGCACCCGCTGCTGTTGCGCTGGACATTTTTGCTTGCTGTCCGACACCAGAATGGATGAGTATCTTCCATTCAACTAACACAAACTTTTACTCAACTGCAATTGCGATTGTAGTTCACAATGCCCAATTCTCGATAATTCCATCAGAAATGTACGACAGCAAACCAATCAGGACAAGTGGTATGATTATAGTTGTACAGATTATAGGTGCGTGTAGAGAACACTTTTTGCACCTTTACTTTTCGAATTCACTTCCTTTCTAATGCATTTTGCTAATTATGGGAGTATTTTTTCTACAAAACAGTATTGATTTTTAAAGTGGTCACAGCAAGGACCAAATGTTAAATGAATAATTTACCAAGAAGCAGGCCTACTAGTTTACAAGACAGTTATCATTTAAGGCCCTTTCAGGAAATAAAGTGCAAAGGTGACCTCTGCATTTTTTCTGAATAGTAGGAAGATGCGAAACATAATCTGACAGCATTTTTCTTATTACGTACGCGTTATTACATCTTTTTGTCTGCTTATACATAATAATGTAGACGCGAACACGAACATGGTCAATCAAGCAGCAAAATAACTTTCATTCTCATCCTTTGTCTCATTTTTATATTCTCAAGAGTCACTACGGATTTGGAGTGCAACGAAAGTGAAGCGAAGAGCAGCAGCGTTTGCATCATCCCTCGTGTTTTTTACGACGACCATTACTTTGACTTCGAAGCTTCATCACTGTTGGTTATCATATTTGAAGTATATGTAAGCAAAAACAAAGCGTTAGCAATACAGTACCCAGGTATATTTCATTCGCTCAGTCATCTTCCATCTTATGAGATGATAACATTTTCACATCTATAGTAGACACACAAAAATCGTCACAAACCAAGGCAAATTATGATTATATCGACAAGAAATGTCATGAAACATATAAAATGTATCGTTAGTGAAATAGACAAAAGTATTAAAGAAAACAATAATTTGGGTACATTGTTGAAATATATAGATAGGTATATATTACAGGCACTACAAAAACAAGCGTGCAAATGCTAATGTAAAATTAAATATACTTAGAAACCGGACGAACAGATAAAATTATGCAATTGTATGTTTGTATCAAACATTTCTGAAATACTCACTCAGTTAATCATCATCATTATTTGCAGTGCTGCCACTAATATACATCGTGTTAATCTCGCTTTTTGTGATGTCAACGAGTCCACAAAATGTGGTTGATAAAGTTGCCAATCTAGTTTGCATGTGCCTTCTTGCTGTGTCATTTTGACTTTGCTAATCTTCAAAGCGTGGATGCATTCTGCCCTGTGCCTTTATGCTTTTATGAAGGTGCCGTCGCTCGTGCAGCTTTCAGTGTAATAAGATTTCCTTCATTTTCTCATTATACAAAGAATTAAAAGGGCAAAATTAGTCATCCCCATCAACTCATTTTTTTGTGGCGAATAAAGAGTGGCATGTGCAGTGATTACAATCAAATGGCAAGCAAATCCCTTTTGCATTTTTTGTAATAGTATATTATCCTAATATGCATCATACACCATTGTACACCATTGTTACTCAATAAACCAAGATAGTAGTATGTCACACCCGTGGATTTTGAATCTTATATTTTCCTTCATCGCTAGATTTGAAAATTTTGCTTTAAAGAAGAGCAAACTGCATTTCCGAGTATGAAAAACATGCATCTGAATTTTAATTGGAGTTATGAAATAGAGTCAATTTATAATTTATGACACAGCTCAACCAGTTATTCAAGATTCTTTAATGATAGCTACCTGATTTTGATTCTCACTATAAAGTCAGGCATAATGTATTCATAGATCCCATCTTGAATTTTCTGAAAAAATGATTTTTGCATTTTTGAAGTGTGAAAAACTACTTCAATTACGCGTTTTTCTTTGGATCTTTAAGAAGTAGTTTTCCGGAAATATATAGCGAAATCTTGTTGACAGCTTAGTAATTTTTCAATAATCCTTAAAAGTTTAGTAATTTATTTATAATAGAAAACAAAAAAAAACAAAATTCATATTAATCAGTAATGTCTGGCATTTTAGCATAGGCTTAAAAACAAAAGATTATATTTCAGTAATACAGAGAAATACATGACATGAAATTATCCAAACTCAGTTTTGTACACCCTATTCATCATTATTGTTAGAGTTTGAATTTTGTCTGCTGCCAATACTGCTTCTTCCTACCCCAATCCCAAATCTAGAAGCAAATGGGAAATTGTTGTATGGGTTGTTGTAATTTGCGTATGGGCTAAGGAGGGCTTGTGCTGCCAAATAGGGATTCCCTCCGACAATAGGATATTGCAGATTAGTGGCTCCACGAAGTAGTAATGGATTGATTCCGGCGGAAATGCCAGCACCCCCAAAAGCAGATGCTCCCAAGTACGGGTTATTATAGAGTTGTGCAGCAGCCGCGCTTTGGCTAAAAATGTCCGGAGAACCTATACCCGGAATGTTTCCACCGCCAAATAACAGTGGATTCTGGTACGGGTTTAATCCGCCCACGGCCGCATTTACAAAGCTATTTCCATTAAGTCCTTGACCTGCAAAAGGCAATTGGTAAGGCCGGTTGGAGAACGTTCCTCCACCCAAATTTGCAATATTACCTGAACCTATAGCAGCAGCTGCTGCAGAATTTGTATTTTGTGTACCTCCACCGTAAAGCGCAGGATTATTGAAGAGACCTGCCTGATTTTGTAGAAGAAGCTGGGTACTGTAGGGGTTAATTGCGGCAGGATTGATGCCCTGCGCACTGCCTTCAGGATCTTCAATCCCTTCAAATAACTGTTGTTGGTTATCATCAGAGGATTCTGATTCTGACTAAAAATTCAAGGTGGATGGCAATTTGTATTAGTTATCAAAACTCTGACAGACTATGTTTATGATTGATTTTCAAATCATAAATGCAAGCTTATTAGATACCTGTTTATTTCCAGAATCTTCGGGTTGTCTTCTTTTCTTAGCTTGTGTATTGTGCATGGAAGACACCAAGAGTATCCACATAAGGGAACTTGCAAAAACCTATAAATATTTGAAAGAAATAAAAGGTTAACTTTAAATACTACAAATCCCGATAGAACCCGAACACTTTAATGACAAATGGACAGTTACTTACACTTGTAAGCTTCATTTTAAAAATTTTTTAAAAGAAATGCACGGAGGATTAAAACAGAATGCAGTTTACCACGTCGTGGCTAAATGGATACTGACTAATTGCCCTTTCTACGGTTGCATATTATCTTGGCATGAGACAAACCAGGATTTAGGAGTTAGAAAGAGACATTACTGCTTTGAAAACATTGTTGGGCCTAAAGGGCTTATGGAATGGTACGTGCCGGAATTTATTAGGCATAATACATTGAAATGGAACTACACGAATGTTTAGATTCATAGTGCCAGTCAACATGTCATTGCCATTTTTTCCACGAAACATGTGAAACTCGTGAAATCGTTTTCGTGTAAAAGCTTTTTTGACCTCATTTTGCCTGCCGGAAAGAGTCCCACTACCAGTCGATGTACCACAAACTCACAAAAACTGGGAACATTAACCAGGCAATGTGAAATGGATGGTACGACTTTTCGTAATTTATGAGTGCATTTTCTTACAGCATGCGTTGATGTTCTGAATATAAATGAACTAATTAGCAGGTGATTTTTTGTTACGTTGAACGCAAAGTGTAAAACATTTGTGGTGGCGTTTACAAGTTTAGTCCCTGTTAGATGCAATTATCTAGACGAATAAAATGACTCGCAACATATTTAATTCTAACATCTAACATTTTGGCATGAAATAACGTTGTAGTTGCAACGTGGTGCACAGCTTTATGACGAGATTAGAAAAACAGAGTCACACACTATTAAACATAATCCTCCCTTTCCTTGAGCACATGCACATTGTTTTGTTCATCCGAAAGTAAAATACGCTTGGTGCTAATGTATGGAGCAGCAATATATGATGACAAACCAAGGAAAGTTTTTCTGGGTGTGATTTGAATTCGTTATTGTTACTGTTTTTGCTGGTTTTTGTTATTGTAAATTTGCAACGTTGGCTGACGCATAAACGTTTTGCCGAAAGCAGTTGACATTAACATCAATGCATCAAGATTAATATCATTTCAATTTTTGTATGTGTGATTAAGAAAATTCACGTATAAAAAGCAGTAAGATTATTTACGTGAGTTTCGAAAATAAACTACATTCAATTCCAGAAAGAAATGCTGAGTGGATGATATTTCAAAGTAGTAGTGCTTGATACTTGCAGCAAGAAAGGTTCAAAGAAGGGTAAGATTTTCAACTAGGGTTTAGGGTTAGGTACTTATAACCTTGCAAATATACTAAAGAAAAAGGGAGCCAGAATTTTTTTTTTGCAAAAACGAAGTACTTGCTTTTTATCATTCTATTTATCAGTTTATGTGTATACCGATTGTACCCCTTGTATTCCTATCGCATGTCGTGTATCCAAACGAAATTCGCAGTCAGTTGCTCCCCTTCATTTCCATTTTATTTTGTTCCTATTTTAAAAATTATACTCTGCCTTTATTGGGCCAATAAAAATGTCACAACCTTTGTAATAAAACTTCAAATTGTCTTTTGAAAAATGAATTGATGTAAAAATGTTCATGCTAAATAAAAAACACATATCATAGGTTATTGCATGCAGCAATCTCAGCATAGTGTCAATAAAGGCAAAATATTTTAACACCAACAACATAACCTCACAGCAGGAAAAGTAAAAATGCCACACATGAAACAATTGACCCGTGCTAGCAGTAAAATGGGGTAGACTTATTTTACAAACCATCCATATCAATTCATGAAATAAAGATGTACTCTACGTATAGAATCAAATCGTCGTATGAATGTACTTTACACCTGATAAGGATACAATATATTCAGCGCTTTTAGTAACTGTTGTAATCTAGGTTCATGGAAGCTATAAATCTCCATACTAGGTTTGCCTTTCCATATATTACTCAGTTGTAGCTTCGTTTATATAGACGGAAAGTGGAAGGAGACACATAACGAAAATTATGTAGTGGTAAAGATAGCTTAAAGAAACTGTTAGAAATGTTCAAATTTTAAGTGTTTCGAAAGAGTTGAAACACAGCTTTTCTAAAATTCTGAAATATAATTTTCAGCTTTTTCTCTACCCAACTTTCGACTTGATTTATATTTTCTAGATAACGAAAAGTGTTTTAAAGACTTATTCATAATTTCTTTCCGTGTTTCAAAGTACGTTCTTGGTTCTGTTTACTGGGCACGGTTCCTAAACAATATTTATTTGATTTTTTAGAATTTCATTTACGAAAAAGTACTAAAAATGGCATACGGAAATTAGTTTTCAAAGCAGAGGTAGACTAATTTTCTTGACTTGGCGGAGCCAAGAGCCAATACAAGAGCAAAGCCGAATGTTCTGGTGATCATATACCACGAGCAGTTGAAGAAAATTAGCAAGACGATACAAAGTCGCCCTTCTAATTGGAACCGCTTTAATACATGTAGAGTTTACGGCTGCTCATGAAACAGTGTACCTTTTGGGAGCAAGATTACTATGAGATATTTTTATGCCTTGAATAACTCCCTTTCGGTAAAGTTTCTAAAAAAGCTAACCATCATGTACATGCTAATTTTGAAAACCCAACGCAGAGGAAAGAGCAAGCCGAGGAAACTATGTATTACTTTTTAGAACTTTTGAGTAATGACTTTTGTTTGCCAGTAAAAAGTCAAACCGTGTCATCATGTGGCTTTTATGTGGCAATAATATTTTTGCATTTAGTCAAGCTGTATTATCAAGGAATTCCTTTTTTGAGTAAGGAGGAAAATGTATCATATTTTTATGCAGTCTAAAAAGAGTATTAAAGTACGATACTTGAAGTGTAGTAGTAGAAGTAAAAAATGTGGTAATGGCAATTCGAGATACCCTCATAAAAATTCAAATGTTCGTTATTTTGCAGTTTGAAAAAGAATAAAATCTGCAATAAAAGAGATTAATGGTTACAAGCGTGTAGCTGACTGTTGTGCAGTGCCAGATTTACAAGAGGAGGGAGAAAATAAGAAAATATAATATGCCAAGAAATTTTTAACAGAAAAACAGTGGAAGCAGTCTGAAAAGTAACACGACCAAATTCAGAATGGAAGTTTTTTTATGCTTCTGTAAGAAATTTAATCTGCGTACTCACGCAAGTCTAAGCGTCCCTCATCAACAAAAAAGCTAATTTTTAAGTACCCGTAAAAGGCATAATTTTAAAACTTGTATCACATTTTACTGTTCTCTACACACGTCAGTACAAATTACATTTTGTGGAAATAGCAAGTTTTAAAGCAAGAAGTCAAACTTTGTCATTATGTATTACAAAGTAAAAAGTTTTTTACGAAGCTTTTCTAGTAAAAGACTTTCATCTAACGACATTTAAGGATTCTATTGTTGGGATGTAAGATGTAATATTATAGTTGATTGTAGATATACTATTATTACTAGCCTAAGTGGATTTTGAACCTGAGACTATCTAACAATGCGATAAAAAGAATAATCAATCTCATGCACAAAAGTATGGTACTAGTACTTCAAAGATATCATTTTGGCGTCAAGAAGAATTAGATTCTTAACATTTTCTTGTAACTTCCAGTAAATATCACAATATTATTGGTGTAAAAGACAGAACGATTTTTAATAAAAGTTAATTCTATTTCCAACAATAGAAAATCGAATTCTAGTAGCGATTTTACCTAATTTTTTTTCTTTCACATTTTCACAATTCTTTCTATTATTTAAGTTTTGATGATGTATGATGATGATGGATGATTCGCGCTATTTGAATGGATGATTGCCAATCAACTGATAACTATTGTTATTAAATGCAGCAGCATAACCACAAATGTTTGAAAAATACAAAGCGAAATCCTCATAATGCTTGGTGTAATATAAACAAGTGAACATGCTTTGTAAACTGCTGGAAAGGTGGAGTTAAAAAGGACGACACGCTTTCTTAAGAAAACCAGAGAAAGGAGCAAGACAAAGTTTATTGCACGTCTTCCAATCCCAAACTGGATGAAGCTTTCCGGTATTTTTACAAGCGTAGTAACTAGATTCAGGCTTAGAGTACAAGGCAGTAGTGGTATTCCTTTTTTTCTCTCCCTCAATTCTCCCTTCTTCCCAAAAATATGTGCTAGTGCCGAGGTAAAGATGTACTTATGGTCAGTGCGCGCACTCAATGGATTTTTAAGGGTAAAATTCTAGTTTCTACATCTTGTTCTGCATAGTCCTTGTTTTCCTTGTAGAATATGCGAATACCTAGCAATAAGTTTTTAGGGTTTATGCGATTTATAAAAGTCGCTTGCATTACAGTATTGGCAAAATGCTGGCAAAATTACGAATAGAAAAACGAACTTTTAATTGTTTCAATTTTAATTATGCGATTTTTATGCACAATGCAATGATCATAATACACCTCTGATAAAGACCTAATATCTTCGACATTAGGCATCTAATCCACGCGTTATTGATTCCTGCTAAATGATTAATACTCATTCCGAAATACCTAGTACTGATCATCAATGTTGCTAGGAACCTCAAGGCGTTTAACGGATTTTGGCTCATTACCAGGCAACTGATTAACACATATTTTCAATAGAGTCAATTAATTGCTTATACAGTTTTTGTAAGTGTAAGTGGTCACACAAAACGACAAATACCTAGATAAAAATGATAACGTTATGTCATATGTATGTAGTTACCGGTTACATTTATGTATACACATCATAATATATAGCATACTGCCACTGGCAAACATTAATTTGCAATGAATTACATTGAATGGTCATATATAGGTAGTATGTATTATACATGAAGTTCAGACTCCAGACAGACAAACACGACAAATTATAAAGTATGAAAAGTGCAATGCTTACAGAAACAGAAAAGGAACGAGTTAAGTTGGATAATGGAAATATCATACCAGAGTGCCCATGCCCATCTTGTCTTTGTAACCCATTATCCGTTATACTTGACTTCAAATTTTCAGAAAGTCCTCCCGTACAAAAACAACTAATACTTGCATATTTGCAATATGTTGGCTCATATTTCTTGACATGATAGGCACAAATATTAGCCATTTAAAGTGCCCGAACAGTAAATGGCAGCACTTCATTCTTGTACTGCTTCTTGATTCTAACACTATAAATAAGCGATTAAAGGATCTGCAATCATTTGTAAAGTGGTTTCGTTTTTTACGTCATATAACTTTTCACTTATTGCCAGTAAACAAAAACAGTGTACATTATCTGGACATTAAATAAAATATAGCAAACATCTTTAGACACACTTTGTACATCTAATACAAGACAAGAACCTGGCACCTTAACTTCAAGATTCCTCCTTTCAAAAAGGTAATAAAAATTTTCTTGATACACAACATTAACTTTGCATGAATATCAAATAGTTAAGCGAATATATACGGGAGTTGATTTTACTACGGGTACTATATATTTAAACATGCCATCATGTTTATTTCTCCATTAACGGATAATGTTAACCAATATAGTATTTTTCAATTGCATCAATCATAAAACCATATTTACAAAGTCAATTTCGACTAAGTGCGAAGCACCTTTTCGTGTGTACAAATACATTAATTTTTACTCCCTGCTTGTTTTTATTAATAACGAGTGTTTCTTACTTGATTGCTAATAATCTTTTATGCTTTCACCTTCAAGGAAAAGAAAAATACAGGATTCATCTTTTGTATATTATTATGTTAACTTTCACTTCATTGTGCAATTATAGGGTGTTTTTCATGGTTGGTGAAAGCAATTAAAGTAATGGATATCTTTTCAATGAAAATTGAATAGAAATATGAGATTGTTTGGACTACTATATTCCGTATTTTTTGTCCTTATATTCTATAAAATTTTGCTAAGTGCAAAGCGAGAATAAAATTCAATGTTCGTAAAAGTTATTTTCCCTCACCCTTACCCTATTTAGTATAAATTCCATTTTGCTGGAATTAAAGCATGACTATGACCTTTCCAAAACTTCCATAGCTAGTAAACCGTGAGTGATGATAATAAATTGAAACTTGATAACAATTGCGCGTATACTTTTTGCTTCTCTACTGTTAATTACTACTCTCCAAGTACCAAGTAAAGTGGCAATAAAGTGGTATTAGCTTTGTGCTATTCTAGTTTTCTAAAATAAATAATGCAAAAAACTGTGAAAATCCGATTAAAATACTCATTTCATATTCGTGTCAATATCATATATCATATAAAATATTCGTGTCATCAGAAGTTAGTTCAAGTCGCTATGGTTACAAATTATTGATGGCAATTTTAAAAAAATACCCCTGCAAAACACTGGTAAATTCTACTTACTAGGCGTTCCGGGAAAACAACATTGCTTTCAATCCAAAGGACATGATCGTTTTTTGTATTTTAAACTCAGCACATACAAGGTACTTTAATGGATCATTTAAGTTTAATTCGTCTTTTGAATATTCATTCAACCTTGACTATCGTAATAGTAACGGTTTCGCAATGCCCCAATTCACAGTATAATTTCACAAATTCTGCACGGACGTTAGTGTAATGAAATTCTTGAAAGCATGAAATTAGTTTCAAATAAAACGAAGAAAGCAATTGAATGAGCAATAAAATGTTTCGAAATGTAAGCCATTAAATTTTTCTACTACGACATTAACCACTAAATGGTTTGCAATAAAAAACAGGGAACCGTTCCGAAAAATGCACACATTTTTGAGAAAACAAACAAGCCCAATAATTTTGGTAATGTCCTTTTTTGGGCACGGTTAAACCGAAATTGAGCAGAAGTTACGAGGAATGTTTTCGAAATAAAAAGATGATATAAAAATGTCGAAAATTACACGAACATGTGTTGTTGGATGTATTTGATGTTGTTGGTGGCGTGACAAAAAAGGTCATTAATACCCATGTGGCAATATTTTTTCTCTTATATTGGCCAATTCTGCTGTTATTGGCGGTACTAAAAGTTTCCTTTCTGGTGGCAGTGGTGGTCGACGACAATCCTGTTTGAAGAAAGCGTACCATTTCTTCTAGTTTAATGTCAAAGTATTTGTTTTATTGGAACGTGTAATAGCGTCATCGTTGCGTTTTAAAAGCACTTTGATGGCACAATCAATGAGAACAATCTGGCGTGTGCCTCCTTTAGAAGGAATCTACATTCTACAAGAACTAAAAGTACCTTAATCGTTGCGTGTCTTTTGGCCTAGCATAAATAAACAGCATAACAATTTTCCCAACTGAATTTCCCCCAAAAGTGTACTAAAAAGAAAGCACAAACGACACACACTATCAACTGCTCTGTGTTCATCACATATCTAGCACTTGCCTCTGCAAAACTGTACTCAAATATGAACTAGATAATACTATATCGTCTAACAAACGTGTGAGTATTGGACGGGGTAAATTGCTGTCAAACACCGGAAAATTCTCTCAAAATCTTTTATATACAACATAGCCCTCCTCTTGACAAAAAATACACTTCTGTATATGTAAAACCAATTGTAATATTTGACGAGAGAAGGGCAAATGTTTGAAAATTTGGATGAAAGATTCGTAAAATGTCCTTTTGGAATATCCGGAGGAAAATAAACTTTTTTATTTGTTTACTCAAGTGGTTCGTTTCCTAAACTGTTCACATGCTTCCGACAATAATATAACGTAGTTATTTCTTGTGAGGCTCTAAAATAACATGATGCTTTACATCCATGAGCATTAACATGGATGAAGAATTCCTTACAATTTCTAAATATTTGGCGTGAGATGAAGGGATTATTTCACCCTTTTGAAAACTATCAAAATAGATACACTAATATTTGCAAGTAGGTTCACAATAAAATTTTTATAAAGCGTTGAACAGTAGTACTTATTACATATTTTCATTCATATATAAGCGGCATTGAACAATTTTATCATTATATTATTACTAACACGCATTATTGCACAACAATGTACTCCGATTTTGTCCAATCCGGTCTTTTTAGAAAGGCAGGGAATTTTTTCGCTATTGAACATCAGGGTTTTTCATGATGGCTGCTTTTATTCTACCAAGGCATTGGCTATCGCGTCATCAACGAAACATGGGTGAGGCGATAAATTTCTGTTCTTTTGACATTTTACGAGCTTACTCGGATCATGTAGGGCTGTTTCACCCTCCCTTCCTACTGTGGGTGCTAGGTTCAGCTCAGGCTGTGAAGAACATGCTAAGCGACAAAAATGAAAGTAAAGGCAAGCTGTTTTAACCAAGGTAATAGTAGTACATATGTATTATGTATGTGTTTTTAAGTATCTGCAAAGTCTATTTATTTCATCTGAAAGCACTACTACACATTTAATCACAAATAATTTTTGCATATTTTGCAGATAAATTAATCATCACCAAAATGTTTTTTTCTATTTAGACTGGTGTTACTCTTTTTGATTTGAAGCTGTTTTACATGACATCAACTAATGCCTTTCAGTTGACTTCATCATGAATCATGTAATTCTATGCTTTGCATATGCATTATATTAAGTTTGTTTTCGTTAACGAACAGCGAAAAACAGTGGTTGTTTAACGAGTTTTGCAATCTTTAAGTATAGTTAGAATGTAAAGTTTATGAACAATGGCACATTAAGATGAGCGAGTTGACAAGGCCAAGAAATTTTTGACGCAATAAAAATAATGATTAGCGCAATAACCACAAAGAAGATTAAATATGCCGACAAGAGGTAGATAATGCAATAAAAGCACGTGTAGTTATAAATATGCATTATGCTGAGAGACGAACAAACTGTAGTATTAAACCATTTTGTCAGATCCAACTGGGCTTAATTTTTTCTATAGATTCATATTCAATTAAAATTGTGTAGAAATTATTGGGAGTAGCAGCCTTTACAACATCAAACATAAACTACTTGTTTTGAACGGACCCCTATTCAAATCCCATTTCGACTTTGGGGTCCGTGTTGTCAAAAATAGGTAGTCAACATTAATTTTAATTTAGTATCTATTTAGTACCTATTAGTTATAGCATTGCAGACCAGCAAGATACTTTTGTGAAGTACCTACAACACAATCTGTTGTCAGCCACTGGCTCTATTTATTTTCGAAGCAGGACACAGGAACAGTGGCGAGAACAGTGCAGATTTTCAGCAACCAGCAAGGTACAGTGCAATTCTCAAAGATGTCATTTGTTTTTGCTTTGTTGTATCTCGCAAAAGCGTTTACTGTTGTCACTGCGCGTTGTGGTGCATTACTTTTTTGTACGAGATCGCAACACAAACGCTTCTATACAATAATAATGAAACAACAATATTTGAAGAAACCAGGGAGAACTGGTTGGTCGGAAACCCTTTCAATAGCAACGACTGGTTTGAATAGTACTTAGCTTTAAAGACACACACCAGTAAAGTCACTACGAGTAGCAAATATTACCGTGAGACTGCGCCATTTTCCATATAATTTCAAATCGCGAATTCCCATTAAAAGATATTGACATGTGCATTATATAGGCACACAATGAACTATTTATGTGTAAATGGCCATTATGCGAGTGAACAAAACTCATTTAATTTTTGCGACTACTCATGCCTGTATGCACTAATGAACTTTTGTCATTTGGGCCAAATCGGCTGACCTGCATAAGGTCAACAAAGTCAATAGTGCGATAATTAAGAGAAACATTAGTTTATTTGTCATTTGATACATTCTTATCGTGGTTGCGAGTAGCAACTTGCCACTTTTTAGTTTTTTACATGAGTACATTGCACAATTCTACAATTGAAAAGTATTTTAGCATGTTTTACTTAAAAGTTCTATCTTTCTACTTATTTAGCTCTTGTTTAGTAATCCTGTAAATGGAACATGAAGCACGTAATAAAAGGGTTTCATTTTTTGGTCTGAAGATGTATGATATGAAAGGTAGAGTGATGTTAGCAGGTTCAGTTGGGTTGATTGTTGAGAGGTTTGTTTATTTTTTACCCAGGCAACAGCAGAAAAAGGAGTAAATCACACATTTTAACATTTCCATTAGAGCTTGTATGTTGTTTTCTCAAAATGGGACAATGTCAACAGTTAATATGCAACGTTAATACAGCATAATACCTGTTCATAACTCAAAACTTACATATAAGGCTGCTTAACTGCTTATTCCATCCAAATATTCTTGCAATACAAGTATACACAAACATATAAATTATGTTCTCAAAATCTATCTTAACCATGAATGCTCTTTGTGAATGAATGGAAATGTTCACTTATTTTCAAATTTTCTTCTGATATTTAATGCAATAGGGAGGTTACAACTAAATAGGAATATGAGTGTTATCAATATATCCTGTTTAATCTCAAAATTCCTATAAGATGAACTTTTTAAAAAATGTTTCATTCATGAATGTAGTGAAACTTGTTTTATAAAGTTGTACTTTTGAAAAAGGGAAACTCGATCAATGTAAATAAGATATCTAAAACATGTCAAGAAATACCCATGAATTTAAAATTATTTCCTCGGTAGTGTATCTTTTTCTATTTAAAATTTTCTATAAAATGCCTTAACTGTATTTTTAAGATTTAATACTGCATGAAAACTACTGGTACAGAGTAGGCAATACGCACTGCAATCAGCATTGTTGACACTAACACGGAAAGCGTGAATTTTATGTTTTGTATTAAATAAAAAAACTAGCCATCTGACTCAACTATGAGAAGAAATTAACGCACACACCTAGGTGTGAAACATTTTTGGGAACTTCAAATTTACCAACTTTGTTTTCGATTTCACATCATGGAAAGCATACACCTTATTTGTAGCATGGGTTTAAGGGGAAGTGAGTTATGTGAATGTTTACACTTTACACTAGCGCTGTTATATCATCTCTAACTCATTCTTGCTGGTACTGGTGCATTCATATTACGTACATTCTTTGACAAAAAATATTTTCATTGTTGGAAGTATGTATTTTGTAGGAAAAGCATGAATTTCCGTTTAGTTAAGGATCATCAGTATGCACAAAATGAAATCATGGCCAAACCTTACATTAGTCAATCGAAATGTTTCTAAAAGGTGGGGAGTGGTCGGTTGCTCCTGCCTTCTGTAATAAATATTCATTTTCTTGTGATTTGAAGTTGTGATCAGTTCATAGTATTATAGCAATTGTGATAAATTGCAAAATTTCAATCGGTTCGGTTCAAGCGAAATGTGTTTATTGTGACTGAGTGTCTGTAAATATAATTTTTGTTTTAGTACGCTAAACCCAGACATATCAGAATGAATAAAACAAACGGATGGTCACAAATAAATCGTTCTTTTCTTATGGCCCCATTAATTGTAAATGTAACACAAGAGGAATTGGATTACCAGAAAAAGTCATTCAATTTCATTTGAGATACGAGTTCGCCAAACAACCGTTTGGCTTGAGTTCTCTTCTCCTTTGTCCTTTTATGCGTCACTAGGTACAGCAAAACAAATCGTTAAAGCTAAACACGCTGTGTACCAATAGATATGCTTATTTACTGATTTTTATTTACCTAGATATGTGCTTGTATTCATAACTGTGTCAATTTAATTCGTTTAATTAGTATTCTACGACCTATAAATCAGTTTTAGTACTCTCTACTCATTTTTCACACGGATGCTACCATGCAATCGACAGTATGTCGCAATTGGCAGTGTGCATAAATTGAAACAACATAAAAGTATAATAATATTGAAATGTGCTTTTTTGAAACATGAGTTCGAATAGTCAATCGAATAGTTAGATTTAGCTACCCCAGCAAGTGTATATAGCGATAAACTGTTGTATTGTAGGTTGTACGTTATGCTTTTCAGTACAGACACAGTAGAATTTTCAATGTAATCTGCTATGTGGAAAGGATGGAGCAGTTAACAAAATGGAAAGGCCTTGATTGCCAAATTTAGACAGGCATTTATTATTTCATAGTCAATAGCTATTGAGCGGCTGGTTCATATTTTTATATGAATTCTTAACAGCAGCATTTGTTATGATTGTGCTTGTGCTTAAATACCTTCATGCAAATTTTTATACACCACACTCGGTTAATAGTATTAGAAATCCATGGCGATAGTAATTACGCATGCTGAGTATCACATCAAAACTAAAATTGCTCAGTGAAATTATCATGAAGGATAAGGATATATATCATAAAATCATCAAAAATTTCTAGACCGCATTGTTGACTCTGGTTTCATATTTTCAAGCCTCCTTAGCTGATTATGTTTTGTTTGTATTAAGGAATGCCAGTAAATATCTTTACTTTCAAACCGCATGAATTTTAGGTGCATGTGTTTTCTGAAAACAGTTTTTTATACTTGTGAGTTGAGTGATTTATTATCCTCACATACGGAGTAAGCTATAATGTATGAGATTTTTCTTCGTAACTCTTAAATCTGTTCTTCACACTCAATTTTCATAGAAATCCCACTTGTGTTTAAATTTCTTTCTCCTTGATGGAAAAGTTTATTCCAAGAAAATGCCTTAGTCGTTTTGAATATTTGCGAAGATGTGACACGATAATGTAGTACGGACGATTTTGTTATTTGATAACATACATTGATTTATACGCCCTCAATAAATACAACCTCTTCATCAAACTTACTAAGCCATATATCATGAAAACGCTTGGTGTTTTGCATTTACATATATATATATATAGATATATTTGACCAGTGCAATCTAACAAAGGGGTTGTAGCGTTAATTCCTCAAAATCCTCGCTTACTGCACTTTATTTAGTGTTTGTTTTTTATATTCACCAGCATAGAAAGTAATATCCAGCAAGTCCAAATTCCATTAACTCCCCCGAAAGTAATACCAGTTTCTTCTCTCCAGCAATTTCTTTCTTGGCTAGGGAAAACCGAAATAACAAAGCTGGGGAGAATTTTCTCATTTCCAGCAAAAATGGTGCTCCCCTTTTTCGACATCAAAGCAATTTCGAAGCAGTTATCGCTGCCAAAGCTTTGTAATATAGTAGTAGAATGAAATTCATGTTGTGCTAAAGTTACGAGTTAGATATATTAAAATATATTGTAGTACGTATTTATAAGAGGCAAGAGCGGCGGTAGTTGGGTTGTTGCTATTGTCCTCAGTTCTCTTAAAGGCAATGGCTACAACCACTGGCCCAGGACTTTTCCATCTTGAGAGAAAAGGACTGAAATGAAAGAGAAAGCTTTTTCATTACATTTAGTTTTTGCAGCCAGCCAACCAAAACAACTGCAAGAAAAAACCCAGGGGATTTTCATGTGGCTTTCTCCGCTGATCCCGCCGTCCCACTATCGTCAGTTTTTACGAGCCAATGAAATACTCCAATGTAACATTCTCAATCTCCAACTTTCATCTCTTGCCAAGCGAGGCAGGCATGCAACCGTAGAAAATGTTTTGCCTTTGTAGAGGAGTTGTTGTGAAAGTAATATAATGAATAATGTACAGGCACAGCTTATAGTAAGTAAGTAGTTATACGCTACTTATTTTTATTCCACACAGCCATGTTGATATCGCTCATTTCAGCTTTTCTGTTTCCGAAGTTTGCCTCTCGTCTCCTATATTCCTTTATTATTAGAAAATGTAGCAAATTTCCTGCAATTCCGCACCAAGACACAGGAAATAGTATTTCATTCTTCTTAAGCACACAATTTTCGGGTGCGTAGCATCATCAGTTCATGTTCTTACGTGAACAAGTCAAAGCAAAATTCATGGATGCAGACTATTTCCATAATTTTGATGTGCTATTATATGAGAAATGTGAGAAATAATATCAGAATAGCCACGTTTCTCAGAAAATGTATATACATGCATCATAAAATTTTTGGTCAGGCAAACTGACAAGAGATTACTAGAAAATACCCTTCAAAGTATGGGATTTTGTACATGGTGGTGTGCAGTGCTCTTCATCATTCATAATGGATGAATAGATTGTAGCTCAAGATTAGAACATGGTTTGTTTCCCCGAACGAATAAACTTCATCCCTTTGTACACTTTTGCGTATATCCCAGAGAACTGCTTCTCATATTACTGATTTGTTTTGCCTTTTGGTGGTGCCAAATGGTATACAGAATCGAGGTAGAAGTTTTGCAGTGGAATGCATGTTTTAACAAAATGTGTTCGTGGTTCTAGCGACTCGATTAGGTTTTTTCCCGTGAGCATGATGATGAGGAGACGAGACGTGTTTTTATACTAGAATGCAGCAAAGCGTACAGTGCAACTTTATAATTAGGAGTATATGTTATTCAGACATTGAGTATATGTTTTCAACTATATGAATCAAATGATAATGTATACAATGCCTACAAATCCCCATCACGTACTTTCTTATTTCTATGTGAAATGTGAGGAGTTATATTGCTTAGCGATCAGTATACATATTAGCTCACGTTTCTTTTGAAAAAAGAAATTTACGACCATGTCCGATATCGTTTTGCATTCATTTTAAAACAACCATCATGATAAGCAGTATCTATATATTAAACCAAAATGATGAAACTGGGGTTACTTAAAAACGCTCCCCCTCGTTACGAGTAGATGGATTATTGTGCAGGATTAATTTTTATTTTTAGAACAAGGATTTCTTGTCTCAAGCATTTCAGTTGGCTTTATATAAGAAGCATTTGCCAAGCGTAAGGTATAAGAAGATGATGGTATTGGTTAGTTGCACAATTCAAGTTTTGGGGTAACTTGAAGCAGCTTTCCCTTACTGAGTAGAAATATGTTTGCTTGGTTTTATTTCTATTTACGTGATAGATTTATCAATAATATTATGTTAGAACGTGAATTGAAGCAGTTTTTCTTCACTGAAGCAGAAATAAATATGTTGTTTGATTTTATTTCCATTTACGTGATAGATTTATCAATAATATTATGATAGAACGTGGAATAGAGGTAATGTGTTTTATGGGAACAGCCAAGGCATTTTAATAAAATGGTAAATTTGGAAACTAACCTGCCGCTACTTGTGTAGTTAAGTATACTGGCTCCTGATACAGTTATGAATTTCTATCACACAACATACATAAATCAATCAAGAAAATGCTGCAGATGTCACAGCACAACTACAACATCATTCTGTTCTAAAAACCCAAACGGTCATAAAAACAGTAAAAAAGCAGGCCGATTTACTGGCAAGAGAGAGAACGAATTTTTCGGTAATCTTCTCATAAACCAAACAACACACTGAAATAATATGACTTTCCTTGAATTTTCTCTAGAATACATGAGAGATTTTATTGCTTTTCTGAATAAAATAAAAACAACTTTCCTCATATAGTAGGAAGGACGTAGTGAAAAATCCTAAAGTCCTTTAGCCGAGGAACATTACTGCGATTTTTCCCTAAACATTTCTACCACGTCTAGAGACTGGTAGCCAGAAGACCATTTCTTGAATTTATGGCGAAAATGCTTGGGTTAGAATAATTTTTTATTCTGGTAGGTAGCATAACGTTTCGTGAAACATGTGCATTGTGCAATATGAGCTCAAGAGAGGAGAGAAAATATTTTATGTTTGTCTCAGCTGGCTCCTTTTCAGAAATTAAATTCAATTTTAGAGGCAACTGCGAGAAAGCTAGCAACAATTTCCAGATATAAAACGGTAAAAACTGAACATCTATTATGGAAGGAATGAAGCGGAAAGTTTATTGAAACATGAGAAATGGATTAGGTTTTGTATACTCTTTATTAAATGAATTCAGCTTTGAGCAAAATCCAAGGATTAGGAAAAAGGCAATTTAAAATTTATTACGCACATTTAACGAAAATATTATTGGAATTATAAAGCCCATTAAATGGGCTTCTCTGAAACGACTAAAATTGAATTATTAAAAAACAGAAATTCAGAAAATGATAGCTATTTGCTTTGAAAATACATGCTTTTGAGAAAGTTATCTCTCAAATCTAGACAATAGTGACATTTTCTGAATTCATCATGGGGTACTATGTAACAAACTTTGTATCACAGTACAATGCACGCATTGATATGCTTGGTATTCATTGTACAAACATTTTAACACGGCTGATTGATAATGAGCTTAAATATTTCAAAATCCTTCTTTTACTCAATGAGCGATCAAGATGCCTACTGGGGTACCTCAATGGGGGTCCTGAGGTATACATGTTAAGTTTTTTTTACCCAGAATCATTTTTCATTGCAAAAAGTTCATAAATACAAAGTATGAAATATTATCAACCGTGAATTATTGCAAATTATGCTACATCTTTAGAGTTTCTGTGCATATGGTACATTAAAGTACCTTCAAAAACATCATTATTCTCAAGACCCTACGCGCTTCTCTGTTTTGTGTGAAATAATTGACAGAAAAATCTACGGTCCGAAACACCTTGGCAAAAAATAGGAACATAAAAATGTTATATTAGTATGGTGCTAGTTTGCAAAACGTTTCTCACACAGTTATGAATACAATATTAAGTGTACTTAAAGGGCATGACCAATCTTTTCTCTGCTTAGACATTTATTTTACAAAAAAAGGAAGTTAGCTGGTTTCAAGTTTTGCAAACCGATACAATGTTTCTCCTTAAACACTTGCGGCAGTATATATTTGTTACTAAAAAGAAGAAGATCTCAAATTTTCCTAGTTTAGTTTAGACTACTCAACAGAATACATTGTTTTGGGTGTGAGGTTTTTGAATTTTGCTTTTCATATTTATCGGCAAACTTACCTAGCAGTTGCACTCTATCGCAGTGAGTAGTGACAAAGTGATAATGGTAGTTACAATTATCGCCAACTAATTTTTATTGTGTCATTATAAGTGCAATGATACAAAGGCAGAATATAATTGTACATGTGAAATTGTGGCACTGTTATAATACATGTTCAACTTCATTTAATGATTTCTCTTTCTCTCTCAACCTTTTTTTGAAAAAGTGCTTGAAGGTAGTAAGCTGTACACAAAATAACCACATTTACGATTATGGAATGATAGAAACTGTACCATCAAAAACTCGTAAAATACAATGTGCCTTTGAACAAAACAGATAATAAAAATGCAGTGCAAAATGCAATTCTGCTAAAATCAACACAGCGCGCAGGGTACAATATTACTTACTTGCATAGTGCATTTTTACTCCCATTTGTTTGTACGTACACAGTATTATATAAGTACGCTTCGCCATTTTAACGCAAGTAATTTAGCGTTTTTTATTTGGTTTTACATCTGTGCATTCTAGTGGTGCATTTTGTTTTGTGTGTGTGACGACGACAAGTACAAAAGGTTTTATGTTATGTACTTCACGTGCTAAGTCTTTTATGTTTTCACCTTCATAAAAATCTCCGCATGCCGGTGGTAGTGGTGGTGATGCGTGGTTTTAAACCTAACTACACAAGTTTCTATACTAATCTATTTCACATCAGCTATAGATAAGTACCCAATTTCCTTATTTTTTACTCGATTTTTCCCAATATAGCTGTGCAACTATGGGAAACTGCACAATTAAAAATAAATATGCATGATTTATCGCGATAATTTGTTCTGATTGGGTTGGATTGGCAGGAAAAAGCGCAATAACTCTGTCTTATAATCATCAATTATATTCCAATATCCCACCGGATTGTGTAAAGTTTTTCTCTTGTTGTTGGATTATCGGAAACACACATTATCGTTGTTAAAATATTTACATAGGTGCTTATTTCCCTTCTGTTACTCCCATTGTCGGTGTAAGTAAAAACTTGCCTGCGCTTCGCAACATTCCCACACGAAAGAGGAGATGTGAGCAAAATGATTTTTTCAAAAGTTTGAGTGTTCATGTTATTTTTCAGCATCCAACATCTGCTTTGTATCAATACCTTTCTACCAGTTTCGATGAAGCTGAACATTCCAAAATGCAACAACGAAATTATAGAGAATTTTAGCAAAAAAAGTTTCATACCTTCTCTCTAAAACATTTATCAGTCCCAAGTCTTAACCTATACCTTGTAAGTTTTTCTCTCTGAAAGTATGTTTTTTCGTTTTTAAGCATATTATTCATTCTCATCTCAGCAGCAAAACAAAAAGTAAAAAAGTCTAGCCCGCCTTCATTTTTCTTTCCACATACACAACTTTTTCGATAATCCTGTATCACAAATATTGCACCACCGTCATTCTCATGATCGTCATCACCAAGTTTTTTGCACCATTTTTATCTGTAAAGCAACATGAAGGTAGCAGCTGCATTGGATGTTTGCCATGCTCTTATAACTCTGTTCAGTCAGTCTGACTTTTATATCATCATTGTGCCTACATAATAATGGTATATTGTAAGAGCAACCCTCTAACTTTTTTCCCAACAAAAAAAATATCCCATATAGGTTGAGTATTTAGTTTGAACGCACACCACCAACCATGCATACTCACTCATCATTATAAACCAACACATCAGATTCTTCATTTTGATGTTCTGCGTTGTACAACGGCCAATCCCATGATTCTCATGGTTTGAATAAAACTCCTTTTTATTTGCTCCGTCGACTTGGATAGGCTGTTGCTGCTGTTTTTGTTGTTTCTATCTCTATTGCTGACTTGTAACCCTTTTATATTTTTTACGTTTTACAAATCAAATACCTACGGCCTTTATTTTAAGGTAAATGTATTTTATAATTGCAGTATAGCAAAATATATATTGTATGATGATGATATAATGTATGTGTGTGTTTGCTTGCATAACCACAATTTCTACTCGAGACAAGCGAATTTTCTGCCGTAAAAATCTGCAAAGTAATCTGTGATATGCATTGTAGTACATTAAACTAAACAAAATATTTTTCTGTTTCATACCACCACCATGTCATGAGAGGAGCCTTCCCTTTTTTTTATCAAACATAGTGACGGTAGTGCATGGTGGTGAGTGAAAGAGAGAGAAGTATTTTATGATCCGTAGCATGACAGCAACAAGGCTGGCTCATGGTAATAGTAATGATGTTTCTCATGATCACGATGATGACTATAGCGCTCCCATGTTGTGTTCTGTGAGTTTTTGCAGTAGTGGGAACTTGGCAAGAATTCGCTTACCATAACACTTTAGTTTGCTAGCGAGCCAGACAAGCTTTCTGTCTCACTTGCATATAGGCTGGAGAAAAGGCAATAACTGAAGACATTTTAAAGTCACACCACACACGCACGCAACTCAACATAACCAAAGAAATAAATAAAAACACTACTTTTATCATTAAACTCGGGCTAGGGACTATCTGTGTAATTTTTAATTTGCCTTTTACTTTCTATGAAAGTAATAATAATAAAACAATTATTTCCACAACACTCACCCCTATACTATATAGCTCTATTAGCAATTATTTTGAAAATTATTGTGATTTTAACGCAATTTTTATTGCAAAAGTAACAAAAACATCCAAATAGTAAAAATACAACCAAAGATTTGCACAATCCATAAGTCATCCCATTATCACAAGAAATATAAAAGTACTATCATTTATCAAGTTTTATCATCTCTAAAAATTAAGGGCTTATTTTAAACAATCTATTTGTTTTCCACTATAAATTCTTATTGATAATACCTAATTAGGGAAGGCGGAACGCAAGGTTTCACTTTCTACGAGCAATAATAATCAAATAAAGTTTTTAAAGTGCAATATAATGTAATGTAGTATAGCCGCAAATGAGCAGTTTACAACTAATAAATAAGTATAAAATGAACACTAATATAACAGCTAAATGATTTTCTTATTTGTCAAGGAGATAAACTCAAATATATACACTGTTAACTGCAAAATAAATTACAGTGCAAAAAATACAATATTTGCTTTTCAAACAACATTGTAGAAGCAAAGAAGACTTGTTATTGTGCTAAGTGACTCTCAATCATTGTTAATTAGCATGATCATCAAATGATTGGTGACTGCAGACCTAAGAGAAAGCTGGATAAAAAGCTGAAGTATTTGAGCAAACAATATTCGTATAACAACAACAAAGAACAATCAACAGCAACTTCAATTTTATTTCGGTGTGGGTGAACATTAATTATAGAATGTTATGTTAGTCAAGCAATTATTTATTTGCTTGTTTGAAAACATTACTTTTAAAATATGAAAATGAAATTGGTGCTATTTATTCACTAGCCATTTTGAAACGGTTTGAAAGGTGACTTTGTGTCTCGCAGTGTATTAATTTTTTAGTTGTCTGTTGATTTTTCCATCGCATACATCATCACCAAACTACGCCAAAAAGGTAGCCAAAATGTCTTTCATGGTTCAATTTGTTTAGTAGTTTTGCTTTTATATCACCTTGAAATTTATTGCTTCTATGTAATTTTTAAACAAAAAATGAAAGAAATCCAATTTAAAAATAGCGTTTACTGTTGAATTGTCTATAATGCTATAATTTCGAGATTCCATTTCTCCATATATTCCACCACTTTTTGCAGTGATGTTGCTGTTACAACC
The DNA here is from genome assembly GCA_029691765.1 of Entomobrya proxima. Classification (NCBI taxonomy): domain Eukaryota; kingdom Metazoa; phylum Arthropoda; class Collembola; order Entomobryomorpha; family Entomobryidae; genus Entomobrya; species Entomobrya proxima. Next base: position 16,477,829 of record CM056172.1, read on the forward strand.
TGAGAACAATATAACAGCTCAGCCATTGAGATAATGATCCACCTACGACATTGATCTGTGTACAATGACAAAAAAAATTAAACAGGAGAGAATACAAGTGGTATTTAATTGGAAGCAATAAATTTTGAAGGTCAATTTTTACTACGTTTTTCAAGCTTCCTGCTTGAGAAAAACAGCATGAGGCTTTGCGATTGTTGTTTTTTCATTGTTTTTCTCGTTTCTTCTCGAGATTTATACCAGTCTGAGCACAGCAATTTAGCTGAGATGCAAACTCTTGCTGATAATGTCGTCATCATAGCGTAATTTATCTTACGCTTTGCACCACTTCATTATCAAACCTGTGTAGATTACTAGCAAGTTTACTCCCAATTTACTTAATTTGAAACTTTACAAATTATCAATAGCATTGAACCTAACAGAAATTTTAGTTGCAAACTTTTAACTTTACAATATTGATTAAGTCATTTCTTTGAAGACATTTATAAGTTTATGAAGATCTGATCCTGTCAACTTCATGTTTATACATTCAGTATTTGGAAACAAAACAACAACAATTGAGGACCACCATGATTTATTTCCTTTCTTGTAACGCTACTTCAGCGGAAGCATTCTTACTTTTAACAATCGTAACTCATTCTGAAGGCATTGTGCGTAGTAATGAAGTACATGACATCGTGACATTTAAAAAGAAAGAGTTACCTATCTGAAGCATGTAAGCATAACAAATCACATAAGAATTGCTTGGACTCACAACATAACTAACATGGAGCAGCCAACACGTCTGTCTACTTCAAAACGCTTCATAATCAACACCGTCGTCATGAGTCATACCTTACAAGAGATAAAGTATAGTAGATATGTACATAAAATGCTCCGAATCTTTGTAATAACATGGCGGTCATACACGTCACGTAAATCCAAATGTACAAATTTCAGCATCTAGTGAAAGGAATTAGCACACACATTGTACACTTGTATAATATATTTTATGCATTGCACATACTTTTGTCGTTGCGCAATCCTTTAATTTTCCATTGTGTCGTTGCTCACATTGGCGAACAAATTTACACTTGCTTTACTCATACTTACTTTTATGCAGCATTTACGAATTGGCCGAATTATAATATATAGCTTTGTATTCATGCTTGGTTAAAAGGGTGGCCCTTTGGCAAGCTCAAGTAACTGGTTAATTTAAGCTTATCATAAATTTATTTCCCGATTCAATATATGCAAATCAGGAAAAAGTTTACGGTCCATCTTAATAAAGCAATAAAGTTTCATATATGTGCTGTACTAGTGTGTTAAATTTGGATTGGCTAGAAACACTAATCAAAATTACATTATTTTCGTTACCATAAATGGTAGTAATGGCCGATCGATAGCCTTTTCGGTTTTTCAGCTGGGCTTACATATTTGAAATTAGTTATGGGAAATTGAGAAATACTTTTGAATCATAATCAACTGAATTACTAGTTTATATTAATTTTAACCATTCGTCAACATTTGAATCATATATTCAATATTACTTTTCTCCTCCCACCACCCTATATCCTACGCACGTCATTGGAAAGATTCTCATCAGCATATTAATGAAAGTTAGTGTTTCACAACAACCCGTTATTGAATTCCTCGTTTGCATTTTTCATTTCATGCATGCTTGGATGAATGCTTTTGCTAATTTGTTTTTTCAGCACATGCCCATATTTTTTCTAGCGACAGTTTTGATTCCTGAATAGGGGACTCTCGGAGAGTTAAGAAATCGAATAACTGCCAATCATGATTCTTTCATTAATTCAAAGTTGCTTTAAAATACGCTTAACAAATAAATAAAAACATGTGACTTTGCATATCACTAGAAAGAGCCAGTGTAAAACACGGAACATTCGTATTAATAAAGGTACCTGACTATCAAAATTTCATATAAGCAGGGATTAAATTGTAGAAAAGAAGCCTTAGAATGTTAATACGTGTTTGTCGGTAGTAAATCACTTAAAATGCAAGCGAGCAGTTTTTGCGATGTAGAAAAAATTGCGCTTACACAATGACGCTGTGCAGATGAAGGAATTTTTTGTTGTTTCAAAATGGTCGATGGTGGGCAAGACAAGGACAGCTCTTGTTCGTATGTCGTCACCACCACCACTGTGTGTAATTCTTTTTCCTTATAAACATGTGAGATGATTATGACAATAGTGCCTTGAAAACCAGCAACTTGTTTAGTGAAACTGAGTTTTTGCCTTGAATAGGGTCGAACCAGCAGTAATAATAATGAGTTTAAAAAAGAATATATCCTTGAGTTACATTATGTACTTGCATTGCTGAATCTGAAGAGGTGAATTTCTGCAAGCTTTGATAAATGAACCTTTTTGCAGTTTGCACAGTACTACACGCAATTACGATAATACTGTAAAAGTTATAAGGATCTACGGTCCTGAACATTTTTATAATTCACTGAGCATAAGGTTATAGTCTGGGAACTGTAGAACCATAGAATCATTTGAAACATATAAATATCCAATCTCCATGTATTTTGACCAACATTGGCCACAAAATAAAAAATTATCTACCTTACATCGCCCAGTAAAAATGGCTTTCGAGGAGTCATTTCTCCATTTTAATAATTTAATTTCGAAAAATGATCTTGTGCTAAAGCCAACCCATGCCGTGTTTCATTTTTGGAGAGTCTATACATATACACGATTGACGGTGTAGAAGTAAAAAATATACATTTCAGCATGACATTATGATTATTAAAAAGTGCAAGTGAGAAGGCATATTTTTCGCTTGTTGCTACAATAAGCGGGATATTTGTGAACAGAATGGTATGTAGTTTTGGCGTACATATAAGGATGTGGGTTTGGTGTTCTCTTTTGTACAAAAAAAATAAATTTGCAATGTTCGTGTTAGACTCACGAGTAAGGGGTACATTGTACATGATGTAATGAATGATTTAGTGCGGTATATATCTCGGCAATTGGAAATGTAAAATGTATTTTACAAAACTTCAAAGTTGCTTTTGTAGAAGTTTTGGGCGGAGAAGTAACATACAATTTTGTTTTACGATTCAGCAACAATTTTCCATTCCAACCCTTCTTGCTAATCTACCCTATTTTTGCCAGAGTTTTTCCCAATCGCAGACAGTCCATGGGTTAAATTACATCATTTTTGTTGTTTGGCTTGCCATTCCCTTTATGCAGTGCTTATGTCCAACTTTGAAATTCTACATTACTCATCAGAGTAGTTTTCAAAGATCACGATTAGTTTTTCCTGCTGCATGGTATCTAGGGAAGCATTTTGACAAGGAACGAAGTAACTTTCATTCTAATTTAAGCCTTGGGGTGTATGTTATAATGCGAGAATGGAAGGAGTCTATGTTATCTTATCTGACTCTGTAATTACTTTTGCTTGCATTAAAATAATGTCAGCCAGTAGACTAACTTCCTTCTGCAGGGAGAACATTGCTGGAGTTTGGGAAAAGAAAAGGGGGTGCCAACGCGATTAAAATGATTACAACGTATGAATAAAAGAGAAGAAAATGAAACAAGTTTCCGTTGAGTCATTTCGTCTGCAAGATCAAAAAGGGAAAAGACATATAAAAAACAAAGTCTAGAACATAAATACGCAACATAATAACTTAAATTAGTTTTTCTTTCCGAATTAAAGGCTGTTATTTTTCATTGCCGCGCGTTACTTGGAAAAATAGCAACATATTATCTAGTGTTTCCTCCATATTATGTGACTATAATAATAAAATAGAAACTAAAGGTAAAACATAGAAAGCCGCACACATATATATACACTTTCATCATGTTGTGGTGATTTGAATTCAGCAATTCTTGGCAGTAATAGTAGCTTGAACAAGTAAAAAAATGAACACAGTGTTTGTAAAGGGATGGTTGCAGCAGTAAAGGTTGCTTTATATGGTCGCAATAGAAGAGGGTCGATCGTTTCGTCCCATCCTCCCTTCTCTGTACAGTGTATAGAAGATTGAATGCACAAGGGGTGCTTTTTTCTCAAGAAACCAGAACGAGTACGCTTTCATGTGTTTGTCCTCCATTATTAATGATAAGGGTTGGACATCACACCAAGATACAAGTTTGGTTGGGTGTAGTAGGGCTTGCGTTGACGACATTATAGCTAGCTGCTGCGTTCTGAGTAGACGACACGTAATTTGATTCAGGCGACAATATATCAACGCCATAATAACATCCGTCCTCCTTTCAGATTGTGAGCTCCCCCTTTAAGCATATCTTGTGTTGTTGCTTTGTACTCACCTCTCTTTACAATAATAATACAATATTATATAGAAAATCCATTTCATGACGGAAAATTATGAATTCCATGATGCAATGGTTGCCCTGCTTCTCATGGTTATAATTTATATCAGCTCACATTATTTGTACGTTCACAAGTCATGAAATTACATTTGAATTCTATATATCTGTCAAAACCATTATAATTTATAATATTGATGTTGAGTAATTCGTAAATGAGATGAAGAAACGTAAATTCAAGAACAGATGAATAGGTAATTAGCTATATTAATCTTGAATAGTTTTCATTCCTTGATTTGTCAGAAAACTTTTTAGTCACATTAATGGTTCTTTTTAATGGTCAGTAGTCAGTGGTGCATACATGTTGTTTGATTCGTAAATCCTGACATCGAATTGTCATTTTTTTCTCATTACTTCCAGGACAAAGTAATATTGCATACCAAATATATTTATCAATCATTAATGGCTGAAAATATGTAAGCAAAATAATGTGTACTGTACTTGTCTTGTTTGAGAAATACTCAAGTTTTGTTCAAGTTTTACCCAACAATCATGAATTTCTAACGAATTTCATGACATGAAATCTGGTTTCATAAATACGTATGAAATATAGAGCCTCTGCAGAGCGTTTCCAGTTTGTTTCATGCAGAGATGCCAGAGTGCAACCGTGCAACCCTCTATGTTTACACAGTGAGGGCTTGTAAGGATCATCCACAAACTTGGGTGTTGCTCTTGGTTGCTGCCAATGTTATAAGATGGCACGCAGAGGACATGAAGCATGAAATAGGAAAACTTGTCTTGTGCATCAATAGCATAGTATTACATATTATTGTATTATACCTAAATATCAATGCCAGACGAATGCAAGTAGTCTTTGCAGCAACAACACTTAGAAAGTTACCTTGTTTGCATTAATGACTTGCAAATTAATGTAGTTTGTGTTGATTACTCCCACGTATTGTATTTTGCTTTCAAAAAAGCTCTAAAGCCTTTCGAGCATTTCGAAATAATCAGGGATCAGTTCGTTGTTGCTGTGCAGTTTATAAATTTAAAGAAGTAAATGCATAAGATGTAAGAACAAATTTTATAATTTGTGACTTATTACACAACCCAAAATGTCAATCCACTAATTATCAATACGCAATTTCTTCATAAAAGCTATTATGTGCATTACTTAAAAAACTTGTCCATATTGATTGATTTTCCTTATATGCTGATTTTTAAATACCTTTTGTACACATATTCACAATTTGAAGCAATTATTATTGCATTTTAAAAATAGGAGGATGCAGCAACTATATTTTTAAATGAAGTCGAGCAACCATCTTGAGATACATATGTTTTCAAAGCACAAGAAACCATGTATCCACACTTTTTCATTCTTTACTATAATGAAAATCTGCCACCCAATGCCAATGTATACCTCCCGTTAAATGATTTAAATTTGTAATTATACACTGAGAAGTAGATGTTGGTCATTGATTAATGAATAATGAACCTAAAGTGCAAGGGATATTACAACGCTCATTTTCAAACATTCTATTTAAGGTCAGCAGACTGGAAATCAGCTTGCTTGTACAAATCATCAAGTAGTTAGCAGTTAACTGTATGCTTGTCTGTAATAATCAGAAAATTAATGCGGTTTCACCCTCTGGCTACTTAGATAGTGACTTCTCCTGTATAACCCACCCTTGGGCAATATTTTTCCAATTTGCAGAATACAGATTATGAAATAAATTATGTGCTAGTGGTATTATGCGTTTAGCTATATATACGTTAAAAATAACAAAGTGAACAAATGCTTTGCGAACTAAACTGCTTTTTTTCTGCATGCCCAGTACCGCATTTTAATGACCTGCATTAACCTCTTATTATAACTATAATTTGGCAGATCTCTCTCCTTCTTCTGTGCATTGGTTTCAATGAACATTATCTAATCTTTGACTCTGTATTTCGACCATGTGTAAACGATCGATGTAAACGAAATATCAGAAACGGATAAGCGAAAAATTAAATGAAGACATAAGAAAATCTCTATTGTGTTGTCGTTGTCCCACCCACAACTTCCGTTTTAAACATGAAACTTTGTTTGCAATCCACCTGACTTTGGTAATCTGCTAACTGATTGTGCGTGATGCAGCCATGTACAAACTTTTACACTCTATAGATTACACTGTTGGAATTCACAATTAACACCACGATAAAACGGAAATTTTAATTGTAAAGGGTAGGGGGTCGAGACCTTTCGATGGAAATTCTCAGGGATATAATACGTTGCAAGTTAGTGTATATGGTGAAAATACATTTTTAAATATTAAGTACAACATTGTAGTAGTATATAGTATCATTTCTTTTAACCTTAAATGTAACCCGAAAAAGTTGGCACATTGCTGCTTCACGCATTCTTTTCATTTTCATATCCACATTCACACATAAAAGTTGTCATAAAGACGAATTATCATTGCGAGTTTATCAAAGAACAATACGATTCCTATCATAGTCAGTCATAAATGTGAGCTTCTGAGCATGATCATAAAAATAAAAGCATCCTTTGATTTTCCGAAATTCATTTCTTTAACTCGGAAACGAGACTACGTGATTAAAGTCTAAACGAATAAGAAATATCTGTTTATTTTGCAGTTTCGCGGGAAATAATGATATCAAATTGAATACGAATGTAAGTGAGATGTTGTAGTAATAATCTGTTGGTTTCGTCGGGTCATATTTCACTTCGGTTGTTGGTAGGTTTAGTTTTGCACATTTTCTATTGCTCACCTTCTGTTTTTTTAATCTGCAAATCATGCACTTATCATCGATTTGCAAAAACACAAAGTTTAAACAGCTTGTTAAATTCTACTAATTGGATCATTTAGCCCTTCATAGAGACTTTTATGCTCCTAAGGGTGGATGTATGTTGAATCGTGCACGTCTTGATTATCTCGGTGTGCAAATCACAGCTATCTTTGTGGTGTATTATTGAAGGGGCAATAAACGATAAATACGATAATTAATTACGCAAACAGCAAAAAATTGCCATCGAAAGCCTTCTTGTTACGCTACAAACCTCAGATAGCTGTACTGTATCCTTGCCGGCACCAATATATAATATACAAATACTGTAAAATAATACAAACTATAAGCACCAAGAATCATTTCTGGTGTTAATGCCGTTTTTTGTCTTATAAAAACAAAGCATACTTCCCAAAAATCTTATACGTTTTACTATTATAGCATAAAGGCTTTAAATATCCAGCCAAACTTGATATGAAATCATGAATAGCTTGGCATTTTTTCTTTACACTTTACCACCAAACTCCAATTGTATGTAATAGTCAATTATAATTTTATTAATGATAATCTTGCGGTTAAATCCTCTTCACGTACCCTCCAAAACAACCGAGATATCGTCGAAGAGAAAGATTATAATCTCTTCATTTATTTATCTTGCCCTGTACCATTTGATAATTCTGGTGAAAATTCTATTTGATGGTGCATATTGGATCTACACATTCATATTGTATAGCTCATACGCAAGTTTTGTCTGATAAATATTGTGCGGAAGCTGTATATATTCTTTGTGTATGGCTGTAACTGTTAACCGCAGCAAAGCACTGTTTACACTGATGATATGATTATTACCACATTTTTATTCGTTTACACATTACACACTACAACTCTTGACTTTTTTAAAAGCAGTTATTTTACAGTGATGATTATACACCTGCGGAATATACCATGATGACGTCGAGTCTAGTTCATTAATACTTGATTTCTCCGTTTGCTTTTCAAGTATAAATATAATATATAGGCTGACTGCTGATACTTTATTGTACACGTGTGCAAAGGACGCGCTCAGAAAAATTATAGCTGCAAAGCTTCGAATTCAAATGTATAAAAGCTGTTATAAATCTACTATAATAAAATAATCATAGTGTGTGCAGTTGCGAATATGTTGGTGGTATGGTGGTAAGTTGGTTGCAATGTGATGTGATAATGACCCGACAGAAAACTTGATCCATAACACTGGTTATAATAACAATGGTATAAATTGTGCGAGACATAGAAAACATTATTAAATATTGAGGTAATTAAAAGTGAGCTTTACAATAAAAAGTATATTAGTTTATCATTGTATTATTATTTCTAGTTTTATTATTCCTTCCTTAACTTGGATTTTCCTGCAGATATAAATACACCAAGATGACGACTCAACTTGAGCAAAATCTCCTTTCAAAGTTGGGTTTAAGTTCAAACTTATTGGTTTTCTGTTCACATATCATTTAAAATAAATTATTATCTGTGGATTGTATATTAGCAAATCATACTCTTTTCTTCATGTACAATGTATTTAATATCAAAGTACTTGAGAAACCGCTCAATAAAAACCTTTTCACCGATAAATAAGCACATTTAAAACTACTTAAAAACACGCCCACTTCCTCCCGGCAAGGTTGACTTGATGCTTATTCCTACCACTTTTAAATGGTTTTTAAAGAGTAGTAAAAATACGCACGAAAAATCTGCTTACACTTTTGTACGTAAATTTTTATTGAGTTTCACTGCGTGAAACTCCCACAGAATTTTAATCATTTGTTTGCGTTGGTAATTAATGAATGAAATTTAGATGCTCAAGTACAACTTGTTTCAATTAGAACGGACCATTTACTTTAAACTACCGTTCAAATGTGCACACGTACGCATCACAATTATTGCAACATTCAAAAGCATTACCAGTAGCAAGCTGTAGGTAAAACACGAAGCAGGCATTTAAATTCAGAGCATATTTTATTTATATTTGCCGCAAGGTTTCTTGAAATGTAAAGCAATACAATGCAAATGTATGAACAATGTACTGAATGTACACTTTTTGGATTTGTTAACACGGGTTTTGAAGCCAATTAAAATTCATTGTAGATAGTACCTATCCATCTTTTGAAAACTAAATCATTGACAGGTAGAAAATCAAAGAAGAAATAGTGGGATGATTTATGGTGAAAATAACCAGAATAAAACAATTTAAAGTTGTTTGCAAAGCTATGTGCAGACATGTGCATGTAATTCGAATTTGAAAATGTTTTCCGGATAAAATGTTGAATTGAATATATATGCATACAATCTGTGAATAAAGTATATCAGTTGGATGACGGAAGGAAAAAAACTCAAAATAGTGAGAAAAGCGAAAAAACATGTCAAAATCAGCAAGACAGATGTCACCAAATGCGGCTTCTGGCTTTCTCGTGGAACTTGACTTGGTGCAACTTGAAGTTGTATGCCCTTATGCGTTTGCTGGTTCTTGGAGGGTTGAGTCTTGAGACGAGATCTTGAATAAGCAAATAGAAAACTGGCCAAGCAAGAATTGTTACAACAAGACAGGACCACACTGACATTTCGTTGGTTTTCTTTGTGTAGATAATTCATTTGAGTGCAAACTTTCTTGTTCTGCCTTGCTGAATAGGTTGGTCCTCCGTTGAGTTAGCATAAAATATAATATATTACTGCAAAAAACCAATGGTTTCTATTATAACTTTTCGTAATTAGATTAATAATCCGTGGTGATTTATTAAACTTATTATAGATTCCATTATTCCGGTTTTGTGAACAGAATGAGCTCAGCCAATTTGAAACTTTTTTGGGACTTCAATTGCAACATAAAGTAAACCTTGAGTATTGACTTTTTGCATGAATATATGCGAATTCGCTGCAATGAGTAGTTTTGTAATTAATATTTAGGTTATTACATTTACAACAAAGATAAGCCGATCTTGTTGTGAAATTCTGTTGTGGAAACTAAAACAATATGCACGATTGACGCAATATTTAACACAAACATGTGAGGGAAAGAAAGCCGATTTTAGGGTTGCAGCAGCAACATACATAGTGTATAGAGTCGCCCCATTAGCATCTCTCTTGTAAGATCAAACACCAAAAACTTGGGTTTTCTTTTCTACCGTTCCACTCTTGTCGCATTATTCTCTCTAGAGTTTTTGTTCTTTCCAAGTACCCTCTTAATTACGCTACAAATTCTGATGGCTTCAATGTAATTCACGCACCTGTCTTGCACCACCACTTGCACCCTAATAGATTTTAACGGCAACAGTTTTATATGCCACATATCAGTTATGCGACTTTTTAATGTCGTCATCATCATTGGTCACATCATAATCACATCTCTATCAGCGTCGCATATAATGATATATGTAACACTACGTTCGTTTCATTGTCTTTTTTTGCTTTTTAAGAATCGGCCGTACATGCATAAACTATTAGTAAAACAGTCGTTGAAGAGGTATGCATGAACTCATAAAACACTGGAAGTTGTTGATAATAGCCCTGTAATAGCAATACCGCCGCCGCTACAAGCTCATGTATCCTCCCTCACTGGTTTTGTATATTTGCTGTGAATTTTCTTGCAGCCAGCTCAGTTTATTGAGTCGTTTTTGATGCGTTTTAAATATACCATCTATATACGTATGCAAAAAGAGAGCTATTTCAGTAGAGGTTTTATTGACAATGAGTCGAGGCAGTTGCAGATGGAGAGTGGCATAGAAGTCAATTGAGAAGTACTCTTTTTTGTCTTGAGTAATAACATAAAAATATGTACTTTATAGATCTATAGGTATATGTGTACTCTCGACTCAAACAAAACGCATTTTATTTTGTCCGAAACATTGACTCTTGCGTAAATACGATTTTAGGGGTTTATTTCCTGCTACCAGCTTAAATTATGACTGCGTTCACAATGTTCAGTTTCACCACTACAATAGTAAGCGGTTAAAGTACACTGTTTTCTCTAGTGAACCGTTTAAAAACTCGTTTGTTTCTTTTTATGAATGAGAGTTATATTGACTTTGTTGGCTTTTTAATAGCTTTGCCATAGGACGCTTTAGTTTTTTGGATGCATTTTGCTTATTGCAACTTTTGCACCTTTTTTATGACACTGCTGAACACGGCTGGAATAGTTGTAAAACTTTCGATTTTTAAGAGATTTGATTGGCCTAATGTGTACACTGGGGACAGTGAAATAAAGCAATGATAAACAAAAAACAGATTTCTTGTCACGTTGTATTTTGTTGTGCCAGATTCCAGGAAACATTTCAGAATCCAGCTTTAAAATGTTTGTTGGTTCATCCACAAAGTTTCAAATTTTTTGGAAATATAACAGATTCCATGAATTTATTTGTAAAATGAAGCTTTCATACTTTGTTAAAATAAAACTTGCGCAAAGATTTTCTTTGCCATAAGACATTTGGTAGTGTAATGCTTTGTTTGTTGCACATTCAGCAATAATTCTTGGAAATTATACCAACTTAAGAATATAATTTTTGTGATTTTCAGTCGTCTCTTGTGTGTTGATGCATTCATTGAGTCGTTGCGTCAGTTTGCCCACACCTTGGAAGCGTTTCGAAAAAATACTCTCATTATACACATTTTGAATACACACAAAAAAGTCTTTTGAGTGATGCACGCTCACAAAAAAGTTCCTTATCCATTCTTTTGACATATAGCATAGTGAGTCGTGAAATTTCATATCATCATATAACTCCTCGTTGGTTTCAATTCAAAGGAAATAGTCTGACCTGACCAGCTACATTTGGGGAAAAGCAAATCGGCTAAAAGTGCTGCTTATTCTTGTGTACAGCAGTCCAGTAGAATAGAAGCAAAAGTAGCTCTACTTCATGTCTCTCTCGCTTTTAAAAATAGTAAAGTAGTGTTTGCCAAACAGTTGCGTTTCTCATTTACAATTTCATATTCCACTAAACATAAGTGCAGCAGTAGCAGTTAGACGGGGTGAGCAGTGAACAAATCCATCCAACAACATTGTATTGAAAAATCTAACAAAATCCCATGTACTCAGAAAATAGAAGCCAGGCAAAACGCTCTGTTCGAATGGTTTCGCCTTCTCGAATTGTGTTTGCGTGGTGGTGAATCTTGCTTGAGTTCTCTTCTGGCAAACACTGAAAACTCTCGCAAAGCAATGGCAAGCAAGGAATCCTACACGAGCCTTTGGATTTTGCCTTACTAGTTGGTATGGTTTTGTACATAAGGTTGGTTGGTGGTGAGCTTTGTGTTGTTTCTTTTGGTGAGAAACGAACGTCAAGTCAGCTCAGCAGCAGTAGCTAAAGAAGCAATGCACCAACTTGCTTTATAGCAGCTCAGAAACAGAAAACCAGAAAGCTTTGGCTTTCAGCTAACTGGCATTGCTCACTCCTCACACTTCACTCAACTTCTCAAACTCCCAAGTCAGATCGTCTTCACAACTCAACTTTGTATCAGTATTCGTATGTACGTTCTCACGTACACAAGAAAAATTTAAGGCATCTCCTGTTTTAAAAAAACAAGAAAAAAGAGTTACGCAGTCACTAGCTCGTATATTAAAAAGCCCACAATACAAAATTGTAAAAGGAAAGGAGATACTCGACAAAATCAAGAACAAGTCTTGTCTTGAGTCAGCAGCAAAGCCAAAGAGAAAAAATGTGATTATTTGGCAGTTTTTGTAAAAAGAGACAAACCTTTTAGCAAAACATTGTCTTCAATTTGAATTAGTTGGGACAACTCAAAAAAAGAGAAAGAAAATTTTGCAAGACATATAATTCATGGAACTTCTTTTCATTCATTCAAGGTGATGAAACATTGTTGAAACTTTTTCTAAAGAAGCTGACAAGCCTAAGATTTGTATTTTTTCTGTCTCCGCAAAAGAGAAAAAGGGTCATAAATTACTTAAGTGATCAAAAAGTAATAACCCCTACAAGTGGTGTGGTCGTGTATGTGTATTGTGTAGTTAGGCACAAAACACATGAAACATGTAAAAAGCTTACTTTTGAAGGTGAACATATTCAATATTAAAAAGCAATAAATAAACATTACGCATGTGTGCATGCATTCCTATAAATGCTATCCTGAATAAATCGGGATAAAAAACAAACTCGGGAAACAAAGCCCAAGAAAAAGGATGAGAAGTGTGGTCATTCAATGAGAAAACTGTCTTACCTCGAAGGGAGGTCCAACTGTCAGTTTTGAGAAAATGCGTGTGTGGTGTTGTGGCAAGTAAGGGAAAAGCAGAAAACACATCTTTTCTTCTAGTAAGCGGACTTGTTGTAAGCGGCTCAGCCTTTTTGGTTGCCTCTCATCATCGTCTCGCGATCATCATCAACACCACCATCATCACCTTGTTACATTATTATTGCCACTTTTACTTCTTATTTTCAATTTTCACCCTATCATCTTGATACGAGAACTATGAGTAGGGCATAGTGTTGTTTCCGTGTGGTAGCTATATTTCATCTGATGTGAACGAGAGCTCGACATGAAAAGCCCTTGACTCTCAACCAGTGTAAACTTTAGAGCACGCGTGCAAATATAAATCAATTGACATTTTTTACATGATTATATACCAATCGTTTTAAGAAAAAACTAAAAAGATCGTTTTGCCATCATCGTGTGTCTTCCAACATATAGAGTGTAAAAAGTACATCATTGCCACCATCAAGACCGTCTCCAACGCACTAAAGGTGAAGTAAGGGACAGCTGATACGTTTTGGCATAATAAAAAACAAGAACTCAACCAACCACCACGAGTTTGTGGTATATACATGTACTGCCGAGATCTATCAAATGGTTCCTTTCTGGATCCATAAAGATTAATTTTATTGGGACATTATAAAAAGGATTTCACTCCTTTTTGCATGCGTGCTCCTCTATAAAATCTCTAGACTATATATAACTTTTTTGATAGATCAACATTTACGTGAATGTAGACAAATGAATTTTATTTTTATTTTCCGCTACCAGCCAAAAATGTAGTGTTGTATTATGTTAGTCAATCTCATTTGCTTTTAAGTAATGATTTATTGTCAGTGATTTTTTGGACACAAGCCCAGAGAAACATCATACTCACATAATATTTGTGCTCGCGGTAGGCTGGTACATTTTTTAGCAAAACGGAATGATAATAATAGCAATACTTTATCGTCAATATAGTACCAACACCAAACAGCTATAAAGCCATAAACTTAACTGATGATGAACATTTATATGCGCACTATTTTAAATCCCACCCCATAAAAAAGTATATACTTTACGCAGAAATTTTTAATGTACAAAAAGATTTGAAACATTACAAAAAGAAAAATTGCCAATTAGGCAGAGATAACAGAGAGAAAGAAAGAAGAGACAGAGAAAGACAGAAGAAAAGAAATTCACCTTGTCAAAAGAGCAGAGATTTTTAGTGGATCGTATATCAACAGGACAGGGAACAGCATCATTGTTGGTGAATTCCGCTTTGCCCCGTATTGAGCTTCACAACATCCCTATGAGTGCTTGTTATAGAGATATATGCAGCAAGCAACTCCAAGAAGATCTCCGTGCTGGTTGGTGATGCTGTACTATATGGGTGTTGTTTGTATGCATCTTTTACTAGCATCACTGTCGTTAGTTTGACGTGACTTATTTTTATTTACGACAAGAGAAAGAAAGGCATACACTCTTGTAGCAAAAAGGGGAAGTGAAACAATAACATAACGTTTTTTGCTGAAAGAAAGGCACCTCCTTTTTGTTGAAACGCATTGAACAATTTAATTACAGAGTGCAGCTAATAAAAAAGTGCATCATCGCATGCCATTAATTATCAACTACTTTTCGACGGTTCTCTTGGTATAATTTGCCTGGAACTGTTTTGAAATTACTCTGCTATCAACACAGTAAAAGTGGTTATTATGAGTACAACAATAGCTGTAAAAGCACCAATCTTCTCGTGTTATAAACATGGTCACACCCCTAGAATTACTTGTAATTGCCAATTAATTCAAAACAAATAACAGCTTACATAAATGGGTGATTAATAAAGTAGTTTGAACTAGAAAAGGTGGGTGATATAGCTGAGCAGACACAAAGAAATCGTGGTGTGCCAAGTGGACACTGTTAATTTGATGGTGGAAGATTGAAAATTCATCATCATCACCATCACCGTCATTGTTGCTGGTTACTATATATTACTTTTATTACTGTTTATATTGTTGTGGTGTGTGTGTGAATTGGTTATACCGTGTAAAGAAAGACACTCAATCGGTTATACGTTTTTGCTCGGTGTGCATTTTCCATTATACCCCAAAGCGAAATCACACAAACAGGCTTCCTTTTGGGAAAAAATCTTACATTGTGAATGCATGCTTATATATATGTAGACACACTTTACTCTATAAATACACATTTATACTGATTCGGAAGCTGCAATAAAAAGTCATAAAAGCCTGTGGCGAATCGGATCGTAATCGTCTCCCTTTCCTCTACTCAAGTCAACAACAAAAGTGAAAAGCAGCAGCAGTGGTGGCGGAGGTTGTGGTTATTTTTACGGTTTATAACTGCCATTCAATTCAATCTACAACAGCCATAGTGCTAAACACCAAACCGGAATATAATAGTGGAGCAAGCAAAAATCAAATCTTTGCACTTGTCTCAACTCTCAACATCAGCAGCAACACTGTGTGACGAGCAGAGTCCTCACACAAATTATAACACATTTTCATTCCAGATCTATATATATCCCATGAACTTAAGTAAAACCTTCTGCGTCGACTTCCTTCCTGGCGTAGCCGTCATAAAATTGTAAACTCACTGGTCTTTGGCTTCCATCTCAAGATTATCTTCTTGGTCAGTACAAAAACATAAAAAATCAATTATTTCTATGCAAGATTCCTTCTTATTTAATGATTTGAATATGCAATTTTCTCTAGCCAATTTATATTAAACAGCATTGTAGATTAAGCGTATAACTTTATCTTTTAGCAAACGTATGTAGCAATTTCTCAAACTAAAGGGTATCAACAATATAATATGGCAATGTCAATTCAATAAAAGCAGCGGCAGCGCAATTTATACTTATTATTAATAATATTTTTTCCTTTCAAACCTGCAATATAACAAGTAATAAATTTTTATCGCATAAAAAGTATTAAAAAGTCGTAGTAGTAGCATCACCACAGTATTTTTACACACATAGCTTGATTAATTGCACGTAGCATGCTCCAAAACTTAGTCTCGATCACCAGCATGCATTTTTCATATTTAAAACACATACATAGGCGCACACATTGTTTTTATAGGTGGTAATAGACACTGCGGCGGCAGACAGGCTTATGCGTGCGTGCATATTTTTATAGGTAGGTATATTATTATTGTTGATAGTAGTTCACCACCCCGTAAAAAGTAATAAAGCAATTAAAAAATCTTACTCACATAATAAATCCCTTTCAAGAAAAAATGTGATTGATGAAACTATTTTGAGGCAAAGTTGGGTGCCCACAGTACCGTGTTTGACTAGTGATATGGGGGTGATATGAGCTATGACTGACTATAAGGCTGTATCATCCTTTTATTAACACCAGCACGGTAAAGAAAAACCTGTCTAACTCTGTGTTTGGCGATAAAATAATAATGCATTGATGTGTGCGAGGTGTATTATTAGCAAACATTGTTTATTTTTCCTTTACCTTCCTGTTTACTACGACGAACAGCGGATATCTTTCAAGAAACTGTAGTACTGTTTAATAGACACACTAACTTGGTGATAATTATTTAATGACTCAGATTTATGAATGAATAAAATCATTAATATACATTTCAAACAGTCATCACAGTACAAAAACCTTTAAAAACCCTGGTTGCACAAGTTTGTCAGTAGGCAAAGTAAATTCTCCTTATAATCATTTACGGAGTGGTTTGACAAAGTATCTATTATTAATTTGCACCTGACTCTTGCGTGGGCAAATAGATAGTAGTTTTGAATGGACGAAAACGAGAAGGTAAATTAGGGAAAACAAAGAGACGCGGGTGTTTTGTAGTAAAAGTAAAGTGTTGTTATTTTTCTCTTTATTGTTATATTATTGCTACAACAGCTTATATTCACTTTTATTATAATAAGTATAATGGTTAAAACCGCGTGGGGAATAATACCTTATTTTATTGTTGGGGTGTCATAAAAGTAAAACCTGTAGCATTGCTCCGTATCTTTTATGCAGCTGAAATCAGGGATGGGGTAATAATAGCTTGAACCAATGTTTATATAATTTCTGTCAAGTACCTATAATATGTAGTAGTATAAACCAACCAAACATTATAGCTACAAGCTGCCAAACTAACAATTTTTTAAAGCGCACAATACTATAGACAGGGATTATATTTTAACGCGTCAAATAAAACACATGTGATTGACTATAAAGCTCACAGCTCCTGCTGGTAATTTTCGTAGCTTTTTACATTAATTACAATGTACAATCTTAAAGATTACGCGGTGGGCTAATGCAGGATTCATTAACCTGGACATAAGTTTGGTTGAAGAGTATTCAATGAAGACAATAATAGTACAACTACAAACTAGTTTTTCATAATATAACAATTTTGACATGCTAGTGTTTACATTTCCAATTGCTGTGTTTGCACAAAACATTTTATCAGCACAATTTTTTTTTGCCAGTTATCAGAGTACATAAAGTACCATGCACACACACGATGGCTTCTATAGATCAAGCGAGGGTAAACGGAACAATTTTTCATTTACTCAGTTCACCAAGTGTGGAAAAACTGACAGAAGAAATCTAACCCCTCAATTTACCTCGCCACGATCGCGATCTCTCCATCGCACATTATGTTGAAAATAATGTCTGGCATAGGTGATGCACACTCGTCTGAGGTGCTTTCTGTATAACTCATAGTAGCAGCAAGTAAATTAACCTGTAAAGTATGCATACATTTAGCTATATTTCCTTAACGCATTTAGTGTCTAATCATTTCTCATTTAAGCGAACAACTTTTACACTCGTCATTTTCATCATCATCATAAGGCTTCTAGAATGTGCCACCCCAGTAGGTTCATAATTATCCTTAATATTTAATCAGTTTTACTTGATGAGTTCCGGTAAAAGGCATGTGTGCGCATGCTTAACTGTGTATGAAAAAAGAAGAAGAAAAACAAGAGCAGGTTTCTTCATGTGAATATTGCGTGCATTAAATATTGGTTGAGTAGCAAGGGCGTTATTTTCTTGAGGCTGTAAAGGCAAGCAACTGTAACGTTACCGCACGTACGTCTTTTCTCGTTTTGTTTACAGTGTATATTCTAATTATGCTGGTTTAAGCTTTTCTAGTTTTACAAATAAAAAGATTAGCACAACACAATAGAAAACATTTGCTACAATTTTTTAGTCAAGTTAGCACAAAATCAATCTATAATTGAACAATGAAGATAGCCCATTCAGTTTTACCGTCGTGCCTTACCGTGTAGAAAAATCCCAGACATAACACAGGTTCATGACTGGTCTATTAACCCTTGAATTGTATTGCAGTTTAAGTGTTTATGAGCTTCTCATATATCAAAAGCACTGGGTATGCTGCTGTAAATAGATACCTATTCGGTGTACTGTTGCACAGAGAGTTCCGCCATGCTGTCATGTTAAATGCAAAACATAATTACGAACAGATAAAATTTAAAAACATCATCAAGAAGTGCATTTTTCTTCAGTATAATCATATGTTATCAGCATTTTTGTACCTCGAATTCGTTTATCTTTTAGCGGTGTATTTTTTGCAGTTTATTTGCATAGGTTTGAAAAGGATAAATAAATGCTATGTGCAAAAAAGTTTTTCAGTGTCTGGTGTAGTTGGCAATGAAAACGCAGAAAAAGTGCCTGATCTCGCGAATACCTTCATTAAATATGATACTTTGTACATTATGCAAAACGAATAAAATTATTTACCTTTAGAAAAATTAGAGTGTTTCATTATCACTGGACCAGAAAAATGCATTTTAAAAATTGTGTTCAAATAGTACAGGGTTTAAGATTAAATTGCGTTACCGCTGCAGCCAAATGACTGCTACATTGCTGTTGTTGCTATCTTTTTTGTAGTACGTTTAAAAAATACTCGCGCTTCCTCAAATTTTTATCTGCCTTTGTATCTTAATGTTCTTTATGTAGTAGACAATTGATAGAAAGTACACTAAATGGACAACAATTTGTAATTACTGTAGATCATGTAAATATGTACATATTTTGTATACTTGATCTGT
Source organism: Entomobrya proxima (assembly GCA_029691765.1). NCBI lineage: Eukaryota > Metazoa > Arthropoda > Collembola > Entomobryomorpha > Entomobryidae > Entomobrya > Entomobrya proxima. The sequence continues at coordinate 16,497,155 of CM056172.1, forward strand.
AAATACACATAAAGTATAATCCTATCTGGGTTTGAGTGTGTGTCGCAAGTAGTATGTGTATTTTACAAAATGTATTTCTATGCCTTTAAGTATTAAATTAAGCGCCTACGTTATTGTGCATTGTATATTGTAGAAACGGATCGTAGCACACCTTCCTCTGTGCACACTGGTGCAAAAATCTTCATCTGCCTGTTACCCCAACAACTTCTGCTGAAGTAATATATAAAAATCGCCGAACCAGCAAACGCTGCTTCCAACATTTTCCTCCACGCGGAAAAGTAAACGCGTCAAGTTTAGCATATCTAACTTCTGGATCAAAATTGAAAAATAATCGTGGTGTAATGTAACATATATTATATCCTTCCTGCTTCTTCGACTACTCAAAAACCTACTCAGCTTATCATCATTATCGCAGTTCAAGAATAAAGTTCATTCAAGTCAAGTCTTCTGCTGCTTTTTCTATGTTAAAAGACTGGCAAACACTTGCTTAAAATATAGGTGGTCATCCTTCTGCTGAAGTGGTCATCTCTATTCACTTTAAAAACTTATATATAAAAACCACCTCTAGTTTGTGTTGTTTGTTCCGTTTTGTTTTTAAACTCTACAAGCCAAAATTCAGAAGAAAAAAGAATAAGAGCTGAGCTAATAGCTCTTTTCTCTTCGTGGTGATGTTTTGATGATCACGGGGCGAGCGCTATCGTCCGCTCAGTGCTTATATGAATGCATCTAGGTATGTAAGCAAAACGGTATAAACTGTAAAAATTATACATATAAATTTATAATCTTTACAATCCCTCTTTTTATTTATATGAATGATCTTTTTTACCCCTTGCACACTCTATCCAATACAGCTTAGTATTTTCACTTTATGTAATTAATTTCATTTGGTCTATTTTCTAATGCACGAAGCATGACTCACGACAATCAATATTTTCTATTACATGGCAAATCAGTATAGGTATTTAGGTATGTTCATGACCTACGCCTACATTACATTTTGGTTTTTTTATTAAATAACTTTGGATGAAATTATGATTTATTGTTATTTTACGCTTTGCAATTGCATTTGTTTTGCGCTGCACTGCTTCTTATTGCGATCTGTTGTTTGCCAAAACATATTTTCAAAAGTTGCTTTTGATTTACTAATTGCTGCAGCTAGAGTATACCATACAAAATCTTCCCTGTGCTACATTAAAATCAAAGCAGCACTCTACCACCCCTTTCCCGCTTATAATAGAGATTATAGGCATTTGTGAAAAGCTTACCGTTGGATATTTTTACAATTTCTGTTTACATTTGATTAAAACCTTAAATCTTTTCCACTTCGTCATCTTCGCGCATGCTATCATGGCAGAAGAATGAAAGATGGATTCACCAAAGCGTTATTACGTTCGTACAATTCAAGTCAATGCCACTACCCCTACCATCAATATCATTCCACGTGCCTGATGGCCAGTTAGTAGTTCCGTTTTTTAGAGAATGGTTTCAAGTTTTTCCTGAATAATGATAGAAATACTCAAGCACATATCACGTGCACGTGAACTACGAATGCATATTATATCTGTTTTCGTTCCTTTGTGTGGTGATAACTTGATGATGATGGTTACTAGTGCGTACAGATAACTCCTTTGAGGTTTTATTCGATTAATTTTAAACAACAATGAATCATGCTATAATACGTTGGTTCATTTTATGAACTTGTTGGCCGAGCTCATTCTAGAAAATACCGAAATTGTTAAAAAGGTAAATTTGCGAGAATGTTTATTTACTTCAATAAGATCAAACATAATTGTAATAATTGCAATTAGATAAAATTATGTTGTTCTCCAACTGCAGGGCAGCTGCTCAGTTCTGATTCTTTGAAGGATCTGGGAACACTGATCTGGAAAAATGATCAATAAACATTGATTAGTGCAAAATAGTTAAAGATTTAAACCCAATGACCCTTTTAAAATTGCTATCAATATCAGAATATTTCACATGTTAATAGATATAAGTTAGATTCTCGGTTTTACAGGACATCTTGTTATTCTATCAACTATTGTATCCTCACCCTGTTATAAAATTGCAACACAATCGCATAATGTATAATGCATGGCGGAATTATACCTGCATAATGCTATTATATTAGCATACTTACGGAGAGGTATTGTTAATTTGAACAAGTTAGTACTGTATACCACTTCGGAAGCCAAGAGCCACGGGGGATTCTCCAGATAAACATCTAGAAAGAAGCCACAGGGTGCATTTCTATACATCATTCATCTTTTATTCTTCCTTCTTCGCATAAAAGAACACTGCACCCGCGCAAATTTATCTATTAGGTAATCTACTTATTACGTACTTGCTATATGTGTACGCAAATGCATAATACTCTTTGTATTTCGATTTTGTCGAAAATGATTGATTTAAAGATAGAAGGTACCAATAGTAGATAATCGAATATTGAATATTATAATCGAAAATGTTTTAAATCAAGACCACATTTATAGAATATAGCTTTTACTTAATTAAATAAGTAGCAATGCGGGTGTCCACTGGGGCAAGGATACTAATTAATATTCTGACTGCGTCACTCCTCAACATATTCAGAATGAACTAGTTAGAGTACCTTGTATTTGATGTTGCATAATTCAGTACGAAGTAGTATTAGAGAGATTAAACAATTTGCCGACTGGATTAGTGGAATGTACGGCAAATTTAAAAGCTTAATACTTTGTACTTGTTTCTATTCATTCATAATATTTATATTAAAATTATATAAATTATACTGGATATTCAGTTACCACCACCAAATTAAACTGACTGATCAATGTTAATCAGCAGCTAGTAGAAAATGGGGAAAAAGAATGAAGCATTTATTATAATCATTTTCATTCAGAATAAGTGAAAAGACGAATATCCTACAACTTTCATAATCACAATTTTCCTTATTTTTATCTACGCTTTTGACTTTGAACGTCACAATGTTCATTTTCATAAAGGAAATAAGAGTCAACTTTTTACAAGATGCAACGATAGCTGATGAGTGTCATCTAAATTTAATAAATTTATAAGCCCTCCTATTTTTATCATATCATCATTCGTTAAAGTTAATCGAGCCGAGGCTAAAAACGCTGACTTATAAGAACCAGGATCAGATAAGAAATCTATCTATAACCCGTCAGTAAATTAAGTCCTCTGATAATGCATATACAAGAATAGAAAACAGTAAGAATGTGATGATGGTAAAAGCGATATCTTACAATCATATTAAGCCTCAGTAAACCCGGGAACTACTTCTGTCATTCATTACGTTCCAGATCTTGATGTACACATTTAACTTGGATACTACTTCATTCATAATCTAAGCTACATGACACATGATGATAGACAAGTAAAATTTTGAGAAACGGGATATGCTTCCAGCAAAATGTTTTAAAAACAAAATCAGCAAATACTCATTTAGCACGGTTCATACAAAGTTCATGTTGAGTGAGACGCACGATTTAAGTTTTCGATTCAATTATGAAGAAAGATCCGTCAGCAGTGTGTTGTGTTGTAGCATTCTCGCTAAATATTTTTTCTCAATAGCAGCAGCAACCAAAAGTCAAGATTTTTCCAATTCCTGCTTTGCTGGTTGCAATGCTACTACCATTTTCCTTATGCACACATTGAAACGCGCTCCTGCTGACTTCACATCACTCTGATCTAATAAATTAGATGAAAACATCAGCCTGAAAATCAAAATAATATTATTATAAGCAAGTTAAACAGTCAACGATATAGGACGACGAGTACGTACGTAGAATATGCTTTTACGAATATGATATCACGGAGTCAACATATATGAGTCTAAGCCGCCTGTATTTTTTTTCTTTTGACAATAATAATCATAATTCGGCATGACTCTGTTGTCGTTTTTTCGTGATGATATCTGTTTAGTATTGTGAATATTGCTGCCTGTTGAGTCAACTAGCTGGGAAGCCTTCATTTGTTGCCTTGTTGCTTCAACCAGTCGGTATACACGCACATTCAATGTAATAAATGTTGCAGTTTTCAAAAGCATCTTGGTTAACAGCGTAGTCAAAATATCAGCCAAGTTAGGCGTCTGAAAAATAGTAGTAACCAGGATTGAATTGCCAATTTAATATGACCATACACATTACCATAAACTTTACTGTATTGCATTAGTCATCACATCATCACATTTTTATGATAATAATGCTCTCTGTATAACAGTAGTAGGCACGGCATCACACCAGTATAACAACAAATAAATCCAGCCTAACAAAGCTTCTTTTGTGGAATCCAAAATAAATGTTTACTTGTAATTTATCCATTAGGCATGTATTAATAATCTCAGCAAAAACATCGTGCAGAGACATTCAAAAGAAAAAATGCTCATTACGGCAGTAGCAAGTGCAAGCAGCATTAGTATATACTAAGTACTTGTGAAATTTGAGACTTTCTACACCTTCGCACAATCATGCATGACCTTCAACGATACAGTACTCCGTGTGTGGTAATAAGAACAGTGGATATTAAAATAAAAATATAAAAAATCTCTTGCACACTCCTATTGTTTCTCAATATTTTTAACTAGGAAAATGGCCTTAGCATTGAAGCATAGTTCGCATTAGAGAATCTATATGCATCTGTACCAGATATCTTACCGTTGTGATTCGAATTGCCATTTACAACGGTTGCAAGTGTCTTTAAAGGATACCCAATACATTGAGGTGAGCAAGATGATTTTAGTTTATATGTGCTACTGAAGATTCATATTATTAGCAAATGATAGTATGCTACACAAAGACAATGTTATGTGTTTTTTGTCATTTGATATCATGTTGATGATGATTGTATGAGCATCAAACTCATCATAATCATCATCGCAGAGGTTTGTCAGCAGAAAGGAAACTGAAAGACAAACGAAAAGGAAAATCACTTTGAAAAAAATTTAATCAATTAAGCAAAAAATAATAAACAGCAGCAACATGATCAGCCGACAGGTAGGGTACGTACGTTAATTTTGCTGGTGGCAATGTTGTAGGTAGTGAAAAAACCACACGAAGATGTTAAGTGAATTCCTTTATTGAAAAATTAGAAAAAATCCATCCTTCAAAATGTGATTGATATACTGAGTAGATCCTCTTCTTGCTTCTTCTTCTTCTTACCTTTAATTCCCCATATTATAGTTTGTGAAGAATCGAACGCGAGCAAAAGCCAGTCCGATAAGCAGACAGAGTGGCAGTCGAATAGACAAAAATATTACTTGATACGATTCACCTTTTCTAGCATATTGAAAGGAAAATAATAAGATTCAGCTGCCGTGCTTCTGTTGCCTCTTAAAAACGCGTGTGTTTCAGCGTAAGTTCAAAAGTTGTACAAAAGGGTAATGTGGTATTTCTTGCGTTTTCAAAGCAGTAGCTCTTTCGAAAACTTTTTTGCTGCGCCGTTTGTTGTTGCCTTCTTGCGTAGAGTAGATTATTTTATGATGATGACGGTATACTGACAACAAACACTGAAGTATAGTAGTAGCAGTGGTGGTGATGGTTCATATTATTATGGCAATGTTAATAGAATGTGGAGAAACAAAACTGAAAACTAAAGGAAGGTGAAACTTGCGCTTGTTGCATTTTGGTTTTAAATTTAAAAGAGCAACATCATTTTATCGGTACATGAAAGCCTTTTTAGGGCTTAGTTATGTATTTGCATGTAAGTAAGGTACACACACGCTTTTTGAATGAAATCATTTACGCTTTTTCGCATGTGTGTGTATAAGCAACGCATCGTGATGTTTAACTATTTACAAATTAATTGCGAATGTATTTATAAAATATGCAAAATAATTAGTCAAGCTTAATAGGGACCTATAATGTTGGTTGTTGTTCCTGCTGTCGCTGCTTGTTCAAGCACCAATTCCTTTTGTTTTTGTCCCTTTTCGCATTATCTGTATTTACTGATTTTTCATATAATTAGCCTTCAGCAAGCAAGCAAATAAGCACAAAGCATATTATGTAAGTTTGAGAGAAGACATTTTGTTTTAAAAATACTTAATCGGTTCATAAATGTTAATTCAATATAAGTCATTTATTTGACCATGCTTGTACAGTTAGATTTAGAATTCATTATATTATGTCGTTATTTATTGCATAGTAAATATTCTGTTATTTTGCTACTGTTGTCGCCGTTTCTGGTAGCTGTTGTTATTTCCAATTTTGTGATCGATATAACGATAAAGAAATTTGCATAGGAAATTTATTGCCTACAAGTCTATCATCAACTTGCAAAAACATAAGTACCTTTATACAAAGTTATAGTAGTATAGTAATTTCCATTGCCCGTCTCTGTTTTATTCCTTGCAGATTGAATTTTTCCATTTATGAAGAAAAGACAAGAAAAAATAAAAGAAGCAATTAAATTCAATACACTACTGTAAATTCATGTAACGGAAGAAGACGGGGATTCTCTATACCATTATAATTGATAATAAATAAGTCAAACTTGAAGCAACAAAAAAACTGACCAATTGCTAGATCCTAGTAAACACCGGCTGCAAAGTGCAAACTCTCATTGTATCCGCATGTATGTATTTGTTCAAAGATTTTTGCCAGTAGCATCTGTGTCCGTTTATAAAAATGATCTCAAATGAGCAAATAAAAAACTTTTTACCAATCACTATTCTGCTTTGTGAATAAGTATCAGCTTCATTAACTTGACTTCGTACGAAAGCCAAAAAATTCAACAAAAACGAACTGCTATACAGGAACGTTGTTGTGTAATGCAAGTAAATGAACATTGTTTTGTGCTTATCAGTGTGCGAAAACTTTTGCATTAATTAGTCAAAAAAGAAGGCTTTGTGCAGGATAATAAGTTATCGACTGAAGAGGGAAATCACTCGCATCCCATCGCTTTTTTAATCGCGAGGTTGCACAAAAACGGTCAATTATTTAATTTACTGCAAATGTTCATCAATTGATAGTGTGCGGGTGCAGCAATTCACATCATGCATCTGACTACCTCAAGCATTGTGAAGAACGTTATGAAGATACTAGTTGCGATTTTACAAATGAACTGTCTAATAAGTTCAAGTTAATTTAATGAACAGACTGGTGTAGATCTCATGATGAAGAACGTCTAAAACAACGTGACAAAATAGACAAACACTTTTGCGAGAAAGCAATTCTGCGTTTGATCTGTAACAAAAAGTCCTTTTGAAAAGGATTTAATATTAATTCACAACCAAAAGTCAAAACAAACTTTGAAAAAAAGTTAGACAAAATGTTATTTACTTGCTTGCGTGAAGGTGGGCCAGGAGCAGTTGCCTCAGCCTCATCAGGAGGGGTATTAGACGCCCCACTTTCCTCCGGTTTGAGTTGTGGTCGCATGAACATGATGAATGGAAGTTTATACGATGATGGGGGCGGTGGAAGTGGCGCTGGTGGCACGACAAACGGTGGCGGGGCAAATGGAGGGGGCAGCTCGTCCTCAGGCGGCTCTTCAGCAACCACCCCGATCTCATCAACAACAAGTCCGCCATATAATCATAACAATAATACTATTAAACTCGAGTCAACTTCCCCAATAGTTTCCTCTATGTCCCTCTCCTTGTCAAACGGGAGTTCTCATTCTTCTCCCACTGGAGCCTCGAGCACGGGACCCCTTCATATCCCAGCTAAAAGATTACCTGTGGGCCCTGCGGGTGGTGGGGCAGCGGCTGCTGCTGCTGGAACATCTTGTAGTCTCGCTTATGGGGGACACTCTTCTGCAGCTGCCGGTTAGAGAGCTTTTCTATTAATTTGACTACTACTACTTAACTTAACTACCATTCAATTCACACACATGTACAAGTTTTTTATATCAACCTGCTTCTTTCCTGTACCTCATCGTTAATTTGTTGGATTTTATAAACTAATTTAGATAGATCAGCGTCGGCGCGGTAGCATTTACTTTTACATCTGTATCCGTCATCATCATGTTTGGTACCTCTTTAATTTACTGTATATGCATTTATGATTGTGATCACTTTTGTAAACTTTCCTTATTTATTCCGATCAATTTCATTGTACAAAGCCAATTCAACGTGGCAAACAGAGAATCTGTTCACATACACCAAATAGCACTCTTGCACTTTCGTTTTGATATTGGGTTTTGTAAAAGCCAAGAAAGGCATCATTGCAAGCTTTTCTGTGTTTTAGTGTACCTATACTGGTTTTTTGTCATTTATTTTGTACATGGTTATGGTTGCTTTTTTTACCTTCTCATCCCATCCTGTCAAACTATGTATATTGTAGTACTAGTATGTACTAAACTAAACCAAAAGTATGAATTCACCAATGAACTGAAAAATTTTAGGACATTTTTTTAAAAGCATTCATAATTCCTATTCATGATTTTCATTTTTTCATCTCATCCCGTATATTTTCCGTATAAATGTATTTTGTATAAATGTTTTAAAAAGATGCCAATATTTAATCAAACTTTCTCTGCAGCGTGGTCGAGTTATCCAGGGTCCTTACCGGTGGACACTTCACTTAGTGGTGGAACAAGTGGCGGAGGTGGTGGAGCCAGTAGTGGCAGTGGAACGGGTTCATCAAGTACATCAGCAGCGGCGGCAGCAGCAGCAGCAGCAGCAGCTCACCAAGTTTCCTCGTTCGAGCCCAACCCTTACGGAGCAGCAATGGGTTCTTCAGCGGCGGCGGCAGCAGCCTACTATTCCCCCAGCTCTCACCGAAAAGATGGACATCATGGCGGTCATGGCCTACCTTTCTGGCCCAATGATGCGTACAAGTATCCAGGAGCCCCTTCATCAATCACAGAGTGTCAGGCAGCATTCGGTGCTCAGAGTTGGTGTAACTACTCACCTTATGCGGGCCGTGTGCCAAGCCATATGGACACTCATGGTCAACCAGTATCTTACTTGACCGCTGCCGCAGCAGTTTCAGCTGCGGATGAGCGCAAACCTTTCGTTGACCCTGCTACTTTTCATGACAGCTATGGCATCAGAAATGCATACGGCGCTCCCGATCCTAGCTCGGCGTCGCCTTACCCTCCATCAGGTTAGTAACATTTTGGCTCTTTCGAAATCGTAGCATGTTTTATCAATTTCTGCTTTGTTAATGCTCTTTTTAAATTGCTCTTTGTAACTTTGTAAGGCTTTCTACTTTCTTAGCAAGCTTTTAATGACAAGGCTAAAAAAACCATGTGCATATACTTTTGCATTTATAAATTCATGTGTTGTCTTTAAATTCTTTTAAAAGTAAACCTGTGCTCAAGGATTTTTGCTCTCATTCCACCCCTCTCGCCAGAGACTTATTTTCCTTTCAGCGTGTCGTAGTAAATAGTGTATAGTAGTATACACTCATATGGTAAATAGTATTATCAACGCATCAGAAAATCAGTTTATCAGAAGTTGGCTTCTGTCTGTGTCAATTTTACAAAGCTTTTCTTTTAAAATAGATAGTCGGGCTATGTGTTTAGCATAATGGAAGTTAAAAGCTTGCTGAACAGAAGAGTAGACTTTTTAGAGAAAGTGATTCATACACTCAGCTCTTAGGAAAAATGTGGATTTATGGCGAGCTCGCTAAAATGTATATGCAAGCAAACGCAAAAGTGGTGAGCGCGTCGTTTTATAATTTAGGCATGTAGAAAAAGGAAATGCTTACTTCAAGCAAAAATCGTGTCAGGAGAAATGAGAATCAACGAAAGACGAAAGAAAACGTGAAGGAAAAGTAGCAAAAGTCAACCATCACAAAGACATGCATTCATAAATTGACTGACAGCAACATACATATAGTAATATAGCACACAAGAATACATGACGCAATACATTATTAGTTTTATATTGATTTTGTCATTCATCACGACGACGAGAAACGAAGCAAAAATGCAAAGTCAAAGTTTTTGGCTGGTTTTTAAGCTCTTGTTATTTTAGCTCCTAGCACATAGTCAAGCCGCATTCATTCTGATTTATAAAGGCTACCTTCTCTAACATTATTACAAAGGAAGGGATCGCAAACAGGATAAGTTTAGCCAGTGTTAAGTTTTGTTTATACTTGACAGTTTATCCTGCTTTGGGAAAGCTGAGTCATTGTCTCAACAGTTATTGCAGAGGAGAAGATTGTGTAAGTATGTGAAATTAGTTTAGCAGGAAGGGAAGAAAGTGGAGTATTTATTTCAGCGGTCTAACTAAAATCCTTCGAGTTCAAACGTAGTCCATCTTTTGTATAAAAAGACATTTCCCGGGTCCATGTGTTGATTGAAACGACTTTCGTGCAATAACTTTCTGTCATCATATCACTTTTGCTCCGGCTATCTTCTTGTCATTTTCCTATCTCCTCTGTCTAGAGAAATTTCACATTCAAAATTCTTGTCTCTTCTCGTGGCCCCTTCAGACTCCAACAGATTTACATAAAATCCATATAACAAGTACACGTGAGCGTGTGAGTAGGATGTTATATTGTGAGAGAGCAGGGGAGAGAAAAGATGAAAGAAGAATGAGGGTTGGCACTTTAGTTGGAGTGCGTGTAGAATGATATGTCATACATAAATAGCACATCATATCATATCGTCACACTCCATGCTCTTTTACAATTCTTTAAAATTAAGAACAACTTTTCAGAAAAGCCTCCACCATCCATCGAAATCATGTCCTTTCTCTTCTCCACATTTTATCATGCAAATGCAACATGAAAACTAGAATATTTTGTACGCGTTGAGAAAAAGAACAAGTACATGGAATGGTGCTTGTGATTCATTACAGTTGACACTATTTTGTATTCTTAGCAGGACTCATGGACATGGTTTCCCATGGGTGAGTGAGCAACTCCGAAGTATTAGAGACGTAAGATTGTATTACCGTTTTCCATGCTGCTTTAATTAACATCCATTGACTTTCATTTTTCATTACACTAAACATTCTTGGCAGTTTCTTTTTAGTCATTGACCATGATTATATAATTATAAATTGAACAAAAACGTAAAGAAAAAAATCTTTGCAAATGTGCTAAAAATTGCACAAATTTACAAAATACATGAACACCATTATCATCAATCTTTTTGGTGTTGGTATTAACATATGAAGTGTTTGCTGACGGTAGCTAGCATAGCAGCGGTATCATCAACTACTTGTAAAAAAGTAAATGTGCAATAAAACGGTTTATTTGGAGTGCGGCCGCATACATTTTATAGTATAGGCTTGTAGGTCGAGTAGTAGGACAAAAAAGTTTATAAGGTGTGCGCTACTCATAACATTTTGTCGTGTGTATATATAAACTATACGAGTGTTTATATTACTTCATAAACTGCATAATAATGATATTTACTGCCACCAACATAACGTTAGTAAAGTTTATGCGTGTACCTAACCGTCAAATTTTATTTTATGATTATTACCCCCAATACACACGTATTGTCATCTTGAAAATGTGAAGAGATGCAAGTCATGTGTTTTGTGTGGAAAGGAAAAGGAAGGTCGTCCAGCCAGCCTTATACAACACGGTAGTCGTGGTGTAGTCAGTGCAAAAGTAGAAAAATGCTAGCAAACGTAAACAAACCAAAAATGAGTTATGGTCTAATATTTTTATTTTTGTGAGAAGGTTAAAGATATGCGTTTTTTGCTTGCGTTCTTGTGTAGGCATAAACATGGTATGAAGTACAGTCCTAAATTGTGCTCATGATGATGATGATGGGATAGGGATTGGCATTATTAATGACAGAAGGAATTTCATCTTTGGTCCATTACTGTTTACATTGTAATCGAGGAAGAAAAACGATTTTTTGAACCTTGCAATTTCTGGGTCGCCGCAGGTGGGCCATTGTGGTATAGAATGCAAAAACAGTTTTTTGTTAACTCAGTTTGCTTTGTTGGTTTCCATTTTTGCACACATTAAATCTAAAAACGGATTATTATCTTGACTACTAAATCTTTAGAGGACAAAACTCCCTTCTCAAAAAAAGTTAAAGAACATGGGTTGAAAATGAAAGTAATAAAGTAATAAAACCCTGAGAGCTAAGGATAGCTCACAGGTTTTGTATCCATCAATTTTTTAACAGCACACCTGGGTAAAAACGCACTTGAAAAGACGGTTCACAATTCCAGCAAGCCATCCTTGCATGCATAGAAAGGGCAACTTATTGATTTATATAGGTAAAAATTCGGGATATTTTACCTTAGAATGAGTGTGGCGTTTTATTACGAATTGTCATGTGCTGGTATTCCTTCAAGAAAGAGTAAAAAGTATAATAATAAGTGATTGTCGTCTTTTTATCGGATATTGTTCAAAAGGTTCAAAAGGTACGTGTGTTTTGGTGTGTATACCTAGCTAAATTTGGATTACCAGCCCTTTTCTTACAATCAATGGAAACCGTCAGTAAAATTCTTCATCATATGTGGCACCGTGTTTTAAACTTTATTGTACCTACTTGTATTCTTTTGATTCTCTTATGCAGTGCGAGCGCATGTTTATGTAACTTTTAAAAAAATTATCAGCATGATCACTTCGACCTACTCAGCTACTTTTATTGCTTCAGAAAGATTCAGGAAGTCGTGGTAATAGATGACGGGTTGAAATACAAAAATGGTCCTAAAGTATGACTGCTTTACCATTGCGTAGCTTGGACAAAACATGTACATAAGGCTTTGCTTTTTTACTAAAAATACATGCAATAAAGAAGGGTGAATCTCTCGTTTTTTTGTCTTATTTTTATTGTATCCTTTTTACTCCTTTAACCCACGTTTTTTTCTGGAAAAGGTCAGTTTCACTCTCTCTTTTTTTTGTTATAATTCTGATTTAACTATAGCGTTGGCTTTGTAGGTAATTCAATATTCCAACAAAAAGCCTGCATCCTGCACATTTTTTAGAACCCAGAATCTGTTTTATGATATAAGAATGAGAGAAATGGAAAATTTTCTTGGAAGAAAGTGGTTTTAGAGAATGCTGGTTCTGTGAAATCGAGAAACATAAACAGTGCATTAGATATGGCAGAGGATTGTAAAAAGTACTTGCATTAAGAATTGACTTTCAATACGTTAATCTAACAGAAATTGCAGTACAGCTAGAAATTGTTCTTCTGTATTTTTATCTCCAGTCTGATTTTTGTCTTGGTTGTGACTACTCATCATCTCCTGGATAAAACGGAGTCACGAAATGGCTGTGTAGTTAATTGTTTGTGGGCATTTTGCATGATGAATCTAGAAAATACTCTTTAATCAAGTATTTGCGTATAATATTGTTTTTTTTTTCAATTACATGTAAAGGAGAGTGTGTATATATTATCAGACGCGTCTTATAATTTGCAAAAAAATATTGCCAAAAGTGTCGAGAGTATAGAGTTATGAAATGAGCCGAAATGACCGCTCCTTTTCTTGTACGTCTTTCTAAATCCTACAAATAGCAATTACGTCAGAGCTTTGGATCACTCCCTTTGTGCTATATCTACAATCTAGTGCATGTGTGAGAAGTGTAAAAGATATACGTACCTACCGAGCATATAATATGTAATCATCGCACCATCATCATTTTAAATCGGTATGTCTCAATTTCTCCTGTTTGAGCTTGATCCTTCTTCAATTTAGTAAAAATTAAGGTTAACATTTTTATTCCATATACAACTTTTTATCATACATTTATATCATTTGCATCCATGTTAGCGGAATGAATTAAATTATCCTAGCAAAGTTAGCACAAGTGTCAACGACCAAAGCGTTGGTATGCTGCTTTTAACATGCAGTGACACTTGCTGTTTTGTAGTTAGTTTTCTCCAGGTCATATTTATTTAACAAATCAAGAGTTAGTATTTATTTTTCGAAGTTGTTGATGTACGAAATGAGATAAAAGGGTTAAATTGGGTTAAATGGTTTTATTGCTGAAGCAACTTTATGTTTTACATGTACGGGTGCGTTTAGCTTAGCATTAATAATGTCATTAAATTCAGTTTCATCAGTCAGTCTTAAGAGTTATGTATTCCAATTTGAACTACCCCTAAGAGAGGATGAAGTAAATATCTTTAATTTAGACAACCAAAATGTCTGGTTGTAATGCTATTGTCTGTGAACAGTGTTTATTGCCAATTTCAGTAACGTGACTAATTCGTGTTATAATTAATGGTACAATTTTATTACACCTTTGTTAAATAATGTTTCTCATTAAACGTTGGTAGAAATTACTTAATCCTCCAAAATGGTGAATGGCTTAATTAACTCTAAATGACTATTCATCTCAAGTATGCTATTTGTTCAATGACAAGTTTAAATTTTTATAACATGCTATCATCAGAGCCCAAGCTGTGTGCGTATTTTCTTAAATATTCCAAAATACTTTTCCAACCATACTATACATTTGGGTGGCAACAAGATGTAAATGATGAATGAACAGAATATTTTTGTGTACGTGATGTGATGAGTGGTTTGGACGTACATGGGTTGCTACATTTCATGGCTACTAATACTAATTTATTATTTATAAAAAATGTAATCATGTTAGCTATTTCTACTAAAACATTGGTTACTTATGTATAATTTTTCAGGAAAAATTAAAATTAAATATAATATATTGTACACTTTAGTTTGTACACATACTTTGTAATATTTAAGCTTCTGCTATAGAAAAAAATATAAAACGGTAAGAATTTTGGTAGGGTAAGAATGCATCACGTATGTACATGTTGCTCATCTCTCCGTTATTACTTTTTGTCTGGCTGATCTCAGATTTGCCCTCTGTGGCACTACTTCACCATGCTTTTGTTAGGGTTAAATAGTGCCATATGGACCCATTTGTCTGACATGGATCTACAAGAACATGTACACAAATACATTTTTTCTTTCTTTCTTGCCTACTACTATGTATCTAGTCACACACGGCACACATACCTATACTACCATATATATGATGCATGAAAAATACACGAAACAACATTATAATAATGTCTGAATAAAACGGAGAACTTTTTGGTTACCAACAAAAAATTTGGCGTACGAAGATGAGAAGGGAAAAAATTGAAGTCAACTAGTCAAGCAAAAGTCACACACACACTTTGCTAGCAGAGCAGGATGATAATGGTGATGATGATCATGATCATGGCTGCTTAAAGACATGTCGCCTACTTTTTACTATTATTCAATTAGGCTAAAGTGGGATTCAGCAAGACAACGACAGATCTGAGCGGGCATGCACGCATCATTTGATGCTAAACGCTAAAAAGCAGTGCAAAAAACTGTTGGAAAATTTACCAGAGAGCTGTCTCGATGTGTGAGCAACCGAGCACACTTTTAATGATGCTACAATTTATTTCATTATTTTTCTTCAATGTTGGAGGTATAATGTAACACACAAGGGAGGGAAGACGATGAGCAAAAGTTGAAGAAATGTTTCATGCACATTCTTAGCTAAGTATTTTGCTGTTAAACAGTCACCACTGCTGCAATCGAGATTGTAAAAGAATTTTGCTGAAATTCCAGTCATTCTTTAATTTAATTTTGTTAGAGTTACAACAGACTCACAGACGATTCTTTAAAAATCTAAAATATATATAGAACAAAAGTAAAGCAGTTTGATGCTGTTTCCTGGCAGTTTTAGATTTTCTCAACTCTTTCTGACACTGTTTGATGGTATTTTATCCTTACAGTGTCTCTTATTCCCTCGGCGTCATTAACCGAGTTGGGAGGTAGGATTGGTAAGAGTTAAATAATTTAAATTGCCTGAGAATTTGCTGCAAAAACCGCAATATTATGCGTCAATGAATTTATGACGATTTTTTGTTGCAGAATGCCAATCTCTTTGAAAGTAAAAGTATTTTCTTTCACACACGAACTTTTGTTTGTTGATTTTTCGGATAATATGCTAGTAAGCTGTTGGCTCATTAACAATTTAAACCTCTACGCTCGTCTCATTTTCCAACGTCTTTCGTCCATTGCCATTGTTTATATGCTGTTGCATGTTTTGCTCGTATATCTGCCCAGACTGATGTACATTAACTTTTCAAGGGACTATACTCTATACTTCGATGAACTTGCGTCGGAGTGATAATGTGATTTAATGAGCCCATTATCATGCGAAATGGCTAGCCAACATCATATAGTATCGTCACAAATGTGTTAAAAAGCTGCCGACTATTAATGTATCTACTTTTCTCTCTATAAAACTACAGTGAGTCAGACAGACATACACAAGTTAGCAGCATAATAAATGAGCAAGTTGATCCATAATTTACAGCGCTTACTTGAATTACTTTACATTCAGAGTACGCGTTCTTGCCTACATGCAAGCAAATACACATTGAATGGCAATGCACATTTGATGAAAGGAGACCTCTTCACGAGAAGAGAAATGGTAGCTCTGAGTAAATAAGAGTTATGGTATTATTATTGTTTGTGTAACGTAGTAAAAGGCGTAAAAAATAATGATTATTGCTTGAGTATAGACTCATTCAGTTTGTGATATAATAGTAATGTTACATACAGATAAACACGCCACTTTACCTTACACCTGAAATTCTACCTAACACAAATATCGTTTCAAAGGGCGGTAAGAATTTGTAATGTTGAATGTATCAAAGTGCATCTTCTTATTAGGTGTTTTATGATTATTGTTATTATTTATACAGCAATAATCGCAACTCCATTAAATTCAATTATGTATACTAGCGGTTACTTGAAAAGCTGTTCACGTCCATTTAGCACTTATTTACAAGCTGGCTACATTCATTTAAAATAATTGCAATTTTACACCAAAGCGTTTACAGATAATTTCTTATTAAGTACATGTCATTAAGTACTCCCAAATTACAATTAAAAATGAAGGTTCTCGGGATAAAAAGAATATATTATGTAATGTAATGAGTTTATTTACTGCACATACACAAGCTTCTGAAAAAAATGCATACTATTGCATTTGATGCTCTTCAATAAATGTTTAAATCGATGCAGATGCAGCAACAGCATATTTCTGGAACCGATTCTCTTTAAAGCTTGTTTAATTTTTTGCTAGTTTTATCTTGCAGCCTGAGACGCATGAAAAGGCTACCGCATATTGATCAGCGTTTCCCATACACTTCATTTTTTGTCGAAGCAGTTTCTTTCAATGTTTATAATAGGCGGAGCATTTATTACGCTTTGATACTTACCGACGTTTCGGAACAGATGGAAGGTGCCTTGACAAAAAATGTTCTACAACTCACATTGCACATTTTGAGGGTTCAAGAGTTTAAACAAAGAAGCATCTAAAGGATTCCGCCATGCCAGCGGAAAATGGTTTGTATAAGTCATCAGCGTTTTGGCATGTTCGCATTTTTTGCATGTTCTATTCTGGTTTCCAGTACCAGAGTTAAAAGTACATGGTTGCATGAGTATGATCTCATTTCTTATTTGCCCGATGAAAATGCTGGTCCTCAAATCATTACTTTGGTGGTTCCTAGTTAGTTCTTCATGAAAACAGGAAGCATGTATTTTTTGTAAATGCAGTTTTCTACTATTTAATGGAAGAAATGCGTACTTCAGCATTTTATACATGTAATTGTTTGTCGATTTTTAAGAGTATCCTTGTAATGACAAAAGCATAACAATGACTATATCTGTGAAAGGTACACATACAAAATACATACTATTCAGATCAAAATTGTTAATTTTTACAACAAAAATGAGTTATCAAACTAATAAGCAAACTAGAAGCGTTGCGTAGCAAAAACGAACATACATATTTGTGATTTTGACTTGTTCTTCAATATTCGTGTTGGCAACCAGAGCAACCTGAATGTGTGTGTTCTCCCTCGCTTTTCTTCACACCAGTTGTTCTTCTGATTTCATCCTCAAGGAAGTTTATCAAATCGAAAGCCAAAGCTCTACTCGACACAGAAAGAAGAAAAGGCAGCACGAGTAAGCTAGTGAAACTGACAGGGAGTGTTATGCGCCTATTTGCATATGTAGCTTTTGATTAAATCAAATCAAAATAAACTCATGATATAACGCAAGTCTTTCTTTACTCAGAAAGAAAGAGTTGAAGAGTCGGTAACTTTTGATGAATAAAGAGAGAGAGGAAACCCAACTTGTTTCCCTACACTCTCTTCACCCACTGGATGCGATGTTTTTTGTGAATGCATATGCTTTTAAGAATACAATAGTCTATTGTTGAATATCTTTGTCTGTTGAGAACTTGGATGAAGGATGCAACTGTTGAAAAAGTGTTTACAATATAAAAAAGCAGTCTGCAACATTTACCATAAGCACCTTTCATATTCCTTTCTTGACTTTCAATATTATCCCATATACAACAAGCCTGTTGAATGCGCGACAGTTTCCTTATCATGCTGACATGTTAAATTAGACTATAAACTTATCATCGTCATTTATAAAGAAGCGTACTATAATGTAAATTGTTACAGTCCATTAAGATATAAGAATGCAAGCAATTGGAATTCATCATTGAAAAATGGACTGCTAGACTTGGAAAGCTACAATTCATATGTTTACTTCATACTTGTATTGAAATGAAAGAATGTTCTTTCTCTGGAACTAATTCAATCATTATCCTTGCTCATCATCAAGAGTACCTCCTACAGTGCTCCATTGTCCGCCATAGTTAATTGCTGTCCGTTGCTTTTATTGTTATCATTGCATTTGACTACAAAATGGCTTGTTGAAAACTGAGCACGTAAAAAGGATTCACGTGTGTGATGTTTTCGGCAAAATCCAGGAATGCCGACACTACCGCACACAAACAGAATAAAATTGGATAATTATGCTATTCCCACTCAATCGCAGCGTATTACGCATCTTAATTAATAACTTTGCGAACCAGTTTTTAGACTGTACTCTGTAGCAAATATATTTACGCAGACACAAACACATTCTTTATAATATATGTGCCTCGTTGTTCAATGCAATTGACTGCATGTAAACTTCTCTCCACTTTTTATGGCATGCACATTTTTAGAAAAAGTAATACCGGAATGCTATGATGTGATATGGGTTGTTGCTGCCGATGCCGGATTTTTACTTCTTTTTGCTACCGTTCTTCTTGAATAGCATGGCAGCATAAAGCGTGTGGTTATTACTTATAAAACTTGTAGTTTTCATTGTTTGCTCATAGCCAACTTGTCATAACTCAAACTTGCTGTGTGGAAAGCCGTACGATTTCTTGAGGCACGTAGCAGTAAATGCATTTTTATATCATCGCTACCATGCATCGGCTACTTCAACTACCTACCGATTAATTCAAATAGCAAAAAGTCACAACATACATGTATATATAGCAGCGCACACAAACGACCTGATTGTGAGCAACATTTTGCGTCTCTACATGCAGCCAAATGAAAGGCATGCATTACAACAATGATTCACAGTAGGAATTCTCCTGTTGCCTGGTTTGACCCTTATCATCACTTTATAATTTGTACATACATATAGCTTTTATCATTTAAAAGGTAGATAGAGGTTGAATATTGATCAAATAATATTGCCAATTCCTTAGTGTCACGGACGAACTGTTGTTCGTTCGATAGTTGCTGATAACGCAAAAAAACTAAATACACAAATGTTTTGAACAAACAAGAGAGGGAAAGATGAAAGAGTTTAAGATTAGAGAGTATGGTACACGAATTGTTTATATGGAGTAGTAGTAGTTGCATGTTTGAAGGCTTGTTGACTGTACAAGCAGGCATGACATCTCATGCTGTTAATTTTGCTAGATCCGGATCAGGAATTTTGCAACATTCAACAAAATGGAAGAAGTAAGTAGCTATGTTTGTTTTGTAAGGTAATCTGTTTTCAAAATTTACAATTAAAAGGGGACCAGCAAAAATCACCAAGTATTTTTGTAGAAAGATTTCTTGTAAAATGCACGAAAGAGAAATTAGAAACATCGAAATGTTCATTTTACTGAAACTTTATTTTACCAGATATTCTACTAAAAACCATCTTTATATATTTTACTAACTTCAAAAAACGATATATGTTGGACAATTGACAAGTTGGTTAATTTTATTCTCTGTAGTAAATTTAATTTTCAATTATTGACAGTGCTATAAACTAAACACCTATTTACAACTAAATTTGAAACCAAGTATACCAAGCCAACCAAGCTCACTGGCTCAGTACGCTGCAAAGCGACTAATATATTTACAACTACACATAGCTTGCGTGAGTGACAAAGCAGTATAAAGTACGTTATCACACAAAAGTGTTCTCTACTATGTCTACATGTTGGTCAAGGACGACTTTTTCTGAATGAAAGTACATTAAAAATAGAAATGTTAGACTAAAATCGCAAACCTTTCATGAAGCTAGTGAGAGCTCATACTGTTAATTATACAGATACTCGGTACTAATTGTTTGAATTTTATTAACAGTTTTCTTTTACCCCAAGTCAAGAGTCAAGAGAATAATGTGCAGTTGATATTTTAAAACCATTTCAGTAATTTTGTTGGGATCATATAGGTGCAAATATTAAGCCCATGTGGATGTGGGATATGGGAGTACAGTATAGTATACCAAGGGTTCGCATGACAAGATATAGAAGTGTTTAATTTCAATGGGAAAAAGCATGGATGTATGTTAGAAAGAAATAACTGTCTCTGCTTTACTTTGCGTATTGTGCCAGATACAACTTTCTTCAACATTGCAATAAGTCTCGATGATTTCCAACAGTCTCATCATTTTTGTTTTTATCCCTATCAGCTTAATTAATCTCCCTTTTCCTTTGATAGAAAACTGTATTGTTGCAAAAACCTGATAAAAATGTTGGCTAGACTGCTAGACTCGTTCATAATAATTATTTATATGCTGGTTTAACCTGACCTTTGCTTCACAGCTCAGTCAATCAAATTTCATTTGCGTTTGGTATACATTTTGATACACACAGCGTATTATGTTTTTTCCATTGATAGTGTTACGATAATTGTGTAGATGCAGCTGATGACTTGGTCGTAATTGATGATGTGCTAAGTAAGCGTTTCTTTTTATATATATACAGGGCAAAGTTTACGCTGTATTTTTCTTTATAAAGATAAAGATAATACTTATGATATGTGGCTATACATGAACCACACCATTCTTCTTCGCAAATGCAGTTGCATTTTAGTTGACATAAATTGAGCGGTTTTGCTCCGTTAAGCAACTGCGTCTACTTGGAACTTGTGGCTAATAGTTGTAGTTTTTTGTGGCAGGAAGATGATTATGATTATGGTACACATGTCGTTGGTCATGGTGCATGATAATTTCCTATGCTTCAGACAGTAACAATGTACAGTAATTGAATAATAAATTCAACATTGTGTTGGCAAGCTAGTATGTTTTTTTCAGATCCTCCTCCACACACGCGTCAAGCCATGTAAATAGTTAACATAATATCCTGCCAAAAATACTTGCCCCTAATGATATACAATTGCAAGTGCTTTCTAAAACTAAAATTGAAGTCATAGGGAAAAAAACAAACAAACCAGCCTGTGAACACGTCTGTTCTGTTTGTTCAGCAAACGCTGAGGTAGACTAATTGAAAAATTAGCATTCTAATTCGATAAATTATAGAACAGTATATTGTTAGTTAAACTGAGAAAGAAACACAAAATGCCTTCAAGTTTACTATGATGTACTACTGCCTGTTTACTACAATGTAGTCAGCAAACGTTTTCTTGTTTCTCAATTGATGCCTCATGTTCACTGATATTATGATTTGACTCTAAATTTCACACTTTTTTGGTGATTCTATAAAGCGCGTTGCAGGTTCAAGTGTAGATAAGCTCCTTTCACAGAAAGAAATATTGAAATATTTGAGCTAACTTCAAAACTAATTGAAGTCCTACTTCCGCTCTGTCCAATCATTTTTCATTTGATTTGCCAAGAAAGTTTACTGTGAATACTGCGATACATTGATCTTGCTTCTCACCCCAACATGATTCTCCTTTGTTTGGTAGGATGTGTGAGAATCAACCTTATTAACTAGAAATCAGATCCCGGGATCTTGTGCGCTTTTGCTAGTCATTATGATTACAAACAAGTTTAAAAAGCTAGAGCGTGCACACAACAACACCCAACAAATACTCATCTACCTAAAAACATATACTTTGATATATCTGACTCTGGCTACTATTAGAATATGTAAGGTTTACATTGTAAACTTTACAAAACGTAAGTACGTAAGCAAAACCTGTTGGTCATCCAACTCTTGCTTACTTTTGCTGCAGCGGTAGCTCAAGCTAAATTATCCGAATGATATTAGCTAAAGCATATCTAATTACCACACACGTTTCAACTCAAGATTTGCTCACACTGTTGATCTTTTTTTGATAAAGACGCAATTTTGCGTTCTGTTGTTTTCCTATGTATCAGTTTTATCCATCATAATTGCATAGATGATCGTCCTAATCTCTTTTCTGGTACGAAACAGTTTCTTTCATAGACTGAAGAAAAGGTTCTTACTCTTTAAGAAAGTAAAGCAAAATGCAACAATGTACAGCTGTTATCAATCTTTTATGAATCGTATTTCTGTAATTTACCCGAAGCTAAATTTGTGATAGATAATATTAACGGGTTAATTATTAGCGCATAGTATATACCGTTCGGAATTCGCTCCAAGAATGATAATGTCAATGAAATTCAGTTAGGTATTAATACTTTTGTAAAATACTCAAATCTGTAAAAATTCTATTATTAGTAGGAATAAAATTATAAATGATTGATATTCCAGTAAATTTAAAGACAAACTTATAATTAACTAAAGCATGCTTGAACGACACAATGGGTCATGCAGATGCAGTAATGGCGAGCCGAGAGTAAACGAGGCCCCACCCCAACTTTGGTGTTAGCTAGAATGTAAGAACCAATAGCTGGGCAAGTAGTTAAAATGATTGATTGCTCCATCCATCCGTGACAGTAATATATTAGGTATATCTTCTTAATATTAAGTTAGATATATAAGTTATATGCAGCTTATTGTACTGATATGTTAATGTTGTAGCAACATAGTTGTTATTGCATCTTTTAATCCTACTTCACTGTTCTCCCATTTCCCACTCTCCGTACGTATAGTTGCATATATAAACACCCTCAGCCATGGGCAAGATGATCAGCTACGCATAATATGTTTTTTTTTCATTACTAACATTATATAGTTCCATTTAAGTTTTCATGATCCTTATATCAAGCGTATTATCCGGGTATCCCATATCCAATTCTGTTATATTCACCTGTCTGCACGATGTTAGCATTACATTTTTTGATAAAAGAAGAATCGTGACAGACCAATTTGACTTTTAATAGATTTATGATGTATCTCTCGCCTTCTTTCAATGTGCAAAGGTTTTATACTGCAATTACCTTTGATAGATTACTTCCACTAGCTATTCATTTGAACTTATCAACGCGTTAGCGCATTCTTCAAACCTAAAACGCAACGGACACGGAGTAAGTTGCATAATGGCAGCTACTATATCTAACAAATTGTTTTTCTGATTTTCATTAGTCATTCATTACGGACGTCACCCTATCTATAATCTGTTTGATTATAAAAATGATTTTCTCATAACTTCAATAACTACATACTTATTACTACTGCTCTATATTTACACTATTTTGTTCAGTGCAATGCAAAATCCAAATAATTTTTAAATAATTTTTCCAGCCGGTAAAATTAGAACAAAATTGGCATTGAAAAGGATGATATTTTATCAAGTAATCACTGAATGCACTATGAATACTTAATCTTAATCTAGTACATTTGGTCCATCTAAAGCATTTTGACATTAATAATAACACGTGTAAAGTCCTTTTCTAAAGTTGTCTTTCCAAGAGTGGAGGTCATTGGGACTGGGGCAACCTAATATTACAAGACCCCACACGTCTATTTTTTATTTATCAGCCAATCAGAAGATAGCAATATGACGTATTTTCAGCTTTCATCAGCTGAACGTTTTGCTTTGTGGTGTGGTGCCCGCTCGTTCAGCGCGTTCAGCTGATGGTACGTCAAAATCCTATTTTCTCATTGGCTGATAAATAAAAAATAGACGTGTGGGGTCTTGTAATATTAGGTTGCCCCAGTCCCAATGACCTCCACTCTTGGAAAGACAACTTTAGAAAAGGACTTTAAAAGTTATAAGTTATAACAAATGCATAATATTGTTTTAGCCAGGATTTCTGTAAATTCAAGTAAAAAATTATCTGCCTTTTTGCCAGCTAATAACACTACAAAAGTTAAAGTGTACGAGCGATATATATCTTTGTGATATGGTTAGGGTTAGATTTAAAGTTACTGGGTTTGAAATTGCATTATATCAGTTGTATATTAGTTTCACTTTGGATGATAATCGGATGTTGCAATCTTTGCGGTGCGTACAAACAGAATAGTAATTACACTAATCCCTTTCTTCCTGGTCGTTTTACACAAAACTCGTGTTTCAACTTTTACCTCTGCTCGATTAAAAAGTATTTAGCCAGTGCGTTGTTTGTTTTAACAATGTAAACTTTATTTGAATACATGCGCAATGTTCATAATTTGGAGAATTTCCTGTGTTCCATTTTCGCACTTATGAATTTACCAGGCTGTATGATGAGCAAAATCTTGCAATAAATAAGCAAGTACATATAATATATACATTAAATGTTAATTAAAACCGATGTATGTAAAATCAAAAGTAGTAAAATCCAATGTAGATCATGTATATTTAACTTAACATACAATTCAAACAGAATGGCGAGGAAGATGAGTGCAAAAGTACAAAGCTGTACATTCGTTGTTCGTAATATTTGCTTCAATTGGTAAAATAACGTGGAATTTGAATAAATTCCCAGGTTGTAATTGAACTTGACTTCGGGATACCTAAAACGCTGAAAGAAAAAGAATTATATTTATTTTGTATATACCCGCAAGACGTATAGTAAAAGGTGGATATATCTATACGCAATTCTATCTGTGTGCGTGCTGGTACAAGTGGTTATAAGGCAGAAGAAAGGAATCGGTTGACTGCGTGGGAAATTACTTAATTGCATATGTGTGTCTGTATAATAACAACAATAATCAATGCTTTGTGGTAAGATTTAGGACGATTACAGTTTGGTCTGTTGTCCGTACATTATTTTTGTTTTTTCTTATACTCATCCTGCATGTATTTGTTTAAACGCTAAATGATTTTTAGTGCATACTTTTTGCGGACGCAATGACGAGATGCCCCGTGCCGTCTTCACCACCATTTTAAATCATATGGTACCATTATATTTCATTTTTTAAACAGTAGAACAGCTAAAAAGTAAACAATGAACTGTACTAATCATCATATTCTCGCCCGGCGCATAAAATGATTAAGTGTTTAAAAAATTTTGATGCCAATCATTCGTCCTACCATGCAATTATTTATGCATACTTGCCTATCTAGCAATTATTGTAATTACTAGATTATATTTTGATGAACACCTCCTTTGGTAAATGTTTCTTACGTTTTCAAATGAGCCACACTTGGATAAAATATTTAATAGTTGAAGTGGTAGCCTGGAGGAAGGGAATTAAACATTTGACTTAAATTGCAATGTTAAACGTGCCAGTGTTGTTGAATGATGTGAAATTACATAACTGTTAAGTGCTTGTAGTATGTAAAAAAAGATTTTATGTTGGTTTTACGAGTTAAATGCATCGTACACTATATGCATCAAATGCAATGCAACTGTAAAATCATATAACAACACATGCTACAAAATATCAACCGCAACAAAATCGTTATTTTAAAAAACGTGAAATAGGTCAGATGCTTTTTTGCGACGGAAGACAGGTGTCCACAATTCGCATTCTGTTTTAAACTTGCTCCAATAAAAAGTTCATAAAAATTAGCGGAATGTTGTATGGCTAAATCTTGTTCCTAAATATAGTTTATCAGTTTATGTTATCAAACATATCATTATGTGTTACATACTCCTTATGAAGATGCATAGGACGTTTTAAGCATAGGTATTATTAGGATTGAAATATATGTGACAGTAGGTGCCTGTGTTAATCTACATTTGAAACATAACAGTATTTAATATAAATTTGCGGTTTTATACGCTTTCATGGAATAGATGACGTTTGTTTCGTGCACTACTTCTCGATTTTAGTTGAGGGAAACGATATGTCACTAAAATATAAAACATGAGATTTATTTTGAATGATTCTTAGCGTTTTTGCGCTTTTTCAGACATTATATCATTAAAACACGAACATAATTCGCAAAATCCATTTAAAAAAACATTGTTGACATTTCCAGTAAGGTATAGAATTTTGGCACAAATACATGATATGCTTTTACGTTCGGCAAGGACGGCAAGAGCAAAGAAGGCAGAGAGTGCAAACTATATAGCATGTTTTATTATACAAGTTTTTATTGTCAATTTATTGTAGAGATATTTACAACATAAAACCTTGCAATGCTAGTGTGGATTCAGTAAGCAGATTTCGTCGTAACTAGTAGTGCAATATGTTTAGGAAGAAGTGCGTATTGGTAGTAAATTATTTTATTAGAAGCCAGTTATTTTTCCCGACTGCAGGTTCACATTGTAGCTAAAATTGAAGCAAACTTAATACTTGCATCTTTTTAGAGACAAGTCTTACTCGTTTTGTCAAATGAAGCATAAGAGCATTTTTGTCTTGGTTGTCGGTTGAGAATGCAATTTTGTACTTTTACAGTTAGTCGAAAGCATTATTATAATTGCCTTCTTACCAAGAAAGAAAGTGAGAAAAGAATGCGTAATTGTAGCGTAGAATACGAAGGAGCAGAATGATTGTGATTTGATGATTACGATTATGGTTTGTTTGGGTTTGAGTTTGGGTAGGTCACTTTGTTTAGAGAATTTTATGACGACAAAAACGACACTTCAATTTTTACTGACTTTCAAGGTTATGCAAATATTTTTACATGAAATGCAGTACGCAATGTGTTTATTCATTACCCTTACAAGCCAATAGGGAAAACTGGGAAACAATCGCGCGCAACAAAAGGCTTCTCATGAAACAGTTACAACAGTGAAGTGTAAATTTCTAAGAAAGTTGATGATAAGTTTTTTTTCCGAATGCATGAATTGTGCAGAAAACAAGCAGAATCAGATTAGAGAATATAATTAAAAGGGTATTAGTAGACTTTTTGAATGTTTCATTTAATTGATGCATAACACATGTATAGTTAATGTGTAGAACGTTATTGGGATGTTCATAAAGAATATATTTTGAGAGAAAAATGGATTTTTTTTATGAAATGACGTACAATAAACCATGTCATGTAATATTCCGTACTCATATGTAGTTTAAGCTTTCAAATGTTAATAAACAGATAAGATTAGCATTTTAAAAATATATGACCATATTTAGTGTAAATTATGCTATCAGCAATGATTATCTGAAACGACCACGCTTTTTGACGTATAAACGCGTTGCATTTCATCCACTTTAAAAGATGAGTGAGTAGGTGGTTAAAAGGTAAGCTTCAAACGGTTTCTATAAGCTTATAGAGCATAAAGCCAAGAAGTATAAAATCTGGTTTTACAAAGAAAATGTTAAATAAAGTCTTGAGATGCTAAGTGTCAAGTCGCATATTATTTCTGTGTAAAAGAAATGAAAATGATAAGTGTATGCACACTATTGCACACGACAAATAAAGAATGTTATGGTGCTGTACATGATGAGTGGTGAGGATATGAAAAAAAACTTTTAACGGTAGGATAACTCGAAGAATTATTATTATTGTTTCCTTCCTCTATATAGACTGTCTTAATTGCCGTCTCGGAATAAAAATGAAGGCAGTAGTGGTTTTACTCCGACTGAAGAATGAGGCTGAGGTGCATGGCTTGTTTGATGACTTAATTCACCTTTTATCCCTTTGAGTAATAAATTTCATTTGAAACCATACAGTTTCATCACATTTTAAATATTTTTCAGAAAATAGTATTCACATTCATGATTGACTACTACCACTGACTCATAAACCTCTTTGATATTGCGTATGCATTTATTGGTATAGCAGACAAGATGTCTAGAAGTTTTTGGCGAATTAAATTTAAATTCTCAAATCCCTTCTTAATAAATTTATTAACTTTTTACTGCCCTATTTTTCTCGCCATAAAATTCAAAGTTTATAAGTAACAGATTCAGATAATGAATACTTGCATTTGATACAAAACCTCCATGCTTTTTATGCTGAAAATATGTAGCCGTAATGATAGCGATTGCGATACGCGCTTTTTAATTTTATCAATAAACACTTTTGAATTACATGGTAGCGACTCCTTTTCTCTGCATTTAAAAGGGTTTACAAGGAGTATGTAGTATGTAAATAAATGCATATGATTTGTTTGATTCGTTTTACCTTCTAATTATACACCCAAATATATGGTAAATGTTCAAGCATTTAATACATCCAACTGAATTGCTTGCATTTCATTTGCAGTTGGTTAAAGTGCTTAATAAAATGATATAATTTGAACCGATCCGCTTATAATTTAGGTAGTTATAAAGTAACTATTGGCATTGGCATATATGTAATGCTCAAACATCCTGAGTCAGAATGGCCGTCTTCTGTGTATACTTCCATTGATCTCGTGAGTAGCTTGTATAATTCCGCAAAAAAGCTATAAACACATTTTTATATGCTGTAGGCAACTATTTTCCTTTTATTAAGTTCATATACCGATGCTTTTGGTAAGAAGTAAGTACATTACTATTTTTCATTATTGTCATTCGAAAACACTCGTATCATAACTGCATGGAAATAAAAGTAACAAAAGGTTCTCATTAATTCAAATAATGTTGGTAAGGCTTCATTATTCCAATATACTATACAAACCTTGTAAACAATGATGTTTATTATTAAATAAGACAATTATTATATTAGTGTTAGTAGCATATTTTGCACGTGCGTGCGTACCTGGTGGTTTCTGAAATATATAAATTCTTAGAAACGATGAAAGTCAGACAGATATGAGACGTGTTGCTGAACAATATAGCAACGTATGCAGTTATAAACAATATGGTTTGTTAATGTTTCATAGGCGTCAATTGCTATACTAGATTGCTGTTTAAACACACGGTTGGTAAGTTAATAGGCAGTCATTAATTCTCAAGTGTGTTTTAATTTTTTATAGACTTTTAATTAGACGACGTGTTAATTGTGCTTTCTTTGTAACTCTTTCAGGGTGAAAATGTGACAATGGAAAATGAGATATTTAGAATGACATAGTACAATATCTGGTAGAGCATGTATGGCTATAAAATACTAAATAATATTGTTGAATAAAGACAACTCTTGCTGGACTTTTACTTAAGCATGCTTTGGTTGACGATTTGTGATAAAAACTGAAATCCGTAGTACTTTTTTACAAGTAGAAAATCCATACCGACCAAAAATGCAAAATTCTAAAACTTTTCTGAAAATTAACGGTTTCGTCGGTTGTATTAGTTTAGTTTAGGTGTCAGCTGTATATTTAACTTTAAAGACACCTTTAGTAGAATGTTAACATTAGTGCGTAATTTAGTAATGTTTACTTTTTCAATCTTGAAAATTAGTTTTAATACAAGATAGGCCTCTGTTTTTGCAGTAAGGATTTTTGGCATGGTATACTCCAACCATCTGGGCGTTTAGTTTTTGATGGAAATTGAAACATTCGTCTATAAACTAAGGGATATCATACTAGATCTTGTAATGCGTATTGTAATTGCTCACGACTTTCTCTGCTAAACACCTGCGGAGTCACAACAAATTTGTGTATCTTATCATTAGAAAATTTTGAAAATGGTAATACAAAAATCTAACCATATAAACGTATATTATACAAGAACAACTATCTCTTAAATGGTACTATTATTTGTGAATTACAAACCTTTACAGCAAATACACTATTTAGTACTTGTATTGTACTTACATGTGTGGGTTTTTTTCTTTCCAACATGATACTTTCCAATATGAGAGTTGATAACCCAATAAAAATTCCTGCATAAATTTTAAAACTGAATTTACAGAAGGTTGCCATTTCTTAGCTTCCTTTTGTCACGGGTGTACTGTTTTTGCAACATTGTATGGTATTGAGTTTATTCAGCATTCAGAATTAATTAGAAATGATACATTCTATACTGGCTTACTGCACAAATGTGCAACAGTGCAATTCAATACAGAAAAATAAGTGAGTTACGTATCTGCAAAGTTTTTACCTTATAATCAGAGTAACACATGTCTCGGGGGCATTATAATAATACACCAGTATTATCAAACGAGTGTTGCTCTAAGCCACCTAATTAAATCGGCTTCCGGTGGCTTGATCGGTCTTTTTCCTTTGGTTCTTCAACGCTGCTGTATGCTGGTTTAAATATTATACTTTGATATTGGTTACCGTGGCATCAGTGCCGACTCCACATGCTGCAACTTCATACATGTTCTTGGTAACACTCTCGTATATTTGTAGTCCAATAGCAACAGAAACGAAAGCTTGAAAGGCATATATTTTAATGAAATTCATTATACAGCATAGTGGTATTCTTTTGTACTCTATATGTTATATTTTTTGCTGTGACACACGTTTCTGGACAATTGTTCATGGCACGTAATGAAATTCGTCCGTGCACATAAACAATAATCAAGGTGGCCCACACAACAATCATGAATATCATTATAACAGTTTACTGAAACATGCTAGAGAAGGAGACAAACATATGAGCAAGCTTGAAAGCTTTTAATCGATATTTATTTCATATTCCCTTGGGTTTTATATTACACACACAAAGAAATTAATAGAATTTTCTGCTAATGTATGAAAAGTTAGCTAGCTTAGTAGGTAAAATTTAATATGATACCGGCACGTATTTTAAAACAGGCAAGAAAAGCTTTCACATTGATATCAATGCTAAAATTAATGAGAATTATGAGCGTTTAAAAATAGTCCTGCAGGTTAGCAACCCATGAACACAGTTACTAATAACTGATATGAAAATGGAGAATCGAAATTATGGCAGGGCTTGAGTATCTTATCCTTCTTCTGGCTATAATCTGCCACTTCATATCAATTTGATTTTTCTTAAGGTTATGTTAGACTTTGTCTGTGAGAAAGTTTCCGCCCCTTTTCTCTTGTTTTTATTCCCTGTTTACATTTGCAGTTGTAAAGTGTTCTATTTACTTGCTTAGATATTTTCTGTGTAACCGTAACCCATGAACCCGTGCATGAAAATTGCTCCATAACCGTCTCTTCTTGTCAGACTCGATCAAAATATTTTAGACGAAGAATAGAAACGGAAGGAACCATACAGTGAGTTCAATTCATTCATCTATCTCCCTAGGTAGCTCTTGTTTATCTGCACTGTGCTTTCAAGGTAAACTAATCTTGCTAATTATTTTCGCGCGAATGTGAATGCCTGTTAAGGATATGGCAATATGGCAAAGTGTGGAAATAGACATGAAAGGTAGCAATTAGATACAGTTAGTTACGTCGGCGTCCCTACGCACACACGGCGCCATGCTGAGATAGCATAGAAAACAAGTGTGTACTGGGTAAGTAGAACTGACAGTAGATTGGCAGCTGTTGCCAGTAATCTAAATAGTACATTATATCTATTTATATCTATTTCAGCTTAATTTTACGCAAAATGCTGCCATTCCCATAACTGCAGTACTATTTTTGCACATCACTACCCGCACCGTGGGGTGTTTTAAAATTTAAATGTATATAACTGTATAACAGACAGCTACTCATGGTGGCGTTGGTTAGATTAACGATCATTTCGTAACTCATTTAATGTTATATGTATATACAAACTATTGGGCTTGGTCGGATCGTGGATGTTTGCATTGCAAATATTAATACATATTATGTATTATATTTTCGGTGAGACAGATCAGCCATAGCCATGGACGCATTGATTTCTGGACGTATTTCTGTATTATTCAATTATGCATTAAAAGTTCATGTTTGTTTGGTAAATGACTCAGCATCAACTCATGTTCACAGAAATTAAATGCAAGACCGCAAGTAACTATGTAAACACCACTGTACTATATTTACATGCATAAAAATGTATGATAAATGTATTGAGGGTATAGACACCTAAACGTAGTTTTGCATCGCATCATTTACTCGTCTCGGACGAGCTGAGTTGATTTGATCCACCTTTTTGAACACACACCGAGCGAAAAGTTATTTGTACAAGTGGTAAACAAGAAAATCCCTGTAATTCCCTAGATAAATATGGCTAGAATGTTATCTGCCTACTTGACTAAAGTGAAAAGTCTGTCCCCTCCTGCTGTAGGTTATTTCAATAAGTTAAAATTGAAAAGTTTTTAGCTGATTGGAAAACTTTTAGGGTAAAGAAAGGAGTTCATTTCGGAAACATGAATAGATAAATATACACTGTGTGAATGCCTACAAAGTACCTAAGCGCCAATGCGCCAAATTTATAAGGGATCTTAGAATTTCTGAATATTTACGATTGAGTCCACAAACCTTTTTAGTCTGTGTACCTGTTAGTAAAATGGTATTTATAAGAAGCTGTGGGTACTTTTATTGAGATAGATATTTCGTAAAAATGATTGAAAATGTATAATAATTATTATTGTTACATACAGCAAGTAATTAATTGCTGAATGAAATATTTTTTCAGATTGGCATTAAATGCGTTTTCTACTTGGAAACTTATTCTACTGCGTAAAAACGCGATTAACATACATAAATTTGAGTTGTACACAAATATTAAGCATGTGATCATCATACAGAGTCTCAACGTAGGGTTCATTTAGACTTGGTATTATAACGAATATACTCGTAAAGAAAATGATAACACTGAAAATTTCTTTCTGAAGTTTCATCCCATCTTCGAATTCTTCATATTTACTTAAGTTTCGTTTATTATTGATACTGAAAAGATGTTTTATTCTTTACCGACCGTAGTTGTACTTTTTCCTCTTGACACTCTTACATGTGTGTCTCAAGAGAAAAAATGATCTGATAGAATTTTTTTAGTATAGACATTACAGAAAGGTACGCACAGCAATGCCATACCCTATGTCATATTATTTAGATTTTGTATAGACCTAGAAGATAGTAGTGTTGGCGTGTGTCATATCTATGCTGCTTGTTCATAAATACCTATACCAAAATACCCTTCAATCCTCCTCCTTCCATCAATTTTATCCATCAAACCAAAACTTTTTCCCACATTTTTTCAGTCTTGTTGCTTTTGAAACTCAATTCCATTTCCATTGCTGCTCGATTTTCGTTTTCCTGATAACAGTTGGTCGTGGTAGATCCTTGCAAATAGCGGCGTATCGCTGGGTAATACGAATATATATTCGTTCCAGCAAGGTTTTAGTTGTAGTATATTGAATTGTACATGAGCAAGTATGTACCTAGTAGCAATATATAGTATATTATATAATATATTACACATGTAAGTAAATACTTCTTGCATTCCACTAATATTTGGACTTTGCCATCGCCCGTTTCCTCTTCTTATTATCATCATTTTTTCTTGTGACTGACGATGAGATAGAAAAAAGTACAACAAAGCACACTATATCCTATGTGGAGCAAAAATGTCATGCAAACACCAGTTTCAAAGGAAGACAAATCATTGGGTTTTCTCTTTTTCTGGCTCATATCATATCATATTAGAACGCCAACGAAGTGGATGGAAATGGTAAAGGATGATGGATCAAAAGAAAAGGAAGAAAGAGTCACTGGACTTAAGTCGTGGTGAATTCATTTGTTTTTTCTAGTCTTCTGATCCTATTACATTACAGTTGAACAACAGCATTTCTTTTCTCTGACTTGTTCTTTCACTTCTTGTTGATAAATCATACTCCGATACACCTCACGAAAAATAAGTTTCAACTTACACGAGACAGTAGTCACAGTACAAAGAAATGTTTAGGACAAAATTAGATCTAGAGAAAGATGAAAAATTGATACTCTTTTTTCTTTTATGCTCATATCTTTTACCTTACTTTGTCAAATACGTACCGATTTTTTAAAAAATAGTGAAATGGCAGCTACAAATGGTCAGTGCCTAAATTGCTCGTAGTAACAAAGAAATGCGAATGTATGTAATGTAGTACTCGATATTCAGTGCTTAAACTTTTATTGGTGTTTATTTTAAAATCATCGTCTTTCATCAAAATTCAGTTATACATTTGTAATTGGCTTATAATTAGACCATATGCTAAAGCATATAAAATGTTTTCCAGGAAATATGAATCAACCTACGTATAAATTCTTAGATTCATACCATTGCATTGTCACGTTGTAAAAAATGAAAAGCCATCAGCCAAACAAAAATATATTGTAATGATTACACGATTACGAAAGCACCCCAGTAATAGTTATTATAAGCAACACAACTTAAAAGTATATGCATACATGAATTTAAATTCATACCCAACAGTAAACCCTGCACTCGCATTTCACAGGACAATATCGCATCTCTTCTATGACGGTGGCGACAAGAAATACAGACGGAATTTCTACAGCCAATAACAAACTATTAATTTGTTTGCATTTTTTAAAAACCACCCATTAAGTAAATGATCTTGATAAACGTACTACTGGAGTGTTAGGATTTTATGCAGTACTCTGAAAATGACTTTCTATACAATTTCAAGTTGACTGCCACTACCTGATAAATACTACATAAAACTGTAACGGGCTAGGAGAAAATATGTTTGATTAATTGATGCTCACATATCATTTGGTGAGAGGGTTAGAGTATAACGTTTTTGATGATGGTGATGCAGGAGACGTCTCACAACTTGATGATGCAGATGTACGTGCTTCCTGTTTAAATTTAAATGAAGGAAAACATGCACCCCCTTTTCAACCAGCATGAAGATGGTGGTACAATCATTGTACAATGTGATCGAATATCGAATGTGCATGATGACTCATCATCGTTTGTGGTACACAGTTATACAATAATATATACAAACCCAAGCACCTCTGCCTTTATCTCTGTTTGATTTGTTGCGTTATAGACAATCAGTCGATTTGCATCCAACCCCTCTACCCACTTTGCAAACACTTTCTGCTGATATGTTCCCAAACGAACTTTCTTATAAGCATAATTTAAGTTGGTTCTTATATTTATATTCCACATTGCATTCAGTTTCCAGAGAGTTGGAATGGAATATGACACACAATGCCCATGTTTGTGCACACACTCACACACCATCATTCCCTTTGGGAATAACGTGTAAAACTATAATACTTGAACGTGCATATGAACTACA
Organism: Entomobrya proxima; assembly: GCA_029691765.1. NCBI lineage: Eukaryota > Metazoa > Arthropoda > Collembola > Entomobryomorpha > Entomobryidae > Entomobrya > Entomobrya proxima. The sequence continues at coordinate 16,532,342 of CM056172.1, forward strand.
ATAAGTGAGCTGCTGGGATGTTAGTAACGTTTAAACAAGTGGGTTGGTTTTCTGTATGACTAGCTTGACAAACATTTTTGTCCTGTTCCCTGTCTCCATCACCATTCATTTCTTCCTCTCTCTGCTCTGACAGAGATATAATATATCTGTTTCATCTTTTGCTGTGACAGATAGACATTCTACTACATGAAACGTGAATGAAGTGACAGACTACTCTACACATGAAGTTGAGAATGCAATCAGTGGATTGGACTTTCTCGTCTTCGTCTTCAGAGAAAAACATGCAAATCTCCAGTTCTGTGATACTATAGGAGACATTTTTCTCTCAAAGTCATGTACTGGGAATTTTGGGCTTGTTCTTTCTCATCATCAGCGTCTCTCTACCAAATTGTACGAACACATGAAGACGGAAAAGCAGCGATGAATTTGCTTACGCTTTGCAATGGAGTATTCCTTATGCATTTATTCAGTAGCCGTATTATTCCAAGGAGAGGCGTGTGTGCCTAAATATATTTTATCCATTGCGTATGCATGCACACACACAAACGAAAAATTATGTCCTTTTGTCATGACATGATCATGATGCATGAGTGGAATGAGTACATGGGGTGCATACACATGGCTTTGGTGGTGGTACTTTTTTTAGTAAAGTATGTTTTCACAAAACACAACTCATGCAAATAGTAAGATTGACGGTGAAAGCATCCTTCTTTCCTTTGCTTGGCTTGCATATTTTAGATTGAAATCAAAATCTCAGTGTAATTTCCACTTTTTTTAGATAAGGCTTACTAGCAATGCCGCTTGCTTGCCATCGTCATCATCTAAAACAAGGAGTATACATTTGCGGAAAATATCCTACGGAGTATGCCGTGTGCTTATGCTTTCTCTCCTTGGTTGTTCGTTTCGTCCCTACAGTTTACCTATTCAGTTTACTTTTGGGTCAAAATAATTTTCGCCAATTTAAATACAATGACCTGTTTGGCACGAGAAACCACCTTCTTTCATTATGCCGAACAAAAACTTGACGTTCCTATGTTTTTGCTTTTGCTTGATTGGAACGATGATAACAGTACTGTTTTGAATGAATACTATCGACAGAGATGGTGCATCAAAGGTTTATAAAGATTGTTTAGAGAGGTTTTGCTGAAGTTGATGAAAGAGAAAAGTTATGCATGTGTAAAGCGGAAACACGGACTACTGCAGCGTATATTTCTCCAAATCTTACACGAAACCTTTCTGATTGCTTCCTTCGTTCCTCTTTTAGCGTGCAGAAACCTTCGTTTTGGGATCTAAGAGTATCAAAAAATGCAAATAATCTATCCATTGATCACGATTCAATGTTTACAGATCACCTCCTTTTCCGTTTTGTTAGTTAGACAATATGAAGAACAGTTAGCGCATGAAAGTAAACGACATTGTACGCGTTCTTATTCTTATTCACACGTCACGGACATATGTTTCATCCTGAAAGCAGGTTCCATAGAGGATTCATTTTTTTCTCGTCTTATGTTAAAAGAAGGGGTTATGTGCAATATTCAATAGGAAAGAAGCACTAACCGTTTAGTTTCAGTTCATATGTATGCATGCATGCACACACTTTTTAGATGGGGTATGAGAACTTCGTTCTTCTAGAAAGTGAACATTTTTCGTTCTACAAATATTCCCATTTTATCAGAACATTGGAATAGTAAACGGAAAGAAGAAGGGCATCAGAATTAGATTACGCGATTCTTTTCTGTAAATGTACATATGTTTTTGTATATTGTTCATATATAGATGCGCAGGATATATCCCAGACCCATTTTCTGTGGAGTGGCAATGCTGATGTGCTGATGATGAGAACGTTGTTTGTTGGTGATGAGGCTCACTATTATTATCATTGTATATGTAGTGCTGATTTGCAGTCTAGGATCTAGATAAAAGGGATGTTGTTCCTCCTTAGACTTGTTTCCATGATCAAAACTTAAGGTTTTTTATTCCTATTAAGTCAATGGACTTGGGATAAGATCCGTTGAAAGTGCATGAAATACATTGTTCATAATATTTAAGCATGCAAACCACGCCGCAACAGTCCAGAGCTATTTCGTTGTGTAAAGTGTTTCCTAAAATTTTCAATTCCTTGCTAGCAGTTTTTTTGCCCTACTAATCATCGTTCAGAAAAATTCATCATAACGAGATTTTCTATAATGCATACTCTTTTTTAATTACATTTCCGAGATGAAGACAGTCTATATATAAAAATTAAAACCTCTTCAGTCTTGAAGATTGATATTGTCAAAAGATTTTGTGATAAATTTGAAATATATTTCATTTCATTTGAATGAGTAGCATCTACTGCAAAATCCGTGCTCAAAGTACATTGCCATACTCATCTTTTACTAATGAAACCAAGCGTAGCTGTATTTGAAAGAATATCACAGAAATATAAAGTATTTTTTCGTTGAAAGGTTTATACAGTCATATCATTCCTCAATGAAGCAAGTGGAAAGCAGGATAACCTTATTGCTGTGCAAATATCCATACTTCTCATGAAATCAGAGTGCTGAGACGGAAGATGGGATGAAAATGGAATGGGATGATGAGAACGGTGATGATCATTTCATGATAATGTGGTGTTGGTGGTGATGAGACTTCTTACACTAAGCATTTTCAAAAAAATTGTGTGTCTGTATGCATTGTATATTGTTCAAAATCAAGATAAAAAGTGTATGTTTCCTGAGTTTTGGTATATACAAGTAAGTGTTGTCACAATTCCCTCCCATCGCCCTCATCATGATCGCAAGCATTGAACAATAATGTGATCGTTGTGTTGTACCATTATATACCAAGAGATTTCCTTATAGTACTCGCCTTTCAGTACATATGTTCATATATTGCACATTTTGCACCGTTCCACAATCATCATCACCGCCATTTACCATTCGAAGAAAATGGAGAAGCTGATACAGAGCACAGTAATGGGAATGACAATGTGATGCGATAATGGTATGCAGTAGTAGTAGTAGCGGTGGCAGTGTACATATCTTCCCTTATTGCATCCTTCCCCTTCGATTTTGATAATGCCATGTATGAAAGTGGTACAAACATCGAAATGAATTCGATGGAGGACGAAGGAGAATGCGAGAGTTGAAATAGAAAAGTGTATTGTTGTATTTGTACTTCTTGTCACTGTTGGAGCCAAAGCCCCCATATCTTTTTTTCGTTGCTCACACACAGAAAAGCTGAAAATCCTTACTCTTTGGAATTGCATTCTTATTGTAATGGCATGGGCTTTCATGCTGTGTTGTGTGAGTCAATTGGAAGGAAGAAAAGTACGAAATAAGCTGCAGTTCCATTTCCACATCCCTTGTACATTCACAAATGCGCTCATGTACATTGCTTTCTCCTTTTTTCAACTCATTTAAAAAAAACTACGCATTGTATTTTTCCAAAAAGGATGCTACTGAAATGTTGTTTCCTGCATGCATAAAAGCTACATTTTCGTCTTATCAAATTTTAGTCGTCATTCTGTCTACACTGTGAAACATAAAGACATAAAGAAGACGGCAGGCTAAAGTGCTTTAACTAATTCCATAATGCTCATTATTTTTGCAATTTAGCAGTCAACATTCATTTTAATGGCAATAAGCCTGCTCAAGTTTCCATCTGCAAATTGAAGAGCTCTCGTCATAATGCATTCCAAACTGCCGAGTGCATCCATTAATTACATGGAATTTGTTGAATGAATTGCTTTCCACTGCGTACCTTATCATGCAGAATACCCAAGTGCAAAATGGATCTTCTTACGTCTGCCTTTGTCGGAACGATATTGAATAGATCAAGTATTTACCGTCGGAAATTATGAGTAATAAAAGGCAGCAAATATGCAAGTGGCACGGCAATCAAATGAAACCAAAACATATAGTTTGATCATTTGTTGAGACACACACAAGTGTGAGTACTCAGCGTGAAAATTCAAAAACGTCATATGTGTGCTTCTGACTTTTGAACAAACTTGAATCTTTCACTAGGCATAAGGTTCAAGTCATAATTCTGTCTTGTCTGATACAGACAAACAATGGACAATAGCCTTGAGCAGCAATTACTGATTATATTATTATTGCTTCGGTGTATAATATGATGCCAAGATTATTTTAGAGTTTCAGCACAGAACATTGAACAGTATTATATTTTCTCGTAGCGGCCAGGCAAAAACTCTTTATATCTTCATATATGTACTTAGGTGTAGAAATGTGTCATTAGCATAGCTTACGTAATGCGTATGGTATGTATGGCATGGAGAGTGCATTATATATCTTTCAGTGCATTTAAGTGTGCGATTCAGACCCTACAAGCTGTCACCTCCATTGCACCTTTTGCTCTTGTACGGCCATAATGCTTCAAAGATGGATAGCATTATTTGAGAAGGAGGGGAGCGAAAGGAAAACAGTTGTTGCTTCTTCTCCAAAATAAGCAATTTTATTATACAGAAAGGTATAAGCTGGCATGTACGCATTGTTATAATTAAGATGGAATGTATGATGCTCAATGCTTATTATAGAGATTTGTGACTAGATCATCCAACAGTGTAGCGCACTTATATCTGTGCATCTTTTGACCCTTCACTACATTTTATTCGTTTATTATGGACATCCCTTTGCTACATTTTGAGGAAACCCCAATGGCACGAGAGATCTTACATGCATGCATGCTTGAGTAAAAATAAATACGTGCAAAGGGACGAAATAGTAAGGGTCATGCTTATGCACTTCGGGTGAATGAAAACGAACGTAAAAGACCATACTAGAGCTATTTTAGAGCATTGAACCCCGAAGCAAACATTTCTAGGTAATATTTTTATGGGCATGGTCATAGTCATAATAAAGCTTCGTTGACCTTGCAAAAATATGATCAGTGCTAGTTATTGATGACTTAATGCCAACATTTTATTATAGAATCAGTTTTCTGTATGAGCCTTGACCATGCTTCCTATTTGTATTACATACTTGCACGGAAACTAAAACTTTTACATTTGCTTTTCTACCCAAGTTCATTAACTGAATCTACAAAATAACGCGTTTTCATGTTTTCTCCTGTTATAATCATATTAAAAATGATGTAGCCGTAGTTACCAGTATTGAGCATGCACACTTCAATTTATGGCAGCCGGTTTGTCCCGTAAGTCATTCCTCACTTTTCAAACTGTAATTACAGCGAGGAAAGTCTACCATCTAGTGTTGCGCCGCGTGAGTTTCAACACTTTCCCTTTTTCATTACTATTACCACCCTCTTAAAATCAACCACTTACAAGCTTACAACTTTACAATTATTGCTATGAATAGGATAAAATGATTACATTCTGATTATAATGCAATGCTAACGAAGTACGTCAGTAAAATGTGCGTACGCTAACGGACTGACGCAAATACTATTTAACTTGGTACATGTCATTAGCCGTTGCACTCCATTTTTTATTGTTTTCAATAGTGTTATGGCTAGCACAGACGTTGTTATGACAAAAGCAAAAGCTTCTACAACAATGTTAAAGTCAGTAGTAGTCCAGTGAAATACCCAAGTTAGATTAGCATTACATAGTCAGATTGTTCATTATAGAAAATTTAGAATGACCGACCGGTCTCAATGTGTGGTCAAATGGAATTTAATTAGTGTCAAAAGCAACTTCTCATTACACGTCTATCAGTGGATCGTTAAATATAATGATGTGACACATTGAAAATGATGTTGATATGAAATTGCATGGAAGCATCCCCGCCGTGTTTTTGGCTCCCCTGGTTCATTATCTGGCGCTTCTCAAGCCATAAATAACGTATAAACTGAATGAAAACTGACTTATTGTTAGTGTGAGTGGATAAACTGCTTGTTCTAGTGTTGAATCTTTCTATTGTGTAGTACTGAATTGGGTGTAAACTTTCAATTTTCAACCAAGTTCAATCTCAAAACACCAACATACAAGACAAGAAAGACAGTACAAGAAAGCATGAATAACAAGTTCTTTGGAAGCAAGTAGTCTCTATCTTATTTTTAATCCCACATTATTCTTAACTGCAATATGCTTGAGGTATACAACATGAGATACATTTCGTTAAAAGGTCACAAAGGAATAACATATCAGCTATAGTTGCATGGTGGCGCAGTGCTCGCATTTCCCCCCAAAAAACTATGTAGGTATTTTTATTTACCTACTTGCCTATGTTTCATAATAATATGCCAAACTCAAGATCTGTTTGTTACGTTTGCATTCATGCGGATATCACCTTCCTGAAAGGACAGTGTCCAGCAGAGATCGACATTAAGTAAAAACAGGTTCAATGGTTTAGTATTTGATTTGCTCAAAGCATGTAAATTACATATAGATTCAGCATGAACTTAAAAAGCGATATGGCACTTTAGTACGACGCCACCCCAAACACATGTCCGTTTTTCTTCTATGTATATATTCCAAACTGCACATAACGTAAAATGTAATACAACTGTTCATCATGATCATAACAATAATCAGTATGTTATTGTAATGATATTGGTAGTTTTGGTGCAATAGACGGTCATAAGTCATAAGTCGTCGAGAAGTAAAGAGAGAGAACATGGCATAGTCATTTGTTACTTTCACGTTTTCAGGAGTCTTTTTGAACGTGTCCATGTTGAAGGGTTTTATGCCTCTTCCATGAATTTAAGAAGTGGCGTGCGTACCCAAAAAGAAGAAAATATTATTACTTTCTACTCTTCGAAAGGGAGTACGTATGTGTGGATATGTACTAGTAATATCGAAAACATACGTTGAGCCTTTAAAGAAAGGAAAGAACTTTGTCAGTCCGCCACTGCTTTTTGAAAGGCTATTCATTACATTTTATATTACATTTATCGGTTTTAACTGTGTTTGAGCTGTGTTAGGTCTATCACACAATCTGTTACCACATGCTGACAAATATTCCATATTTCATAAGAAAACAGTTTCTTCTCTCATTTTTGTGGGAGTCAAAATATATACAGGCATATGCAATATAAGTTGCACTTGCCAGTTTGAAAAATAAAATGCGATATAGCGATATGATGATCAGAATAATAATGTGTCAGTCATTTTATACGTGTATGTAAGTACCGCGTATCACTTAGGCTTGGCCACTAGCATCACCACATACTATCGTACTGATTTGGATTGAAGTGGACTGGAGCAGCGGTGGTGTCCAAGTGGAAATGTTGATTTGATATCAAAAAATTGGTTTCCTCTCGGCTCACCTCTGGCATGGGGTCTTTGCTCCTCTCTTTCTCGTTAACCAGTCTGCTTTGTTCGCATAATATATAGAATTCATGCAATAATACTTTGAATGAGAGAGTGTGTGCATGTGTGGTAATAAATAGATTGCACCATGTGAATATGAAATGTGTGACATGGAACAAGAATGCTAACAAGAGTTGAACCCACTGCTACAAATACATAAAATTATGAGCTTTATGTACATTTTCGACTTATCTAAAGGGGAAGAAGAAATAATCAGAAACGAAATATTGAATATTACACCAGTACAATATTTGAAAGGAGTAATGTAGTCAGTTTTCATCATAGTACACGAGCAAATTATATACACCACCTTGGTGGGTTTTCGGAGGCATTCATGTTTCATACTTAAGGGCAAGTTTTCTTTATATGTACAACTTAAAAGTTTAGGAACATTCTACTAGACATTTTACATAGTGTTTTAATGCCTTCCTGTGGAGAAAAAAACACAATGAGAGACAAGAAAAACTTCTAGGTTCAAAAAAATGTTTATTAAATCGCATATTAGTGAAAAAATGAGAAAGCCCACATACCACGATACTCATCTACATCGCATAAAACTAAATTCAGCAACTAAACTACTTTGAAAGCAGCACCAGCACTCTAGTCTTCATCGTATCATGACGATGACTTGAATCCGAAAGAAGAAGCGAATTCCTAATGATATTCAATTCAATTATTATTATCATTCAATTTTCAATTCATATCACATCATACAGGAAAGATTCTTTATTTTGCAGCAGTTGCCTCACTTGAAACGCAGGTTTGCGTTGGAGCCAAAGCTGTCGTGTTGTACGAAAACTAAGCAAAGAAAATGAAGTCGGATTAGGATGAGGGTACCTATTATTATTGCATTGTAGGTATATCCTAGTACCGTGCCTAGTAGTTTTGGAGTTGGATGGGACTGTGCGTGTAGGCATGAACTTTCTTGAGTTTACTGCACCTTTTTCTTCATTTAATATGCATACATACTATCCACAAATCCCATTTTGTAGGCCAAATGCCAGTGTAGTATCCGTAGAATATTGGCTGAACAATAGTCTTTCTCGTCTAGTCATTTTTCTTTCGAGAAGTGGTTTGCTTTGTGTGTTTGAGAGTTATTCATACGCACATTTACGTAGACCAAGGGTTTGACGCAACACGTTATAGGCTCATTTGCGCATTATTATCAGCCAATATGCTCATTTTGTTGACCGGTTTTCGTATAGAGACGCGTTTCGTCTGTAAACTAAGAAATGGGTGTAATGTCATTTAAGATAGTACTTCATTATGCTCATGCTAATGTTCTGTTGGATTGGCTCATCTAGCTGTTGTAGAAGGAATTGAATGCGCTATCAAAAAAGACTCATCATGCCATTAATATTATCACAAACGTCATGATGATGATGATAAATGAGATGGTCATTGTTGTCCTTGGATGCTTTTTCGTGACTAAAACAAGTCGGCTGTGCAGAAACAGTATACAATAGATATATGGGCTTGAATACACCAATATAACGATCTATCATTTGTAAGATTGCAAGAGAGAAAATGTCATTTTTTGCCCCAACTTGACTCCTTTGGATTCCCACTGCATGTTGTTTCTGCGTCAATGCATTTCTTTAAAATCCATTTCCTAAATTTTTATGTTTCAAGTCATGAATATTATATGAGATGCAACATATAAAAGATAAAATCAATAAATACAAAATAGCTCTCAAAGAAATGGTGTTGCACCACCCTTTTCCAAAGTTGATAAATTGATTTGGATGTACGCCTATTTGTCAAATTAAAATAGATTAAAGTATTGCACATTTCATAGAAATTTTGTATTATATAAACTTTAAACTACAACTACAAGTTATTTATTTATGATGATGAGCATATCTTTTACTAACTTCTCAGACCAATCGTTGCCACACTGAATTTCCGTTGGCATTCCTTTTCATGCATTATTATTGTATTGACAAAAATATTACCATCAGCATCAATATTCCGAAATCTTTTTGCTCCGCCACTTTGCATTAGATGTAGATTTAAAAGTTGGCTTTTTAATTGACTTTGCTTCTTTAGGAATGAAAATGGAGCAGCCTTTTAAAAACCAATCGAATCGAATTTTCACACAAATACAAGTTCAAATCTTACACACATATTACTTTGTGGTACCTTGAGCAGAAACACGTTGAGTACTTTTCAAGCTTAACATAACGTATGCATCTTATGCGCTTAAATGCATTTTAAAAGGTAGTGAAGGTAAAACCATTAATAAGAAATAGCGATTTGGTAAGAAGACATTCAGAGAGATTCGTATGTGTCAATGACTTTTGTTTGGAATCGCTGGAGTTGCAAGCAAGAGAAAAGCCAACTGAATGAAATAACGGGATCATCGACCGGTAAAGTAGAAATTTTATGTGAAGATCTTCTTCCCTTTTTGTCATTATTCAAGCAAATCACACCAAAATATCACCTAAATAGTTTTATAATGGAAGGGAGCAAGAAAGAATCATACAAGCATTTTTCTTATTTACCCATTCAGCAATAGAACAAGTATGTTTTCTCAATAATACTAGAACACGCGTAGAAGCAGTAGAAAATACAATATCATTATCATCTCTATAAATTCTACCCATTGAGAGAAAAATATATTGGTTTCGGTGTAGGGCCTGCCTCTTGTTTTGTGAATGTTTTCTATTCTTCTCGTCTCCTTTTTGATGAAGTTTCTCCTTCGTCGTTTCTCTGTCATTTTTTCTATAATGTGATGTGATACACCATCCATCCTTTGTTGTATCTTTTAACTTTTTGGCAGATATATCGGGTAAAAGGTTTTTCTTCTACATTGTGATTTCATTTCGAATATTATATGTACCTGGCTTGTTGATGTGCTTAATAGACACTCGGATAAATGTTGCTATACGCATTTGCAGGTATGCGGTATATATACATCTTTGTAAATTCATGCAGGCACAGATTGATATCAATAGCTTAAAAATTTCTCATCGAACAATGGGTATAGAGATGGCAAGAGAATTTTTACGACTTTTTACGGCATGTCAAGGCAATAAGTTAGATTCAAGGTTTTGTCACTTTAAAGTGTAGATACCTTACTCTACGCCTTTTGTAAATGTCTTGAATAAGAGGGAAAAGAAAGAATTGCAGCTTGTTTCTCCTGTTTGCTGATACGATACTCAAGCAGCCAGTTACAGTTGTACTAGGTTTACATTGCAATGGTAGCAGCAACAACACCACAAAACAGCATTATATTACGTTGCATTATTGAATGTTACTATACTTTTGCTAGCTGCTAAAAGAAAAAAATATGATCAAATTTCTTATTGTTGTGGTTCAATCAAGCACATGTAACCATTTCATCGTAAGAGAATTCGGATTCAGTCAGACTACCATGAGCAAATAAACATGTAATATGCCCCACCACGGTTGTTGTACAAACCCTTATCGACAAAGAAACTTGCAAAGAGAAAAATGCTTTCATTTTGATATTTAACCAGTAAAAATTTGAATCGGTTGTTATACATATTCCACGGTGGTAGTACTGATGAAATGTATGAAATATGGATTATCTTCACCAATCATACTCTAATACTCTCTGGTCTAAGAAATTAGAACATCAACGAAAAACATGAGTAAAGAATCAGCCCGTTTTTAGATGCTCGATATTTTTGTGAGCGGCTTTTTCAACAATAACCGCATCTAATAAGCTTACAGACTCCACATTATACACCAGTATCAAACCTTGGCTTGACTTGCCGATTTCCGTCGTCTAATTTTCATGCATTTCATCGGCTTTGCACAGCCAGATAGATTAAACAAAAATTAAATCTTGTAACAACTCAACCCTTCAAATGCCAAAATTCCCCACAAATAGAATTAGAATTAATCCATTAGGAGAATATGCAGTCCGTGAAGCTGCTGACATTTTATACATAGCTTCTTTTCATATTTTCCAAATGTCACGTTTTTATGATTACATCTTGTTGTGCTAGAGAGCAGTTGATAAAAAGAAAGACAAAAGGCAAATGCAAGGGAAATATGTCTGACACGAATGATGACGATGAAACTGATTCTCGTAACTAAAACCTTTTTGTTGTGGTAGTCCTTGTGATGTGTGTAAAGCAGGAAACATGCTTGTGATGTGATATGAACGTGATATTTCCAACGAAACATGAAAGAGCAACGCTGAGGCTAAAGCTTCTTTACTTTTCCGAAACTGTCTAATAATTTTGGATAAACGTAGACCACGCAGGATTAGAACAGGATTATTATTTTCTTTCTTTTTTGCCAAGTCAAAAATGTTGACGTGGCATTTTAAAGATGAAAAGGTTTTAGTATTCTCTTATTATTTAGTTTGTTGCTGATGATGACTTTATTTAACATTAGATTGTTAGCACAAAAAACCAATGTTACTTTTAAAGTTGTGTTCTGTGACGGTCATGACATGACTAACGCAAGCTTTATCATCTGTGTCCGTACTGTTGTATAAATAGGGAGAATAAGTACAACTTACCGTAGTGTAAATATATGCTTACTCTGCAGTGCAATGCCAGAACTAGAGCATATAATACTTTACAGTTAAAGGATTGGAGTGCTAGCAGAGCAGTAAAAAGCCACATCGTTTTCTGTTTAAATAACCTGGGAGGAAATCAGATTTTTTAATACTCGTAGAAGCCAGTAAACCAAATAAATATTGGGTGCGTAGAATTTCCCAGTAAATTTACATAAGGGCATAAAATATGATGGGATACCATAACGTAATGGATGACGATAATGGTCGGAGAACCAAATAATCCAAGTTGAAAATTGGTTAGCTGGTATTTTAAGGGATTTAGATGATAAGGTGAGTGAGTGAGCTTTTAAAATGCTGAACATCTCAGGACTTTCCCGTGTTGTGAACTTGGAACGAATAAAAGTTGCTCACTCGTCACCATTTCCTCCATAGTCTATACATCATGTATCATCGTCGATGCACTCTTAACTTACATTCCAGCAGCATGATCCCCAGATAATTCTTCATCCAAATCTATCAACAACAAAGCTCTATCCTTTAAACTATATTTCATCATGATCAACTTGGCTGTATGCATTAAACTTATCAAACAAACATAGTATAAAGCACAAGCTCATTACATTACTTCTTGTAAAAAAGGAAAAGCTGGAGCAATCTGGTACTCTCCGATTCATTTTGGTGCGCTTCTTCTTGGTGAGAATATGAATTTGAATCCCTTTTTTCAAGCCTGTTGTTGTGGGAAGGTTTGTTTTCTTAAAAGCATAAGGAGTGACGGGAAAAGCAGTTCCTAGAAACTAGAAAAAACCCACAGAACGCTGAAAAAAAGAAGAAAAAAAATCATAATATGTAAAAGCGCAGACACCTCAGAAATTGTGTGCATGCTCGTTTTTGGTTTTCTCACTTACAGGAAATCTGATCTATTATATCTACACACGAATAACGTGATCAAATATTGTATTTATGCTGCTCATATAGTATAAGTGAAAAACAGTATATAGCCGTTTGCTGTGTCTATTTAGATTTGGGCTTGTACTTCCTCTTCCAGGGTAAACTGACAGTTCCGCTTGTTATTATTGTTGAGGCTTTTCTTTTCCCAAGTGTACGCATGCTTACATGTCTGACCAAAAATATCCAAGTAAAAATACAATATAATTTTAAAATACCACTATTGATAAAATGCAGCATGTTTATGGAATCAAGTAGCTAGTATATGTAAAATATGCAATGACTGTAGTTGAAATACAAAAAATGACAAATGAAAAATCCCGTATACTTTTAAAAAGTATATCATTTTAAGAATGAAATCAGATTCGCAAGCAGTTTTCTTTCAAATCTTTAAATTCAACGATAGTCTTTTGCTTCTACCACACTTTGCCCAAGTAGACCATAAACGAAGTCATGGTTTTTCAAAAGTTTGTCAACTTTTTTTAGAGATATCCCTTTCCCTCTTGATATTCCTATTCATCTCTTTATTACCCCACACATACTTATTGTCTTTAAATATATGCATGTAAGTAGAGAGAATATTATGGATGTAGATATGCCTATATTCCAGAGAAGTGAGATGTGTTACTCGGGGTGAATATAACATTTTTATAGTCCTACTGCTGCTCGTTCTGCTTCTGTTGTAGTGGAAGTATTATGAAAACAAGAGCCTGTTTGCCGTGTCGCATCTTATTTGAAAGAGAGCCAGTCAGTATAGTGTATAAGGCTTGTAAAAATGTTACATTTTCTTTCCGTGTATTCCTAGGTAGACATTTCTTCTGTTTTGCTGGTGGCACTGTAAACTGCTTCTGCTTGTGCTGTTGCTGGCGCTGTTACAATTTTAGTGAGCAGTTTACGATGAATTGATGGACAGAGAAACGGGCAAGACGAGCCATTATTTAGCGTATTATAATAATAACAAGTCTTAAAACGTTGAAACATAGTCATAAGCCATAACTCAGTTTATGTTACTGCTACTTTGCGTTCTAGGGAATAATATTACGACCGAAAGAAGTTGAATGGAGCTTGTTATATACTTTTATATCATATAAAATTTCATGGATGTAAACACGGCTTATGGTATAGTATACATGCCCATGAAGTAGAATAAAAAAGTAGTAGCAAAAGTTACAGGCGAAAGAGTGGCATTTTAATGCACTCGATTTTAATGGTACGATTTTGCAATCAAGAAAAGTGATGTTTCAACAATGTATTTCACTGATGTTATGGTTTATTTGGCAGAGAGTAAAAAGAAATCAAGTGGTTTCTCGCCTATGTTGTCCAACCATTTTTGTAGCGAGTGAATTATTTCTGCAATAGTTTCAGCGTTACCCACAAAAGAATTTGCAAGTTTCATTTGTGGTAAATTCTCAATTGTAAGTTCAGTAGGAAAGGCAGATTTATATCGCTATGTCACATATACCCATACCTAATAAACTTTTACGTGTATACCTATTTTAGTGTATGCAGCTAAGCATTGGTGCATTTCAGTAAAACTCTTACCATCCGCTCCGCTACTAATGCGCCTCTACTCTAATCATAACTGGGTTAAGTAGATTCTCTTGTAAAGTTTGGAAGCATTTGTACTATGAACACTTGATTTCATGCGAGATTGAACTGTAACCGTTTTGTGACATTACTTGTAATTTTAAAAAGTTTATTTTATTTTGTAGTACTGTTTTTTGTAGTATATGGTACAGTTTTCATTAAACGTTCAAAGTACCAGAATAGAGATACAAAGTAACACTAATTGTTTTCTGACATGTGGGTAAATAATGGAAACTTCATTTTTTGTGGAAATATTTAAGAGTTACGGCCACGGCTAATTACTATATTTTCTCAAAAATTAATTAGTAAGCTCCGATATGCATTTTGCTACATGTCCAACTGAAAAGAATGTTTTCCTGTCCTTCATGTTTCTGGTTTTTCAGCATCCGTTTTCTGCATCAGATTATTCTGTAAACTATAGACAGAAACAGATGATAATAGATTGTCGGAATTCCAAACTCTACCTTCTCAATGTGTTATTCCTTCTGTATATAAATATAGACGTGTGGTTCTATTTTACTTAATTTTATGATGAAAAAAGTTGATAAAAGAATTCAGTGAGTCTTACAAAAATGAACAAGGTTATCTATTGTTAACAATCCCACTTGTTACATGCGTTCACACTTGAATCAAGTAAATGTTGTAGTTTGCTTGAGCATCAAATTCTTTTACCACTTTTAATGTATTCAGTCAAGTTGTGCGCGTATACCAGTAAGAATGAAAGCAACAAATAAGATAAGAATTGCTTTGAATTTATAAATATGTTTATTTTTTAAAAAGTAATTGAATTCACGGAGACAAACATAAATTATAAACTAAGCTGCTAAATTTTTTTGGTAAAATGTACAAGCATTAGAAAACACCATATTTGCCGATGCATTAATATCAGGAACTTATTTTAAACTCAACTGCAAATTTAATGCATGTTTACTGAATCTGTTTGGATTGGAAACATATTTGTACTGTTTGTTTGTTTGGAAAAAAAATATTATTTTTATTAAAAATTCTTAAACAGTTACACAGCAACAATTTTTATGATGCAAAAACATTTCATACTTCCTTGCTGTGCACGTACCTTATAAGCTACTAGCAATGTTACTGCCAGCAGTAACGAAATTTCTACCCTATTTCATATTCCAACTTCACATCAGCTTACAAAGCAATATTCAAATTACTGAAAAAAACGTTTAAAAACTCCATTTCTTATTCTCTGTTGATTTAATGGTTAGTGGGCTTAAATAAAACTTGAGTTAATAAACATCATGGGTGACCAGATGCACCCTGCTGTTCCTTCACTCCAGAATCCCAATGGGAAGCCAAATCATGTTGTAGCACCACCAACTCTCAACCACCGCACCGCCGTCATGGATGTTGCCTTTAGTCTACTTCGTGAAGATTCTTCAAACATCACAAAACACTATTGACCATACTATCCTGTGGCTTTGGTTTCGCTTAATGTTTCTACAACTATGCCAAATGTAGTATGTGGGAACTATCACAAAATATGATTAAATATTTCAGAGTGAATGTAGTGTGAGTACCTTGTTTCTATACAACTCTGTTATGTTAAATTGTACATTCGATTTTAATACACGTATCTTATAACTAAAGTTGGAGTTACACATTTCAAAACCAATGGCTTGGCTATGGTGAATGCCTGAAACCCAATTAAAAACAATGTCCATGAAGCATTGAAACCAAAATCTTCTCAAATACATCAATATTACACAAAGGTGGTGGTGGTGACATAATATTATCGGTAGCAATTAGCAAGATGATATGTTTTAATGTTCACAATTCAGTGGCTGGATTGAATTCATAAAACCTTGCCTTCATTTAATGAAAAACGCGAGAAAAACAGTTACTTTTTGTACAACACATTAATAGATGTGGGATTACTCTTTAAAGTCACACAAAAAATAGTATAGTTATATTATAAAGAACATTTTTTAAATGCAGGAATATAAGGAATGAGTGCTCTTTGTGTGAAATTCACGCGTTGTGGGACAAAAGGATAATTCTTAAATCACGCTTGTCATGACAAGAGGAGAATCACGTCTTGTCAGTTAGTATGCAGCAAATAAAAAAATCGTTGAAAAAAATAATAACGCTTTCCTTGTTCGTTCCGAATGTTCAATTTGTTCTGACTAAAGTTTTTTTCATGTGTAAAATTATGAACTGTGACTCTTTGACAGAAAACTCATGTGGTTCCCGAACCGACTCTCTAGCACACTACCTGTTAAATTATTATACGCGCTGTCCAATTTGAAGAGGCAGAAACATGACGTGTCAAATGTCTGATACCTTTGTCAAAGCTCACTTTTCCATTCTGGAGGTTGTTTGTGTATTAAATAAGTGGAATATAGCGATCCGTATCTTTCTCCTCTAAAAGCACACAACTATTGTGCCACATCATCAGTAAAGTATATTATATAGTTTATGCTGTGCTTATCGGTTCTCTCAAAACACAAATGTTACAACAATACAACGCAAGACCGATGATGAGAATATATGCTAGTACCGCACAATTTTTTAGACAAACCTGTAATGCTCAGCGTGAGCTCTGTGGTGAACCTCGACTTTAGTGACGATTCGAGAAGATATGGCTTCAAAAGATCACTACAACCACCACCGCACTCACAAGCACCACACGTACACCTTTCACCCATTATCAACTTATCCATATCATTTCTAATAAATTCCGGCATAAAAATGGCGATGTTCTCTGTATGTATCCTAACTTATAGATACAGACACTGTTTTCGTTTATGTATATGATGCATTTTGAGATATATTCTTGAATCATATTTCCAGAAATATAGAAACATAATACTTCCACTATCTCTTACTAGCCTCGCCTTATTTTTAAACAAAATTCAGCGTGTGATTTTAAAATGCTTATGTGTTGAGAAAACACTGTTTGATTATCATGCTTATTTCTTACTTTAATGGTTAGCCACCGCACACTTGAGTGCACTCCCTTCATATCTGTATTTATGTATCTTTTCTAAATACGGTTTTTCTAAACTTTTTCAAAGTCATACAGCAACCAAACACCGATAGTAACAACAGCAGTGACAGTGACACCAACACTTTGCATAAATAAATAAATAAATGACAGCTTGTGTGACATATATACTGACTAAGTCTAGAAATGCTAATACTTTTCCAACAAATGCATGTTCAATTTCTACAAAACCTGCTAACAAAACCTGGATGTTTGCGTGGTGATATTCCGTATACGCCCGCAGAGTTAGTCTTGTAGACTAAACTTGCACAGAGAAAACAGTCTCTGGAGACCAACTATAGTATTTTTCTTCTGGTTTAAGGCCATCAAAATGTTTATCTTTCATTGAATTCAAACCAAAAACCCTGCCACGACCAAAAGAAACAGCCGATCTAATAACATTTTTTGAAAACTTGTGGTTATATATTAAGTCAAACAAATTTTACGAATACATCTATTTTACTCAACAATTTCTTTTCCGACATTATATAAATTATGAGCGGTGGGTGCTCTTATATTTCCTGTCGATATACTTGGGGAACCACCACTAGTAACTCGCATTCTCCCCAAAAACAAGTAGTTTTCATTCCTTAAAATGCACCTTAACAAAATTCAAAAGAAAAAAAAACTACGGATCGCAGTAAGCCTATATTAACTTTGTTGGATCAAGTTTTAACATTCGAATTCAGTATTATTAGTAGACGTCTGGGGATAAGCCAGATAAAACCGCTAGTTAGTCAAACCTTCCTTCACTGTCATATGCGTTTTTTATCTTTAAATATGTATAAAAGCATACTTTGCATCTTTTCGTCATGGTTCCATATCATGGTAAAATTCATATCACAGTCAGTCAGTGTCAGTATCACCTACCATCAAGCCTTTTTCTGAGCGAGACAGAGATGAACTTCCTACTTCTTTAAGCTTCGCTGTTTTTGTATTGTTTTGCCGCAATTTACATTGGATCATCTCATCTATTATGCATCGGTTCAGGAAGATAGATCGGCCACTGAAGCACGAAGAAAAAAGTGTTTCAGAGAGTCAAGGAGGAAGCAACGACAAACTTGTATTTTTTCTGCTTACCTAAGAGACTTTTGTCTTCTCTACTGACTGACGGACATTTTTTACACACCTATGTACTATGTACATATTATTTGTGCAGCCCTTTGTATGTTCCTTTTTTGTTTGTGAGAAAGAAGATGATGATGATCAAGAAGACTAACAAGGGAGGACACCGACAAAGACAAATGGACTGGAGAATGTTAAGTTTATAAACAAGCTGATACGCGCTAACACAGCTGAAAATTTTCGTTGCAATTCTTTTTTCTTGTCGACTCAAGCTTTTTCTCACAAGTGTGCATAGAGACTAGTATCATTATAACCAAATGTTGGTGGTGTGGTCGGTAAAATCTATTACTTCCTTACAGCTACTGATACAGAAGCAGATTGGGACATTGCGATCCAAATATTACTCCTTTCTTTTTTCTCACTCTCTCTCTCTATCTTCCTTTTTTCAATTTTGTGGCCACAAACAAATGTATTATTGGACACATTTTAAAACATTCACGTTTCCCAGCACACATCATACATCACAGAGCCTTTCACCTTTTCGGACTCCTGCTGCTCAACTGCTTTGTGTGCTACCTAAGTAAATATTTACAACGGGAATGAGTAGGGAAAATGAGCAAAAGAAAAAGAAACCGCTACTGCCGCTTCTCTTTTTACTCACAGCAGATTTATATGTATTTAGAGCATTTGAATTTTCTCACCTCATTTCCTATTCTGGATTTTATAAAAAAAAAACTCTCTAGAATGTGTGTGGTGTCTTTTTGCTCTTCTATGTCGCACATATATATGTGGCTACTGTATAATTTTGGTGATTGTGGGGCTGCTGTTGTGGCAGAGTGATATGTGATGTGATGCTACAGGCGAAAGAAAGGATGTGATGTCTATTTACTCAAGAGAGAAAAACAGGGTGCGGATGGATATCTCAGTCAGTCATTCATTATCCACACTCACGAAGGCTATATCAGCATACTCAAAATAAATATATGAAGAAGAAAAGAAGGATACACAGCTTTATTTGCATAATATCAAACCGAATGTAATAAGTTCTCCACAGAACAAAACCCCAAGTCTTCTTCAGACGTATATAATTTTGTGCATGCAAATGTAGCATCACAACGGGGTAAATCTAAAAGTGTACAAGCTTGTTTATAAGTTCCACTGTCAACCGCATTGATACTAGAAGAGGGAAAAGAATTTGTAGAGCTGCAAACTGGAAGGAGAAGAGGGGAAAGCAAACGTAACTTGTCTACCTACACGTAAAGTTCCAGTTGAATAGCAATGAAATAGCAGCTAGAGACTTCTTGCTGGGGAATTTATTTGAGCTTTTCCAAAGAAAAAAATTTGAATGTCAACCCTTTCCCATGATATTATTACACATCTCATGATGATGATGATGATCACTCAAGATACTATTCCTCTTATTGTGGATGAGATCATTCGCATATTTATGCGATTCTACGTTTTGTACCCGCCAAATAATATATTATATTTGCCAGTATGGTTCCTCTATCTCTGCGTCTGACTTCAAGTGGTTTCTTTTTTTCTTTTCGTGTAAAATTACTCTGGCAAACGCGAAAGCCAGATGAAAAATCTTTTTGTATGAAAATGGTATTGAATTGGATATGGAATATTTAAACCGACTGTACCAGATCGGTCTTCCTCTTTTTCTTTTTGGGCATTTGAAATATATCGTTACTTTTCTAAAAAGGGTACTACCACCACGCGTTTGCGGAGAAAAATGTATCTGTCTAAAATTGTGTACATCTCATATATATTTCAACCCTTGCTGTGACGACTCGTGATCCCTGTCAAAATGTAATTTGAATTATGATACCTTTGAGCATACAACGAGTCACTAGAAGATTATGATGATGATGAAGGAGGTGGTAGTGTGGTGTTCTTGGCACAGCATGCCATACACAGTCGTATACTATTTGCTCACCAAAAGACTAACTAAATACTTTATTTCATCGTGATATAAACGAGGCTTTCAGTCATTGGTAAAATTTGTAGTCATGGTCAAATCCCCATATCGTGCGCATCTTGGTTTAAACGTTTTGAGACAACCTTTAGCAACCATGCATTAAAACATCTGATTTAAGCAAAAGTAAAAATAGGTATAAACGCAGGGCTAAAATCTTAATGAGCCAATTGTATCCGCCTCCATCAATTGGACAATAAAAGCACCAACAGCAGATGTAGATATTATGCTCTATGCGGATTGTGGACGATGAGTATCGTCGTATCTCTGTAGAAAAGTTGATGATTTATTGAGTTTGAAGGTTATATACTATGGGCTCAAGAGAGTTTAGGCGTTTTACATTTTCTAGGCGAAACGAGCAATACCTTGTTTGCAAAGACCCCATGAGGCAAAACTCCTCCTGATTTCATTTCCTTAAAAGAACTTTTAGTTCTTCACAGAATTCTTAAGTATTTTTGCGCCATTGATGTGTTATCATTAATGTAGATTAAGCATTAAGCTTGTGTGCATGAAATGAGCACGCCTTTAATAATTGCCGATAAGGATTGTTTCTCGCTTTTTCATAGGATTAACTTTTTGCACAAACTAACACTTCTAACAAATAGCATTGCTACTTTCGGTTTTTTCATTTTGAAAATCGGAAGTTGCTCAAACGAGAAACTTCTTTTGAATGCATATAACTATTTCACCGCTTTTATATATCAAGTCAAACTAAATGCTTATTCTCTTGTTAAATCATTGTGTGTGTCTGCGCATTTATTCTATAATACTCACAAAGTAATAAATAATAAGCGGTATATATGATGATGTGCTTATTGTAATAAAGTAAACGGTTACGGTTGAGCACTGTTCCCGTACTTGCTATTAATGAGAGGCGACCGTGTAGAGTTTCTCCTCGATAAAAATGCTGGCTACTTGAATGCATGTACGCATGTTGCTCCTTAATTCAACTCTTGTTCCCTCATCAGAAACGAATTTTCTCTTGTCTAGTCTGTAAGTTTTCTGGTCTGCTTTTCTTAAAACTTGCAAAACAAGATTGAAATTCTTTTTATACATACATATGTTAATATTATATATGTAAGCAAGAAAACGGAAAATTCAGCAATGTTTAACTACAAGTATGTCTAGAATAACCCATGTGCAGAAGGTCATACTTAATATCCATTTTGAGAAATCATAGTAAGCATAAAGCATACCGTTGACAAGCAGGTTTAAGAATTGTGGAATGTGAGAAGTGGAAACAGCTACTAAAATTTTTTGCTTTGTGGTTGTTTTATTTAGCTTATAAACTAACTGAATATTTTGATATTATGATGTTCGAATCAAATTGTAAAGATGAAAATTACTAGATAAGATATTTCTAAAGACATTGTTCTTGCAGATTGCTATAGCAATCTACACTTTTAAGTTGGCAAATGTTCGAGAAATATACAATACTCTTTTTCATAACTACAAGATGCGGGAGAACAGGTCATTAATGCGCTATTAAAAGAAAGTGTAATGGCAATGTTAATTCTTATTGCTTAAATCAATCAATTGAGTAGCCAATTGTTTCCTTCCGAGTTAGTGACCTGTGAATTGATAAGTAACCGTTAAATTGATAATTTAAATAGATCAAATATCCACCAACATACTTTTATAACTTTGGATTTGTCTTTTGTATCTGTCACCATCATCATTACACGTGTATCAAGTTGACATTTTTTTTCGTGTCCTCGAACATAAAGCAATGAATAATATAGCATTCGATTCTCATCCTCCTTTTTGTTTGAAATTTGCCGATAGGAAATACTGAAGGCAGACAATAGATCATCAATAAATTATTGGCTTTATTATCCGTTAGAGACATAATAAAGAGGTTTCTTGCTTTCGTTTAAGAAGTGACATACATGCTCTAATATATGAGCTAATATCAAACTATAAGCATCTATATATGATGTCAACATCATATTGAAAAACGGCTCTGATGGATTATTCTTAATTTTATATGGTGACAAGATCTCAGATTGCTACAAAAAATTGCTTTGTCGGTCTCGTTATTTCTGAAAAGATAATTATAAAAGACGCGTATAATATTTCATAAAGAGTCAATATTGCCAAATTTTTATATTAATTTTCAAAGCGATATATTGTTCAGTCTTTAAAATATGAGAAATATGAGAATTCATTTGCGCACTTCAGGATCATATTCAGACGAATGCCATATGATCAAGCTCCATTTTTTCTGTACATTCAACTGACATGTGGGTAAGATGAGACCTGCTATGAATACAGAAAAGCTTTTGTGTAACAAATGCCTGAACAGAGCTGATTTTCCTGAAAGCCTTGGTGTTACAAAATCAGTCATCTTTCTTTGCCAGGCTTGTTACGATAAAATTCTCATTTTTACTTGGTTAAAGGGGTGTGTTGTCCTGTTTTAATACCAGTGTTTTTCTACATTCATTTACTGGAGAATTAAGGAAAATGAATGAAAGATGATTAAGGTCAGCCTAGCCCTCTAGCCTCCAAAAACTGTCAAAAACTCTTGAGTATTGGTCATGATGAAGCCGATTGTTTGTTTAATTAAATAACTATCGTTGAAGTACATACAAATAGAAATGCAACCCTTAAATTTTTTTATTTCATTTATATATCTTGCGTATCTGTATTTTACTTGTTGTATGTGATATTGTAAATGTTTTATCAAAAACCCTCATACATCATGAGGAATATTTGTGTCATCATAATTCTTGATGATACAAGTATAATATATTGTTACATAACATTGTTATATTGTACAAAAGCATTTGTACAGGAGCATACGTATATGTATGTATGTGTTATATCATCGAGTAGCGTTAAATTTCATTCATGATCGTAGTCTAGTTTAATATTGCCGACAAGAGTTGTGTAGAAAAGATACAAAACCCATTGAAGAAGATGTAGAGCAATATAATGACAGCTAATATAAGTTGTCGTAAGTTAACAAAATGGGTACTTACTTGCCTCTAAAAACGAATGTAAAATTTCCCATTAAAACCCCATTACTTCTGTATAACACGCCACAAAACTATTCGCCTGTCTTTTTGCTGGTGCTTAAGTGCAACTTGCAGCCATATACCTAGTCTTTACTATAAACTACTCACATAAAAAGTACAAAGGAAGATGAGTGCTAAAAGAAATGGTGAGAAGAAAGAAATAAGACATTTTGTGGATAACTGTTTTTATGTTATGTGACTTAGTCACAATACTTTTGAGTACTGTTTTAGTCAAGTGAGGGAAGTCCTTTTTGTTAAAACAGTAGCCAGAATAGAGGTGGCCATAGACTTTAGAATAGATAACATTATTGTTTATCTGATAGATGATAACAGCATGTTAAGAGCATCCATTCTAAACTGCATAAAGCCACACGCATCACATTATTTTATGTCACTTTACAGAAGGATATGTATATTTTAAAATTTCTTGTTGCCTCAATAAAAAACTCGACACTAGTCAACGAAAAAAGAGGACGGGGAAATTTATGGGGAAAATACGAGTAATGTTATGATTTTGCTTTTCCTTGCAAAAGAATATAGTTTTTTAGTCCTCCTCCAAGTAGCATGCACCATATATATTTCGTTATGCGTTGACAACAGTCTGTAATCTTAAAACCCCACAATCCTTTTTATATGTAGCAAGTAGCAATGTGTTTCTTACATATTATACGATGTCATTTGTCTTTGAAAACGCGACAGTGTATACTCTTGAAATGAGCCATCCAAACTTATGTTTATGCCCGTCGAGAAGTATAATGATTACGATTATTGTTATTGCTTACCTTTCAAGTTACACCACACTACACTGTAAAACAGTATAAAGCACGAAACAAGACCTCTTATTGAATTACAAATGTTATCCAGATTAGGTGGTTTTTACCTGATATATGAAAGTACTTAATTTAGTTGTGACATGGCAGTAGCATAAGCATCAGACGAGTTGTAAGAGTTGCATTAGAAATTGTAGTCACATCATTACTTTTCCTTCCTTTCTTAAAGTAAGAGGGGCTGGGTTTGCAATATAAACAATACGGAGAAACTGTATTGTTTTATGGCATCGGGATTTGTGATGAGATTCTCGTTGTCTATTACAAAGTTTGTATGAAATTGACAATTATTATGGGCAACTTTATTTTTATTGAAGCATTTTATTCTAATAATTGATTATGGTACGTGCCAGTTCAATAGAACGACACCCAAAATTGTTCGCCTCTTTTATATATGCTATAGTTGCTGTTTGATAAGTATATTATTGTGTATTTAATGAAATCTTCTCCTCAGTTTTGTTTATGTAGTTTTTTATGTTAAATGCGCTAGACTTCTTGAGGTGTTGCCGAGCTTTTATTTGTATGCATACAAACGTATTTAAAAAGTTATGATGTCGAAAACTTGTCCAATAAATGTAGTTTGTTTATTGCTGTTTGTGGCCGTTAATGGGTCATTGAATGTTCTTGTTATGATGATTTGATGGTACATTAAATATTAATAATTTTCAAATCAAGTCACTCTGTTGCATGTATTCAAGTAGTGAAAGACTCCATTATTGTAATAAAAAAGTATAGAATGTACATAAAATTCTTAAAAGAAAGGATGTATCTTGTTTGCCTCTTTTTAGAGCTCGGATCAACACAGGGCTATTGGAAAAGTAGAGATGAAGTCCTTCCTTACCGTATGTCACTGAGATTTTCATACCTACATATATACTGTTTTCTGTGCATGTGTTTAGTCAGAGTTGCTTTGTGAACAATATTGTTTAGTTTGCATACACTAAGACTAATCGTAGAAAATATTCTAGACAATTGTAGCTGTAAGTTTAGTTTCTCATGAGTTTTAGAATCTAGCTTTCGTTACAATTTTACCACGAATGGAAATGCTTTGCATAAACCAAGAGACTTTACTTCCTACTGTGTTGGAAAAGAAAAGTGGAGAAAGCAAGGTGGGATTCACAGCCATTATGGCTCAAAATTTCCGTTTCTTTCTGTTTATTCTGGTTGCGAGGTAGAACTGTATAATATGCATTATTGTAGAACCAAGTAAATCCTAGGATTTACTATACTAAAAGTACACCGATTCGTATTTTTATCAGTATGATACTAGGCTTGTCATATTTTCAGACAGGATGTCTGTTATATTCAAAATAACAGTGACTTTGTATGGTAGTTATCTACACTTACACAGACATATTTTTTAGCAATTTTGTTTCCTCCAACATTGTCCTGGCTTTTTCACGAAAAGAAAATGGAAACGTATTTCAAGATTTGAATGGATGAAACTGAAACCAAAATATTACTTGTCATGGGTATTCCACAGTATATGTTAGTGCACGCTTTGCGTTTATAGGGAAGAAATACAACTGAAAAGCAGCATAAACGGTTACATTTTAAACCGATAATCTAGCTTGAACGAAAAAAATGAGAAAGGATTCCATTCGAATGTGAATGTGTTAAGTATTTTCTATGCAATTTATTGCAGGAAAATGCGGACTTGCATTCGTGTGCAACCCAATACAAGCACTAAGCAGGCGTGTACATTTACATTAAGCAAAGTATTTTTTCGAAACACCTATCAAGTGCGTTTCCTAATGCCCTCAGCATTTTCAACAATACCCCATTGGAGGAGTGTCGTGCAAATTCATTGGAGGTTTTATTTCCCTTATTGTTAAATCAGTACAGTGATTGCTCCCAAATGTAAATGTATGCATAAACACTTCAAAAGCTTTTACGTTAATTGACTGTCCTCACTTATATCATCAACCAAAGCTACATTATCTTACCTTGCACCTAGATTCGCAATTTATAAAAGTCCAATTTTAATTTTAAACGAAGTGTGAAATGAGAGAAGTTTACTATTTTACATTGTAAATTGCATTTTTATTTGGAGAGGTAGTACAAGTTACAAGTAAAAATAGTTCAAGCTAAAAATATTGAAGCTCCTACATCGAGGTACTACAAGTGTCAGCTTAATCATGATCACGAGCACCATCCAATAGGATGATGGGTTGTGCACGCCTTGGTGCATAACACTACTAGATTTTCTCTTTCCATTTTCTCTGAATGCGATTCAATTGATTCCATCTCACTCTTTGCTCATTTTCTTCCCTTTCTTGTTTCAGCCGAAAGCATGCAATGCAGTGCTTTTATTGGACTTAAGTAGTATGATGATATACGAGTCGACTCGTTCGTGCCATCCTTGGGAGTAGTACACACATTTGACATTGTATATTACCTAATACTTGCACGTTCAGGCATGAAAACACTGGAACGCAATTTCATCATTATGTTTTCTGAGTTGATTTGCGCATCTCTTCACTTTTTCAAACAAGTCACAAACGGCAGTGAGAAAAAGCTTGTATTGTTCATTCCACATTGAATGAAGAAAAGAGAATAAAACAAGGAAAATTCCTTCTTGTTCCCCTACACTTTTCTCCTTTAGTCTTTATTATTAAAGGAAGCTCTCAGATCGGATTAGATGCTGATTGACCCAAGACGTTTGTATGCCGTCAGAAGATGTTCCTTTTGTTCCATCAGAATACCTATTTTGTGTGGTCGGTCGCCGCATTATATTACATAAATAGAAGTATATTATGGAGAATAAAAAATAAAGACAGTAATATAGATGCTTAGTCAGTTCTGGAAATGGAGGATTAGTGGTGTCAAAAATTGATCCTAATTTACTGTATAAAAAACAAGAGTAAGCAAAAATATACCATTATTGTTGTCTTAAATGTTAACAACTTGACATAATTACGTACAATCTGCAAAAGTCATGAATGCAAAAACAATTATCATTCATAATCCCTTGTAAAGTAAATGCCCATTCCCTTAAAAATAACAAAATGAAACTGGCAAATTGTGTAGGGGAAACAGTACTTGGGTAATTTTTTAAAAATTGGTTTTCTCAAATGTCAAATGTAAATTAACAAAATGGAATAAGCATCAACTCTGCTTTAAAACTAAAACTTCCTCGCTTAGCTGTTTACAGGCTACTCAGGCATTACGATATTATACTATGGAAAAACTTATCGCGATAGTGGAAAAGACCTCCCTTCCAAAAACTCGAGAGAAAAACGTATTCTTTTGCTCTTCTTTTTTGTTTTGTGCTGCTGCATTTTTACTAAATTGTATTCGCTCTAATACTTTTTCCATTTTCCATCTTTAGCTTCTTTGTCATGTTTCATGTCTTCTAATACCACTGATATTCGTGCTTCGTTTCCCTTTTCAGTATTTCTTTCTTCCTGTGTCATTTCTTTTTCTTGTCAACTTATTTTCTCTCCTTATGTATCGCCCTCTTTTTTCTCTTTAAGCGCTTGGCTGCATCGGTAGATCCCTATTGGGTCTTGTTGAGACGAAAAAATATCTGCTATCCCAGTCTCGCTATATAGAAATTACAGTGCATTCATTATAAGTAGAAATAGAAACGTGCTCAACAGTGCTTCTTTTTCTTTCTTTCTTTTTGTCTACATTGCTATCTATGTCTATCTTTGTGCCTGTTTGCGAGTTTGTGTGTCTGTTTTAAGTAAAAAGTAAATGAATTACTAAAACAAGTTTCTTGACTTGTTTGTTGTTATATATTTGTGTAGGAGTTCCTATGAGCTCAAACCCACTGGAATGGACGGGGAACGTGACAGTTCGGAAGAAACGGAAGCCCTACTCGAAATTCCAGACGTTGGAGCTGGAAAAAGAATTCCTCTTTAATGCTTACGTCTCCAAACAGAAGAGATGGGAACTGGCAAGAAATCTTAATCTCTCTGAAAGACAGGTTCGTGCTCAATTTTCTCTTTTCCTCTTATGAAGTTTTTTCTGTCCTTTGGTTGATAAGTCTTTTGCTTCTCCTGAATGGCAAACTCCTTTAATATTTAGTCATTATGTGTGATATGTCTATATCAGTCACGAATGAATTGCATTACTGGGTGGCTGTACAATGTACGTATTGGTTTACCAATGCAAACATCATAATAAACATGTATACATCCAATTCTTATATATTGATTCCAACAGGAAAGCCTCCAAACTTACAGGTTGTTATCTAAACTTATAATACTGTTGTTTGTACTTACAGGTAAAAATCTGGTTCCAAAATAGGCGAATGAAAAACAAAAAAAATAGTCAGAGACAAGCAGCTCAGCAAGCATCTCAGTCCACGGCTCAAGATCATCACGGTCATCATAAGTAAGTTGTCTACTGTTTACTTCATACTATTTATAAAAGCAAAATACGTTTTAAAAAAGCAAAGTGTGATGCATCATCACATTGGCATTTTTGGTTTTGTATGAAAAAGTCATCATCAGTGGTTTGGCAAAAGTATATAGTATTGCAAATTGAAGTTTGCGCTTTCATGATATGAAAATAGGTGACAAAGGTTTTGAACGGGGAATGACAAATCGTTAGACATTGTTGTTGGTGTATTTTGTTGATAATATTACATTTTTTTCATTTGAATTGTATCTACACTCATATGTAGCATAAATGAATGGTAATGATAGAAAACATGCAAGAGGAGTAATCTCATCAACCACACATCATACCACGCACATAGTGAATTATCTGTATGAAAATAAGAAGATAATATAAACTGATAAAATAGTAATATAAGTGTAGTCGGTGTCTAGTAGTAGTGCGCGTATTTTTGTGTCCCTCCTATCATGATAATATTCTGATAGCAAAAACAATGATGACAATCAGCCAAAACTTTCGCTTCTTTGTACAGCTAGAAATGGTTATACAAGGGTGATTCGAAACAATCGTACTAAAATTGAATTATAGCTTCAATGCAGTAGCTGAAATAGATACTGACATTGATATATGAGATTACATAGGCATACATATGTATACATAAGCAAGTAGCAGTGTTTGTTTCATGACTCCGTGGTCACATTTATGAACCAAAATGATTTAGCATATTGATAATATGTGCTTTTGTTGTAACAACAGTACAACACTGACTGCATTCATGATTCCACATGAATGGATCCTCGATCCTTAATCATTTATGCTTGAATTAGTTACACTGTTAATGTAGGTCAAAGCTGCGTAAATTCATCAAGAAATTCATACATTCATGAAAGAATGTGTACAAGTGTCGGGATACAAGAATTTATTTTGCACGTATTTCTCCTTTGGTTGGTGTTGTTTGTTGTTAATATTATTTGCTTACCAATTCCAAAAGAAGATCAAGGGAAATACTTGACTACACGATTACCGTATCGTGACTAGTTAATATATTATTCATGTAAAGCTGGATAATTGTTTCTACATTTCACTCTCCAACTATACTCAATTATCCAAGGATAAGCATTTTTGGCTCTTAGCAAGACAAGTAAATAAATAAGCACGTCATTTTGCATAAGCGTCAATCATTTTTGCATGGTGTTTCATTGTTACCAAATATTTATCAGCATTTTTTATCGTATAAAAATGTTACCTGAATAGGTACCAAGTTTAAAAGAAACGATGTACTATGCATATTGTTCTGTGTAATATGTTCTTTTGGCAAGCATAGCTGAAATATATGATTGCTGTACAGTTGAGGTTGACATAATAATAATATTACCTTACTAAAAGATGCAATCCACTCTTGAGGGACTTGTCATATCAGATTTTCTGCAAATAGGTTGTTAGAGACTGTCACGCAGACAAAATAGGCATGGCATTTATACATGGTTAGTGACTGTAAACTAACTTGCTAAACAGGAAAAAAATCTTTACCGTTGAAAATGAAATGACAACAGGATTCAGAAGAATATCTTGTAAATTGAAGGTGTAATGGAATGAGAGATGTCTCCTTTTGCTTGCCAAACAGAAACTTGATCAGCTTTCTTGATAAATTGATAAATTCTGCACGTTTAAAGAAGAAAATTCAATTCCAAGTCCCGCATGGGTTTATTGAAGCGATAATATAATTTTTGGAGTAGTTAAATAGGCACAACTTTTTGCTTTACATATGACGACATGAACAACCAGACAAAGAATGCCTTGTTTAATTTATAAAAAAAACAGCATCAACATTTCAGAACTGTTGATATGTTTCAACAATACACATATATTATATGCATTTGTATTTATTTAATTGTGTAGGCATTGGCACAGACTCAAGGAGTACGAAGATGATAATATTATTTGCAATGTACTGAGGCTTACAAAGTAGGTAATCATTATAGGCAGAATAGCGATTGGATTTAATCAATTCAAGTAGGCGTAGACCAGCTTTCCAATCGCAGCAGTCATCCTTGTTGATCAGACTTTTATCAGACGAACAGATTTTTTAGATTAAAACACGGCATGGCCAACACGACACGGTATCCTCTCCTTTTCTTGTTGCCGTGCAAAGTGCAAAAGAAAAGGAGTGACAACATGTGCATTTGCATTTTGGAATTTTGATGTAAATGTAAATATTGTTTTTGTTGTATTTTCTCAAGTCTCTTTTGATGAAAGGCTTTTAAAATATTAACTTGAAAGGAGAATAGTAGGTTTACACAGTGATGAATTGATGAACTTGAGATAGCACATTTCGGTATTATTAATGAATCTGCTAAAAACAAAGTTCTGTCAAAAGGTTTTTTGTCCCATGTAGGAGAAAACAACACCCTTGGTTCATCTCAGCATGTAAGTGAAATAGGAATACGGTTTCTTTTGACCATACTTAAAACGTCGTTATCTATCAAGACTGTCAGGTTTTATATTACTGAAAAGAGGTAGCCAACAGTGAACATGCATCAAGTTTCAAGTCTACAAAATACACCCCTGATTAAGAAATAACACAGATTTTAAGTGATTTTAAGCATTGAGCAATTTCTGCAGTTTATATGCTTATAATCAAAAGTTTTAGCGCAGGTGTTTTTGAAACAGTCTTTACATGCAGAGTAATTAACGAACCAAAAGAATTCTACGATTCCAAAAACTTAGCACATTAGTATAAGCATTTACATTTTCGATATTTAATAAACATAAAATTATATCAATGTATTGTATTACCTGATGTACCTGAGATTCACTGCTCACGGCAGCTTCACATTCACGGCTCCCAGTAAATTTCTGTGTCGGTTCACATAAGTTTTACAATATTTATGAAAAACTGTTGCTCGTATTCTATTTTAGGTATAATTTTGATTACATGATTTTATTTGAAAAGGCATGTGTGAAAGTGTGAATTATAATGATATTGTATTTTTTATTGTGAACTTTTGCACCATCAACTTTATTATTTCAATAAATTATTTAAAGTAATATGAATTATCATAAACTAGTCCAGTGACTGGAAAAAAATTGAAGCACACATTTTAATAAGGTTAGACAATCAAATGCACTACATTTTGCGTTAGAAAAATTACATGGAGATTTTATTAAGGTTGAACTTATGACTTAAGTTGTAAGTAGGTTTGAGCGCATTCTCACGTTGTATTAAAAATGAAAGCATGTACCAATGGGTTTGCATGCAGACTTAAAAATATAATTACTTAACTATAATTTAAGATATTTTTCCCTAAAGTTTTCGTTAGTATGCAAACCTCAATTTTACATTAAACCTCGGAACCGGCAATTGTGAAAATTGTTTATAAGCTGTATAGCTGATAACACCAATAAAGCAATTTTTATTGTAAGAGTATATACATTAAACTCCAAGTCTTGCAATGATAAAACAGCTATAAGGAGTTCCCTGTAACCTATCGTTAAAATCATAAAACACGATAAGTCTAGCATTTGATTCTTCTGGTGGGAATTTCCACATCTCATTAATTCTCGCCTAGTCATTATTACCCTGTTAAGTTTAAGATGGAGCAGATAAATTGTTTTCATATGAATAACATGCAGTTTTGGAATGCACATGAAGCTTCATGAAATCATGGAAGATTTTATAAAAGTCTTTGAAGAAATGTATCTTCTTGTATCGTATCGAATATACCACAAGGCGTTCCAGTATATAGACTATCTACTTGCTTTGGTGTTAGCATAAAATATCCAAATAAAAATGATTAATTATAAAGGCAATTCACTTTGTCGGCTGATAAAACAGCAAAAATACTTTTTTTCTCTTATAACTTCCTTCTTCATTTTTTACATGTTTACCAAGCCCTTACATAATATAAAGTGTAGTATTGAAAAAATTGCATCCTGATGGTTCATGAAAATATATTGTATGAATTCTCAGTTTATGTTGTGGCATAATCAAAAATGCAAAAACATTGTGATTGATTGCCCGCAAATATATTTACGCACATTTTCTTGTTTTCTGTTTCAGATCTCGG
Organism: Entomobrya proxima; assembly: GCA_029691765.1. Lineage (NCBI taxonomy): Eukaryota > Metazoa > Arthropoda > Collembola > Entomobryomorpha > Entomobryidae > Entomobrya > Entomobrya proxima. The sequence continues at coordinate 16,564,959 of CM056172.1, forward strand.
TACAATCCAGCAAATGCAGGTGGTCAACGATAAAGCTCTCGTTCTCGTGAAGAAACACCTTCCAAAATATGCATGGAACATTGATGACTGAGAAACAACAGTACAGGCAGTGAATGAAACCAAAAACAGTAAATTTTACAAATTTTGACTTTTATATTCTATTCAGAATAGATGCATACTCTATATTTCTTTTACGTTTACTCATAAAACATCGCCAGCTTATGTCAACCCGAAAATTGGTATTTCCTTTGGTACATTAAGTTGCGATCGAAAGGTAACAAGTTGTTTATCTAATATTTACACAAAACATCTAGTAGTGGCTCTTATTAACTAACAGTCAACCCTTCAAAAAAGAGTATATTTTCCAGTTACACAGAGACATAATAAATAATTACTGTTAATTAGAAATTATATTATACATACAATAATTTTGTACGATGATGAGTAATGTTCTAGTACAGCCTTTTTGCTGAGTTCATTCATAGGCAATCAGTAGATATTTTTTTGTTTCTTGCCATAATACCTATACAATATTGTAATACTAATAATATATATCCATTTAACACAACGAGTTCACTCCATTTTTCCTCTCTCTCTCTCTCTGGATATGTATGACGAATGACAAACAATACAAAATCTACCTAGTAAAAAACGTTGCATCCAAAACTGTCTTGTTCAACCAACCGGAAACAACAACCTTTCAAAAAATATTTGAGTAAACTTTACAGAACTACAGAAAAATAGACATTTGTTGAGTCAGGGAATACGAAAACAATTTGTTTTACAAATACAAATAACTACAAAATGATCATCATATTTAGTATATTTAATGTAATCAACCTAACCTAATCCGCTTTAAGAGTCTTGATTTAAAAGTATGCATACTAAACCACAAGTTTATTACGTGAAATAGGCTTCAGGAATTTGTCATGTACATAGAAATTTCTTAATCACAAACTACAAATGCTTTTTACAATACAGTGGGGTAGGAAGCATTTCTTATCACAGAAATTAAATTATTTTAGCTGGTGATGATGATTTAGCTTAGCTGTTTTATACTTGTGCGTGGACATTATTACAATGATTGATTTTGTTGTCTTATTGTACACATATTAAGGCACATTGATCCATCATATTAAGAAATACCGCTACATGTAAATTGCAGTCATCTTAATATATAGTAGCTAGAAAGCGCAAAATTCAGTAAATACCGTTTTGCCAATCCTTGTTTACTTTTACCAATAAGCACAAACCTTTTCTACAAACCGTATTATGTGTATGCGAAAAGAAAATCCTGTTGCGAATGCATGTCTATATATTCCATTTTCCATAATAACAGCATTTTGCATTGTTCAGTTTTTTTGTTTCTCTGTGAAGAATGTGTCAAGAGTGTAATTTTGTGATGATGAATGTCATAGTTAGCAGTGGACTATCGTATCGATAAAACTTAAAGACCATATTTGTGTAATAGTGTTGTGTAGTAATAATTGCTTAGCTGTCGTGATTTATTGCTGTTTGTATTGATGAATATAAGTGTGCAGTACTTGAATTGCTGAGAGAAAATAGAAAACTGCACAATTGGAAATAGGTGGTGAAGTAATGGTGGCGACGACAAGTAAGCGTATAATAATATATGTATTCAGATATATAGGTAATATACCTGTAGGTGGTCTCATAATAACCATTTTTATTCGAAGGCTAAAGAATAGTAGTTAGTAATTATAATGATGCATACATGTGTACTTGATTAGTGAAAAACTCGTTCGCTGTTGTTGTTAATGTTGTGCTGTCTCTGCTTTACATTATTAATGTTTTGAAAATATTACATTCTGAACGTACTGTTCTGTGCTGTAGGAGATGATCATTATGGCGAGGTGTTGTTTTTTATGAAAGAAAACTGGTAATTATAGTTTCTGCGCGCGTTTTCCTTGTACGTGTATTACAACTACGTAAGCATAAGTAGGCAGATAAATGGTGTGTGCATGCAGGCAGAGGCGCATGCATAACTCCTAATATATCCCTCTAGATTACTTCTAACGTAGATGTAAATAAAAATGAGTAGATAGGAATAAATAGTGTGTGTATATTGTGGTCGTTGTATTGCTATTAACATTAAAGATTAATCCACAACAGTAAAGTGTAATCATGTAATTCATTAAAAGTAAGGATATAATATATTATTAATTAATTTAACACAGGTAATTATTATGTCGTTATATTGTTGTACTAAGTGTGTACTTTTTCGTGTAAATTTGTTTTGTCAATTTTATTATTATTATTATTATTATCACTGTGAACTATTATTGTGCTGCAAACAAAAGAAATGTTATTATTACATAATATAAATATTGATAATAATAATTATACCATAATTAATAGTAATCGATCAAACCTTCTCCCGGTATTTTATTGTACTTATAAAGGATAGATCACAAATTTGCTATGTAATAATGATGAAACAATAGAAAAAATAAAAACATGATAGTTGAGATGAAGAGTTTTTGTGAGAAATTAAAAAGTGAATAACATCTATGGTCATTACTTAAACAAAATACAATTTTTTTTATTATTTTTTTCTTATTCACATCATACTTGATCATATCATATCAAGCATTTACATCAACTGAATCAACTCATAAACTAAATTTGTTAAAAAGAATTACGCCAATTAATAAACTACATACACCTATGGTGGCAAACCTCTGGCTTTCCAAATCAACGTGAACAACCCAAATACTGATGGTAAGCAGGTAAGTATTGCATACATAAATGGAAAATCTGGAATACTTTTGTGAGAAACCGAAATCAAGTTTGGAATTGGAACCATATAAATAACAGCAAATAAACATCTTAAGGTTTCCCACGTTGCATTGAGCTGATGGAATATGGGATGTAATTGGTAATCGATCGATCGATTGATAATGTCCTTTAATTTTTTGTTTAACAAACTCGAAATCAATGCGTTTACATTTTGTCAATGTATGAAGTACTAAAAGATTATTTTTATCGTAGAAGTTTCCTTTGTCGGGAGTAATGCACAAAGAACGCAAAACCATAATTATTACATAGTATGTTGTATGATGCCTTTTGACACTGTCACTCAAGCTTTTGCTCAAATTCAATTATAGTCCGATTACAAAAATTTAAAACAGCTTTGAATTTATTTTTATACATATAATGTACTCTAATACATTCCTTGCAATTTTGAGATGTCTTTTGTACAATGTGCATCTTTACCTCTGAAGAAAACTTTGTTATTATTGCATCTATACTACAATACAATAAGCATTGTACAATTAGCATTCATATCTCTTACTATTAGCTTAGACATCAACCTGGTTTTGAATCCGCTGAATAGGAAATTCAACTTGGTTAGGATCTACTTAATACGAAATTTTAAAATTCGGTCTAGAACCAATATTTTGTTTGGAAACAATTGATACTTCATCAATAATAAATTAAAATGAAACATAACGAGGAAAGTTATGTGATATTTGATGAGCACAAAATGAGGCAGGAGGTCATACCAAAAAAGGTGATGGAAAATTTGGACGATATACATTATTCCGCTTGAGGTATATTTACCTATCTATACTCGCTTTATAGAGGAAGACGCTACAAACAAATACCAATGAGTAGACATCTAAGCAGCCCAGGTCAAACATTATATCACTCTTCATTAAAATACCGATAATGAACTGCAATATTTATTCATTATCAGGTTACTTGCACTATTATGATGCATATCGTGTAATTAAGCATAATCTGTCGAGGAGAAAAATTCAGTATTACCTCTTTGATGTAGCCGACAAAAAAATTGTGTGACATATTTATCAGTACTCATCTCAAATATCCGCATCCTTCTCATGTGTCATTCTTATGTTTTATTGTTTTATTCACATTTGACAATCGCGATGTTGTTCAAATATGTTATGCATACAGAAATACATTATAATTTTATAATATTGAGAAAACGAGAGAAATTATTCATTTCACGTCAAGAAGATTGTCCTTAAAAATATTTGACTTTCAGACGTTTGTTCATCAAGTCACCATTTTCCTGTTCACTGAATCGTGCTCTACATTAAAAAATACAAAATATCTAATCTTGAGGGTAACTTGGAATTATTGGGAGGCTAAGTGGAAAAATAATATTGAAGGATGATTCGCCCAACATCTACATTCTACGTGATCGCATTGTACTGAACTATTACAAGTATCAGTATCACACGGTAATGCTACTATGTATGTTGTTATTCTTGCTGCACAAGAAGCCAAGCTAATGGTAAAAAGTTGCAGACAATTTTAAGCGCATTTCCAGGTTACGGACAATCAGAATCTGCTCGTTCCACTCCATCTGAAGGAGAATTTGTCAACCCCAAACAATTTCTCTTTTGCTCCTTTCTCTCTCCTAATGGGAATTCTCATATCTAGCTGCACTAAGGAAAGAACGGTCTTCTGCTGACGCATCCTTTTGTTTCATGCATGAAATAAGGTTTAGCTGAACCAACTAAGCTCTTTTTCTTTGTATCATCTCTCATAGATATATAACTAGTAACGGGAAAGCTAGTACGTAAAACCCGTAAAACAAGATATTCCAAAATGACGCGTCAGTTGCTTTATGCCAGGTACTGCATACTGCATTACTATTAATATATGTATAATACCTTTCACAAGTTCAATTTTAACATCTAATAAATTTAATTGCAAATGAATTCAAGCAATGTAAATCATGAATTATTTATATTTATAAAAACACAATGCCAGTAGAATCTTTGATTTTGCGAAATAAAAAGTTGGTCTTGTTTTATTATTCTATTATTAGAGTATAGACTGATTTGATGTTCTAAAAAGCTTCATTTCAAAGGGTTCATAAAAACCTGCACTCGGACTACGGAAAATGGAATAAGTACTTAATCATTTATGATCACATTGAAACATATCTTTTAACTGACAGGACGGGGATTCAAACTCCACATAATCAACAGCCATTTTGAATCCCCGCTCTCCTTGGAACAATCCTCACACAACTTTTGATTTTTTGTTTGAAAAACAAGTAAAAAATTGTGAGCTGTTTATCAAACCCTCGTATCAAGTACATAAATCTTCGACAAGACAGGACACAACTGCAAAGATAAATGCTAGTTTAAAACATGCTCATTTCCTTTCATTTAAGCTAACTGGCTAACCTAAAAAGTACAGCAACATTAAAATTACACATGGAAGAACCGAATTACACTTTTCAAGTGAACAATAATGGAAAGGGTTCTGCTGCAGATACATACATACATTGCTTAAGACGCGGCTGGTTAAGTTGAATAGATTATTATTGGCTATAGAGTATTTCTAAATTGGTCGCGCATTTCAGTATTCAGATCTGAATAACCGCATAACTAAACCTGAAACCATTTCCTACTTTCCTTTATCATCATGATTACGATGTTACCATAAAATATGGTCGAGAAATCCATACGGTCAATTTATTTATAAAAGAATGACAATACAGTGACTTGACGCTCATAATTATAAACGTTTATAACCGTCAGCTTAATCACCCTGATTGATTCACAATACAACAAAATAAAGGCGACGTAAACGGAAGACGTATGATAAACACCACAATATAATATTATAGTAAGCAAAAGTAGTTAGATAGGCTGCTATCTGCTTACTCCCCGCTGTATATATTCCTATACTGCTCCAACGCCAACTTAGTACTATGATTGCCGATGCGCATTCATTCAACTTCCAGGCAAAGTAAAGCCAAAGTTTTCTATACGAGTATCCATCCCCAGGAGATGAATTTTCTATCTGGGTCTACCCTTGATCATAAAGCAGCAAACAGCAGGGAAACAAGTATGGCATTACATTCTACCCTCGTATAAGGTAAAACTTTGTCGAATTCTCCATCATCAAGATAAAATGCAAAGAATGATGTTTGCTTCGGGCAAAGGACTGGTTTTCATTGGTTGTTTCAGAGACATGTTGCCAGCAGCCGGGGCTGGCAAACTGTCAGCCGTACTATAATTAATTACATTTTCATGTTTTCAACTTCGTGCTGAGAAATTTTTAAAGGTTGAATTCCCTGATAAGGCTTTTGATAAAAGATAATAATAGTACATGCCATCACAAATTCTTTTATCAAGAAAAGACTATTTTTTCATCTATAGTATTTATTTCAAGGTATGAACAATGAAATGCTGCTGGTCCCGTCTATAATAGGAAAGCTAGCACATTTAAAAAGTCTTTTATTGTCTAAGACAAATTGAAACATTTCACGCAATTCACGAAAATATTATTTTAAAACTGTTTAATAAATACATTATTTTTAAAAAATAATAATAATACTTTTACACGGTTTTATAAATACAGTCAATCCATTTGTTTATGTAAACTATTTTTGCACATTGACGTTTTCGTCTAAATTATTCAAACACAAAAACGAAAAATTAATTTACATATAGGAGAATCGATTTCAATAACTTTGAACATTATCGTTTGGTTGAACATTTAAAAATGTTTATAACTTAAAGTAGGTTTTGGTTTGCTTGTCTGTAAAAGGGTACGCCCACTTCAAGTAACATTGTAGGAAAAGCATTATTGGTCGACTGATGCATAAGTATACAACAGATATAAAGATGAACTAGCAACTATTATTGAGCAATAATTATGCAGAATTTTATAACAAATTGGAGAAACTCTTTAGGTACATAAGGTACGAATGATTTGTTGAGATGAGATATATACGTGACACAATTTTGGTACATTATAATGTACATTTTGTAACACAAGTTATTGTATCAAACTTATCAAGAATCGCACCACCTGCATGAACAATTATTTGGATTATGTAAAATTTGTTGCTTCTAGTTCTTATAGCATTTTAGCATATGCAATTATTGATTTTTTGTGTAAAAGTCAAGAAAAATATTTCATAAAATAAATTAGGTTGATTTTAAAACAAATGATGGTTTCGGTAATTGAACTCACTTATGGGATGAGTTTACTTGAAACAAAGTGATGTATGGAATAGAAATACTTATTACAACAGCAAAATTTATATCAGAGACTCAGTATATTGTAATACGAGCAGTACAAAAGCAACTATATATGTATATATAGCTGTGTCTCCCTCCCTCGAGGCATGGTTCCTCCCGTATCCTTCCGATGGTTTACGGACAATAGCGCACAGGGGGTAGTTTTGACTTGACGGTTATTATAGACTATATACAATATGTGATTTTCATTCTTTGTGCTTCCATTGTTGTATGCAATAGCGTATATATGCAAGCATAATAATAACAATACGTAGGATTATTAAAATGTAAGTCGTAAGATACTAATATATTATGTTGTGTTGAAGCAGTATAAACGGCAAGCAGTAACAACAATAACGATGACGTGATATGACGTGTCGAACTGCTTACAAACAGAAGGAAGTTTTAGTAAAGCTGTTTTTGTGACGACCAAGCTCACTTTTAAGTCTGGCTAAGACTGATGATGACGGTGTTGTTCACTGTGATGTGCATTGTTTCTCCAACCGAATCCACGCAAGCTGGCAGGGTGGATAGGGTAGTTGAAAACTTTTAGGTTTCAATACAGATACATTTCCTATACATTCGTTTCGGCTACGGATGTATGGTTTATGACTACTTTTGCTGAAGCCAGACGTAGCATGATGTGTTCATAAAAATTTGTGACTTACAGTCATTCTTCTTCAGCTGTTGATGAAGTATGCTCCCTTATGACGAGAGAATGATGACAAGGACAAGAACGAAAAGCTATTTAGAATTAGTTAGTTCTTGCCAGCACGTTACTTGTGGCAGTCGGTGGCGCATTTTACTTGATAACTTTCGTGCATGGGTTATTATTATTCAAAAGTTTCAAGTTGAGTGAGATAATCTCAAGGAAATTCTTGGAATTTTCAGCTCGCCTGGAGGACAGGTATGCATACATAGTTTATAAGTTGACAAGCATTACAGCCCTAACTTTCTCCACATGATTTAGCATTTAGAATTGGAAAACTGAAATCTGATTAAGGTAGTAATAATTCATGTTCAGTCACAAGGAAAACTTGTTGACAAAATTCAGAATTGGTTGGAAACAAGAAAGCCAGCAACGTGTCGGTAAACTTTCAAAGTTTACGGTCATTTTTCAAGTTTCCATGTTTGCTATTGTTAATTGGGTAGAATGCATTCGTGTGCTCTTAAACTATGACCCCTACTGTATACGTAAAAAATTACCATGGCATTAAATTAGGTAATGGGCGCATTGCATTTTCTCTGTGTGAGCAACTTCTATTTCGTGTCACGTATCACAAAACATTATCTCAATCACGAAAAGCATTAAAACGATTGCATGTTATTGTAATGCAAGTAGATGTACAACCAACAAGCTAAAATCTATCGCAATATGTCGACTACCTAATTACATAACGTAGTAGGTCTCCCTATCATTATATTTTAAATGCAATTAATCTTTAGCTAAAAAAGTGGCTAGTTTGTTTCTGCATTTGTTCCAAATATATATGTAGCATAATATTCGATTCTTGATGATAGTATGGGTACATTTATTTAATCTCTCTGACATTTTTATGCTAATGAAATGACTGGATAACATGGAAAACCGGTGCTGCTCGCTCAATTCCATTCCATCTTGCATCTGTTTATAATAGTGTTCTTTGCATGATGTAAAGGAACTTGCTCTTACTCATACATCATATTAGTATGGAACTTAGTTGTGCGTTCATCCAAGAAGAGGCAATATTTTGATTGTTCATTTATTCGAGCATGCTAGTCCCCACATGCGTGACATGTTTTTCTCGTCCTTTTCTATAATGTCAACTAGAAAGTTTGCTATAAGTAAAAATAAATCTATTGATAGAGTGTGGAATACACATGAATCTTAACTTCGTTTTGATTACGTATGATGAAAACTTCTTTTTTGTTTCTCGCTCGAACATCATCATCATAAGTATGTCGTAATGGGAGGGAGTAGATATTAGCAATACGAAGTCGTTAGCACGCTGAGGATACTAAAAGTTCTATATAACTGTCTCTCCAGAACTTGGCTGAGATATGCTTAAAGTGAAAGGAAAGTAAAATAATAAAATGCTATCGAAGCTTTTATCTTGATTGAAAAGAATAATTTATTTCATTTCTCTTCTCCAACGACAGGATCCATTACTTGTTTTCTTCAATTAAAGAGATTTTTCTCTGGATTTGCTTTTAGTCGTACATGGGCGAGTTGACATACGTACAGGGATGGGATGACATTGAATGCTTTGTCATGTTGAAAAGCCACTTTGGCTAAGAGCGCATTTTTCTTAAAAACTTGCGAGAGCATTAGTTGAAATACTTACTTTTCAGGGCTAATGCGTTTTTTGTTCCTTAACATCGTTGGTACCGCCACTCGAGCATTCAATTATTTTAATACTTTCTGAATAAATTACTATAACGATTGCCTTTTTCACAAAGTGCTATGGTCTGGTGGAGATATGAAGCACAAGAAAGAATTTAATGCATGCTGAAAGTGTAAATGGGGCAAAATGAAGCAACGGACGGAGTTTCTTGTGCATCTAAAGCGGCTTTGCATTGTACCCTTTGGTTTTAAAACGTACATATTTTTGGCTTCGTTCCAAAAGGGTTCAAAAAATCCGACTTTGTCATTAAAAAGTTTTGGCAGCATGTTATGCAACATGAGAACCTGGAACAAAGCTTTGTGAAAAGCTTGTACTCGCAGGAAATGTCAATAATCGGGTGCAAAAAATTTGTGACAATTCCCATGAGTCCCTTCATGCTGATCTCATTTCTATTGAATTTTTTACACATGTGCCTAAATCGCAGAGGGCAAATAATTTCGACTCGAGTAGAATTTATTTCTAAAACGGTTTAATGTAATATTGCTGAATGTTATACACAATGGGAATTTTTTGGCAAGCACTTTGGTTAGTTATAACTGTTAGGACACCAGACCTATCGGCAATTGCAAACCTGCAGCGTATTGAGAATACGATTTCCCCCTTTTCTTGTGAATGATGGCGTCGTTTTTAGTGTGGCTTGGATTTTGCATTTTTCCAGTACGAAACGGTTATGTAAAATGTCATAAATGTCTGTCTGAGTACCCTTCCTGTATATGAAAGCGGGAGCCTAATAGTTAACTTGTATATAATTTTGTTGCCTTAAATGAACAAAAAGCCATCATCTCGCCGTCTTTGTTGCTTTTGTATTATTGCTCCCTTTTCCTGTTGATGTTTGATTTTGAATACAGCTCCCTAAAACCCCTTACATACAATTTTCTAAAGACTTTTCTACATGGCGTCATATGCGTTATAATTTTTTCATCTGCAAACTGCGCAAAGATGTAGCATATAGTACAGATACAAGTTTCAATCCAAGCATTTTACACATTAGCTTGTAGTTTAAGAGCACATATCCTCACTGGAAAATGAACAAAATCTCTCAGTGACAGCTAGAATGGCAGAATAATTTTTCATGTCCATTTTTTGTTGCCTGTTGTATTTCTAGCATTTTCCCTCTCTGCACTTCCTCAAGTCACTCAGGAAAATGCTGTCATTATTCATTCATATATTTTCGAGTAGAAGCAAACTGACATGGAGCACAAAGCACTTTTCAACGCGCTCCACAAAATCTCATCGCATCCGACACTGAAATCGTCTATAACCTAACATTTCACCCGGGATTTGATCCTCTGCCTTGAGTTCTACAGCAGATGTGTATAATGTTTTCATTTGTGTGTGTGCTGAAAGGAAGCGAAACACTAAGCAATGCAGAGAAAGGAGATATCATTCCCACTTCATCATCAACGTCAAGATTTGGTCTTGTGACTGCTGCCTTTTCCACCATCATCACTACAGCAAGGAGCACATCAGAGGCTTGGCTTCATTTCCCATCTTTTTCCGAATTTCAACGAATCCATAAATAAAAGATAAAATAAGAAAGAATAGTGGTAGTACTTGTAGTCCTCCCATCTTATACAAACTTTTAGGAGGAATAACACCCAAAAAAGATACAAGTACACATAGTATTATCATCATGCAGCATTTGCCATTCAACATCATCCATCGCCCCCTCCACCACCACCACCTCCATTGAAACAACCCTCTTTGGTTTACCGTTGTGTAAATTCATCTTTACACAACTAGTCGCGTTTTGGCGTACTATATTATTAGTCAAACTTGTTTTCTTTTTGGCCTAGGAAACTTTCTGAGTGTACCCGAAAAATATAAAAATGTTCTCCGTGATGGTGTTGGTAATCAAAGAAATATTTCTCCCTCTCTCTTCTTTATATTGCGCTATATTGTTGAGTGACTTGGTGGTAGTAACGAGAGCGAGAAAATTTATTTAGAAGACGTGAAGAATGAAAGGAAGAAACATGAGATATAATACAAGACATAGGAAAAGGAAACTTGCACTTCACTTGAGACACTGGGGAATGTCGTATATTTTTGTGCTACATTATATATTTCGAAGAGCATAAGAACAAACTATCAAAAACCGACTTTCACATATATCTCTCAGCTGTCATTCATTTATTATTTATTTATTTATTCGACGAAACCAACCAAGCGATGAAACCGAAACCACAACAGCGGCAGTAAGCAGACCAAAAAACCAACAATATTATTATTACGAAAACAACATACAAGAAAGTGAGCGCAGAGAAAGTTTATTTATTTGTGGTTTACTATCAAGCAAAGGAAATAGAAGAGAATCGTGAGTAGGATTATTTTAACAGCAACAACAACCTAATCTAGAAAAGTACCATGCATTTGTACTACATCTCCAAATCTTGTACTTGTAGTGAGCGAGAAAAGGGCACGCCCTCCCCAGGTAATTTTCTAAAAAGTTTTTCATCTCTATCTCTCTCTTTCATCTTATGAATTATCATTGAATTGTGTATCTGTGTTATGCTGGTTAAAAAAGGAAGGAATGTAGTGTACGTGTCAGAGACCTACGGATGTGCACCAGATAAAGCATTATTGCTTTATGTGGCGAAAGGTGAATGATGAAAGAATGATGAGCAATATAAAGGTTGCCACAATTTTGAGCAGGGGGTGAACTATAAGATTCATATATTTTTAATGTTGTTTCCTATGCTGAATATCAAAAATATCATTAAATTCTTTGAAAAATACTAAATTAAAGTAAAGCAAATCATTGGGACGAAGATTGACTGATGTATTATCTGGTATGCATTTAAAAGGAAATATGACGGTGAACTATCTTCAAATCCAAACTGCTCCACCCCATCATTGATTTACATAGGGGATGAAAAACTGGACATGGAAATACTATTCTGTGGTTTTCTTGATTGCCAACCAAGCAAAAATGGGTTTCAAGTGAAGGATGACAGATTTATGAAGCTGATCTTCCATCAGCATGTCACAACAACTGCATAAGGTAAGACTGTCTTTCTATGGTCTTATGACTAAAAACTTAATGTTGGTTATAATCTGGTATTCATAGTTTTTATCGCTTTTAGCATTTCATTTCAAGCGAGAATAAGCACTACATATTTTATAAGGAAAAAGCACATGTCACAACATGTCTCTGATTTATGAGATCACTTGAGCATTCATTAAAATCTGGATGACAACTGTCAGTTATACTAAATGCATAATATCATGCATCACGGCATAGTTTTCTAGAGTGAAGCGTATAACAAAATTATAATAGTATGCAAAATCATCCTTCGATAAGATAAAACATATATACTATGCGCTCACACGCATTAAAATATAATATAAATTTGCTGTGTTAAAGTGCAGCAAAATAAATGATAAATTTTTCTGGACTTGGTTTCGATAATTCCGAAACAAAACTGCTCATGCCATGTTCATTTGTACTTTTTATGCATTAAAACGCTTCAATGAATGCTATTTGTATGTCTTGCCTATTACAGTTTTACATAAAATGAGTATCTTTTTAGGAAGTAGAACAATAAACCACTAGGACTGATGCACAAACACGAAGCTCAGCGTGACATGAACAATATCAACATTCTTCGAACATTGTCTACAAAAATCAGCGGCAGCTCAGACTTTATCCAGATTACGTAAAGTACGACAATTAACAATGAGGGCAGAAGGGTTGAAGACGGAAGTGTTTTCGACTTCTGTTTTACTTCAGCAACCACCGACGACTCATGAATAGGTGCAATATAACAATAAATATGTGTGCACGGAGAAAGGCAGAAGGGTTAAGCATCATGTTGCGTGTGGGTTCATGTACTAAGAGGTCGAGCTGTACTTATCAAAAACGAGAAAATCCCTAACAATCATAAACTTTTTTTGTTAAACTTTTGTAAACCGATTTTTTGGATTGACAATACCAACAATATTTGAAAATATTTTGACGGCTGACATGTATAATATAACAATAGAATTGTATTTTCAAATTGGGGGCATGGTACATATTGTGTCATACCTGTCAACCCTGTTCGGTATGATTTATAAATCGGGAAATGGAACAGAAGCATATATTTATTGAAGCAAACTTGGTGGTTTATGACTCAAAATATTGCATGAAAGTGTGTTTTATAAAAAGGCAAACTCGGAAAAATGAAATAATTCTTCACGGAGTGTTACTGCATCCGACTACTGTCTTATTTTTAGAATGTAAAAAATGTATGGTTTGGTCCTCTCGGTTGAATAGATTTTTCTTACGTTTTGTTGACAAAAACGTTTAAAAGTTGAAGTTGCATCTAAAAACCAAGAATGCATCTGTGCGTGTGGTAATATGTAGCTGAGATCCAATGTAATGTGTACTATTATGTATGCATCGTTATATTCGTTATAAGATATTGTTGCATTTATTTTGGGGGATTTGAAGATAAACGAAAAAATATATTGCCCTTGTCACGACTCGTTCAGCCTCCCTCCCGCCCTTACACACACAACCAGCAATTTCAAGGTCAGAAAATTTGATGACCCTAATGTGTGACATCGATGCTTAAAAGCATGAAATGAAACTATCTTTCGTAAAGAAAGAAATAAGGAAAAAAGAGACAAATTTTATTACTTCATTCTTGCTGCATTTTTCTCTGTCTTTTCCGCTGGCTCAACCGACACAGTTGGTACATGCATGTACAAAGTCATTCTACGCCTATTTTTATCTCCCCCTTGTCCCTATGCAAGTCTACCAAAATATGTTGCAGGCGCAAGAGGAATATGTAACTACACACTGACAGAAGACATTAAAATAAAACATCTTTTTCCAAATCACAAAAACGATTTCTCTGTAGGACAGCCAGACTTAAAATTTTATAGGTACACCCAAATTCCATAATAACTTGAAATGTGGGCATAAGGAAGGAGTACCGGTAATGGCTTTTATTTAAAATATCAATTTTTCGGCTGGAAACCCTGATGATATAATAACTGTTCGGTGTACGAAAAAACGTTGACGTTTATTCAATGTTTCTGTCTAGTAAACAGGAAATCACAGTTGGGGCTCACATTTTGTTCCCCAAACAATTTGACAGGTTAAAATTCTAATATTTAAAATGTTTCTTTTTGAATAACAACTTCATTTTTTACAGAAATTCATAATGGTAATAACCAAATTATGTATAATGCATAAATTTAAGTTATAGTAAACGTTGCATTATTATTTCTGCTGTCTTTTTTATTTATTTACATGCGTAAACGTGTGATGTGAAATGCAAATAATGTTTCGGATAAGAAAGCAGATTTATTAGTTTATTTCTCTCCACTACAAAGTTTTAATGTAAGGAAATACCAGCACCATTATTTCTGTAATCCTGCTTATTAATGCGGAGACGGAAAACTCATAAAAATAAAATGTCTGCATTGCAGAAAAACTCTGCTACACACTAGCGAAACGAATGTGGCGATAAGGGAAACAATTTTCAACTGAGCTGTTAAGATATTGTTGTACTTGAGTCTTGAACATTCGAGCACTGCGGCGTATCGGCTCTTTCTCGCAATCCAAATGAACTAAAAGTACTAAAAGATCACTGTGTAAGAAAACCGGACATCTGGCGCATAGATGCATGTTTGTTATTTGTACCATGAAAAATGTTCTGCCTTTAAGGATTGCAAATCAAATTTTTCAATTTTGTGGCCAATTTGGTTTGGTGCCTTTTTCTGGTTATAAATTTTGGGTTGTACAGTACAACTTGTACTATATTCTTTCGAATGTAAAGATTTACTTGAAAAGTCAAACATGTAATACTAATAATTTTAAAAAGCTAAAGGTTGTATGCATATTTATATGCATATGGCCTCTTGCATTGCTATCAAGAAACTACTTTCTTCATAAATCGACCTTTCTGAAAACGTCAAAAAAAGTTCAGAAATTAACAAATACTTCTTTAATTAATGTGCTTATAAAATGTGCGTATTCGTGGTGCAGTTTTTCTAATACGTTCTTTAAACCCACTCTGCGTTGTCCTTATTTGAAAACTGAATCGGAAATGGACCATTAAAAAGAATTGTTTATTCTGTGTAGCTCATTAAAACACACGCATGGATAGGTACTCATAAATTTTCCTGTCTACTAGATATGCTTAGACTAAGAATGAATCTTGATAACCACAAGTTATAAATTAAAGAAATCTGACTTTGTTAATAAATCTTGAAAAGTCAAAGTTGTCCTTTTCTTAAAACCTGTATACGTAGCATTATATCAGTTTCATGTAACCTCCTCCTGAGTTCTCATTTCTTTTAAACTTGGCTACTACACCACATCTGCACTGGATGTACGTGCCTACATGTCTTTATTTAGGTGTTGAGCATTGAGAATGTTTCTCAAATACAATAAATATAATTTATAAAAAATGCAATATTCCCAACAACTGCACTGTAGAAGTATTTCTTATCCATTGTCATATAGCAGAACTTGTTCAAGTAATAAATCAGTAAGGATAACAAAGAAAGTTAATGTTTTATCGTTGTACAAGCCTCTTATTAAAATTCAGTCCTCCACGCAGGGAGTCAGAGCAGAGAGTCAAATGGATACTGCATGATTACAAAGAAAGCATGTTGATTTTCTTGTTTGGTGATGTCTTTAGGAAACAACTAACAATTTTATGTTTTTGAGTCTTTCGTGGGGCTCCAACCCAATCTTTATCATAAAATCATATTTGATTTGTATGCAAATAAGTAAATTAGATTTGGGATTGCGTGAACGTAGTTTGTAATCTGGGATCTAACCAAACAATGATTGCAATCATATTAGCAATTATACCCCGCTGTCATTCCATGTAATAAATCTGGCAACAAGATGGGCAGTTTTTAAGGGGAAACTAGAAAATCACACAATTTCCAAAAATTGATAGGAGATCTATAAACACTTCATAAGAAAAACATATCAATGCTACATGGTATCACTGTCGAGCTTGTCAGTAGACCCACAAATATTTTACATTCCTAAATTCACATTCCTATAAAAATAATTTTGAAGGATGGTAAAGAGGAATGTGAAGATTTATGCATGTAATTTCCGAATGTACAAACTGCTTGCTTAGCAATAATATTATATTTTCGTTCATCCCCAAAAAATTCAACAAAGCATAAAATGCAACTGTTGTTGCTTGCAACAGCAAACAAAGTATTCAGACGTTAGGACAATTTTTGTTCACAATACAAAAAACGTGTGTGTTGTTAGTACTTCCACACCCTAGTATTCGCCCTTATTTTTCTTTCTCCCTTACTTTCGCAGTTTTCATTGTGAATTCTTCAGAATCTTTCAAAACTCTGTTTAGGCGTGTTTAGGTATCCAACAAAATGAGTACTATTGGCTGTGCCATTACAAACTTTTATGGCTGTCGAGTAGATCCGGCCAATAGGAACAAAGTTAGTGAATGGAAACACAGTTTCATGAGAGTGAGTTCTGTCCTGTAGTTCCGTGGTAGGGATCACCTCCTTTGCTTGCATCTCTGTAGTTTTCATCATCATCAGTTTTGCCACACACATACGCACTCAACAGTGTTGGAGAAACCCGAATGCAACATAATATCGTGAAGTATTAGCCATACAGTATAATTCAAATAGGTATGTACATCTCTTATACGCTAATATGTATATCTTTCTTTACATACTAAGACATAAAACATATATGTATACCATTTCATTGCGGGTTTCATTTGTAGCATTGTAATGTAAGTGAATGTGTAGATTTTGTATGTAATTCCAAACTCGTATATACGTAAGTCCACATATACCATTTGCTCAAGGATGCAAACAGGTTTTCAGGAGGGCGATTTTCCACTCAGCAACCCTATTTTTGTGTTGTGGTGAGTATCTCATCTTACATGCTTCCATTATAATCACCACTGAAGTTTTTGCTTGTTGGAAACTCTTGCGTGAGAAACATGCAACAAAAGGATGAAAGGGAGCGTCTATCTGATATATATTATTGTGATGAGTATAAGCAGATACATTTACTGTATCTTGTATTCAACGACCAAACGAAATACAATGTATGAAATACGTAATATACATAAGTACCAATATTATTAACGCAGCATAATATGAAACATCTTTACCGACAACTCAAGGAACGATATGGCGCAAAACTATTGATAGAATGATTGTCACTATGAAATATGGTTAAATAATTAAATGTTAAATCTGTTCATTTTCATGTTGTTGATGCATTTATGCGTTGGCTTATGATTTCTTTATTCAAGACTCCATGAGGACGCTGAACGCTCGATGAGTCTTTGTTTACCGAAGTAAACCTTTTTCTCTCTGTCTATTATGATGCATTATACAGTAAAAAATGCAGTATCTGGTGAGTTTGTCTGTTTGTCTGGTTATGTAAGCGGTTGCGTTGCGTTAGACAAGAATTCGTTAAAGCACAATGGTGGACATATAAATACATACTTACGTATGGATGCTTTATTAAACTTATACCTAAATAGCTTAAGGCTTAATTTGATAAAATACAAATTTCACAAGCTAAGAAAATCCAACTTTTCGTGGTCATGATTTAGCAAGCTCAATAGAAAATATACTTTTCAACATCAAATTGCTTATTAAGTAGCGTTGGCTACTTCTCATTTCTTTTTCAGCCGTCCGTCTGCTTGTCTGTGGCCACGGTTCTCCCAAACGGTTAGATTGATTTCTTTCAAAATCAACAAAAGTGGAAGGGCCTTATTGATTTAAGTTCAAGTCGGTTGACCCCTTGGGCCAAGCCAGAGTGTCACATTGCCTGACATATAAATTTATAGTCAAACTATGACTGCACTTGTGATTGCAATATATATATGGTCCTAGTCAAAAGATTTCATTGGGGTCACAAGTCAGGTAGCTGTCCAAATGACTAATATTAGAGTCCACGATTAAATAAAGAGTTGAGCTAACAATCGAGACATAATGCTACTGTTTTACTCTTCGCTTGAAGTTTATTTGTTTTCAGACTTAAGAATCGGCTTTGCTATTGTACAATTCTTTTGTCATTCAGCTATGTCACTACTTTGTCATTTGTGTTTAAAGTATCTGAGTATGGATATACGATGAAAACTTTGTTATACGTAGTATCATGCACCTATCAAAGTAGACCAGTATAAATTCCGATGTATTTTGCTCGAAACTTGTCGACAACCCTCGGACTCCTGCAAGCACTGAGGAGTCGACCAAATATACTACTACAGTATGAAGATGCCCACAAATAGTAATGGTTTAGTTTGCCATGTGAAAAATATCTCAAAAGCTATGATGGAAAAGCGTCATTTAAACTGCTGTTTGCAAGAAGTTTGAAGTTAAGCTTGTTAGTCTGGTTTCATCCGAGCACCGGAACAGTCCCATACGACTTGTTACTCCCGAGGAAAACAAATACGTACGGTATTTTTTTACAGAATTGAATGCAGTAGAATGAAATGAAAAATGCTAATATTGAGTGCAGTTGCAGGTGTTAGCTTAAAAATAAAGCTAAATTGAAAAATTGAATTTAAGCTTAAGCTAACCAATGCATCATGCACACTCACATAATTATGAACGGAGAATATGGTCCCAGCAGCAGTTACCCCTCCTATACAGTTGAAAGGGACAAAACTAGATCAGCAGCCACCCTTCAAATTTCCAAAGTTGCCTGTAGAGGGTAATGGTCGCAGTCTGTTATCTCCTTCGTTGCCAACATAAAGAACAGAACTTGCTATTTACTAGCTTGTTTAGAGAATTCCATTTTCAGTACTTTAAATTCCATAGTTTCTGCGTTTTAAAAACTGAAGGCGAGCAGTGAGAATTTTAAAAAACACGGTTATGATGATTTCCAAACTAGTTTAAAATATATTAGTAAGCAGATATGATATTTAGCAGATCCATTTTATATCACAGTGTAACAATGCAATGTAGTGATTGTAAGCATAACATTTACATAAAATATCTGCAGTTTGCATATTATTATCTATACCACACATTGTGTACGGGTGAACGCTACTAGCGCAAATAAAGATTAAAGATGCACAAAAGGTTAAATTGTATTCTATCATGTTTGACTAACACGAAGAAAGTTGTAAAAATCCAACTGTAAATCCAGCGATCTCAAAGCATCATGCACATTTTTAAGGCAGAATGCGTTTCATATTTCATCTTCACATCGTACATTCAACATTGTATTTAATATATACATTTCTAGTATATGCGATGCGACAATTTGAACGGATATCTGTATGGAATGTTGACTCTGAATACTGAACTGTAGAACGTGTGTAATTTCAAGTTCTTTATTCTTTAAGAACATTCAGCATCCCCGAAACGCTTAACACAACTAATTGCATGTGTGCATACCAACAAAAACCAGACAGCAGCAATAAATACTCATAAAACTCGGCAAAATATGACATGGATAATCCTTCGAAGGTGTTTTATTGATACTTTTGAAGTGTAAAATGTATATAATGTTGTATGGCTTTTTTCATCTTGTTTCCTTACAACATTCATGTGGCCAACTGTTTTACTCATTCATAACTATATTATATTCTCTTTTTTAAGCACGGTGAATATGATTTTCTCTTAGTAAACCATGACGTCCTGATTCAGGACTCCTGAAGCCTATTTTTACTCTCGAATCTACACAACACTTTGTGCACTACTCCAGACTGCAATATTTGGTCACGTCACTGAGCTCAGAACCTAAATCGGACAACTAAAATTGACCAAATCGACCTTCCAAGACTTCGTTTGACTTAAATTACACATATTTCTGTGCGCATTTTAAATCTTTAGAATTCCATTTTTTGTTGAACTGATTTTCCAATTTAAAAGTTTGTTACAATTTACTGCATAAATTTAAAATTGATGTAGTGCTGCGCTTGTCATTTTGTGTAAGACACCATGCATAATATATGTACTATGTACGAGTATAAAGGCGCCAAAATGCACAGTAGCATTGTGAAATCATATTTTATACATTTCATGTCAGGGATAAGTAATACTTATCTCTGTTTCATATTGTATATTTGGTACAAAAAAATAAACGAATAAGATTTTACACTGGGTCAAAGGCTAAGGCATAAATCAACCGACTTGCTCATTTTAAGTTTGTAAATATAGGGCAAAAGATTGAGTGACATCACCTCTCTTATCATCTTTTATCATACATACAACTACTTCATTTTGCCACCTTTTGTGAATATGAATGATGGTAATTACCATAAGAATGAAAATATTCTAAATCTGCAGAACTGTGAAAAATATCTAATCTTTGGTAAAAACTGAACATTGTTCATGATATGGTTTCTTTAAGTTTATAGTAAAGTCAACTAATGAATGTCCCAATTAGTTGCTGTGTCTATATATTTGTGTACTCCCACAGTGGTAACACAAAAATAATTTCGAGGACCATGTGCATAATCTATTTCTTCAATTCCTAAACTAAAACGAATAAACTTACTCAAAATGTTGCAATTGCAACAGCTTTCTTTTACATTATGATTTTTTACTTTGAATCATTAGTGCAATCAGTCTAAACCAAGTTATTTTCCTGTGTTCAAACAAAACATGTTATAGTTCCCTTAGTTTAGTTTCCTGATTGTGTAAATACAACTGTTCGCTTTCTTAATTTTTCATACCTGCGGACTCAAAAAGTTAAATGTGTTTCTTCTCGTTAAAAATGATTGATATGCTGTCATAATAGAAGGGAAAGCAAGATTACAAACCGTGCACATTAAAGTTCTTGTTCTTACTTGAAAAAATAGCTAACTCCAGGTAGTAGTAATTTACCTTGATGTGGTGATTTGGCAAAGTACATAAGGATACTACTGTAAATCAGTATGCAATATAATGTAGATATGTAATATAACTAATTTGAATTAAGGAATCAATGCTAAAAGCAATGTTTGTAATGTATTTAATTTAGGTACATGGTCTCGTCATAGAGTAAGGAAATATCATTATAGATATGCACACATGTGTTAAGGTAGCTTGGAAATAATTCAATGTCGAGCACCGTGTGCGGTATTTCGATTAATAGAGTATTAGGTTACAAATGTACACTGGTTTTACCAAGCATAAAACTCTTTGACTGAATAAAGGCATCGTTACACGTCGCCGTATGAGCTGCTTGTTATTACTTTCCATTAACCACAACAGCACATGACTTGAAAATGTGTTTGATGCTAATTCACGCATGCACTACACTAAATTCTCCTACTACTGGTTCCACAAGCTGCATTGAAACATGAAGCCAGCTCCAATGTTAATGCAATGCCAACTTCCTTCATTCGAGATCGTTTTTTGTGATAGTTGTGCGCAGCAAACCTTGTAGTTACAGATGGAAGGTTTCACTCAGCAGGCTGCTTTTTCTATAATATTCCATTTTTAATCTGCCCCGCAAAGTCGGATTGCTTTGAGATATAAAATAAAATATGATATCGAAATTTGTGCTTGCAAAGGTGAGCAAAATAATGAAATGCGGCAAAGAATTACTTTGTAATAGATGAAAACGTTTTTAGGATTGAATGGCAAAATGAATAAACTCTATTCAAACTTTTTTAATCAGTCAAAACGAAGCTAAGTTGTGTTTTAAATAAAAATATACGGGATTTTCATTTTAACATTATCATTTGATTTAACAGTACTAATTTTTTGGAGCACGTACATTAATTCGGATACAATGTTACAAAAATACATCGGTTTGACTTGACCGGACCACATTTTAATTTTTATTGCTTCTCTTGATAACGTGTAAATTACAGATACATATAACCCATACAAATCTGTGGGAAACAAAACGATCATGCTTATAGTGCATATTGCATTGCAAATAAAGTATATATCGCATTAATTATCTTGCATCAGGTAACCTAAGAAGGTGCTTAAGTAGTAAAACAGCAATCCATCATTTTAATGCCGCTTTTAGTTGGCAAACACAAGGCCGTCGTAATACGTGATACATTTCATTACTTTTCTGTCTTCATCCCGTTGTAGTAATAAGTACGCGATACCAGTCTGCCGACTGTCTGCCTATTTGGATCTGGGATCGAATCGAGCAAATATAAGCAAGTGATTCCATCTAACCGAGACCAGGGGAAAAACAGCAAACTAAAAACAAAGAGAAAACGGCATTGAGTCTGCTTTAATATTAGTTTTTTTCCTTAAATTCCCTGATTAGCTTGTGATTTTTATGAATGGAATGGTTCTATGTAAAAGGTCTACAAAACTAATGGCATACGACTAATATAAACATATTGCACATCGAAAGTTATTTTGATAAAAGATGAAAAACACTCATCCACTAGTAGAATACCTGTATTTGTACACAAAACAATTGTCCTGTTATTCTAGCTCAAGCTACAAAGTCACTTTGATACATGGAAGAAAAGAGCCTTTACCAGCAAGATTCAGCCAACAGAAAATTTCCAAGTAGGGAAACCAAATAGACTACATTATGATGGGGAATTTTCAAGCGACTGGATTCGAATTTTCATTCCAAGTAACATGTTTAAAATTTATGACTAACTGGAACTGGAAGCAATTTTCTATTCATAGTGAAACGTCCCTCATGGCAAAGTCGCATGAATTCAGTAATATGCATATTATGCTGGAAACTATTTATCGCGTTTATCAAGATATGCCTGAGTAGCATATTTTATTCCCGGTAGCGTAGCACGCATGTAGGTAGAAGTAGAAAGTGGATGGAATGGAATTTGAGCTGCATGTTCATTGTTCATATTCTATCTTGTTTCTCTAAGTAAATTAACTTTCCTCCGCGGCTGCCACCACGAAAAGGAGTAACGCATACCACACACACATGTGGCAAAAGTTGATTACATGGCCTCTATTGTTTCAGAAGAGGAAACCAAGTATGTAGGTACTTATTTTCTCTACGCGACTTTTTCTCCCCCTCAGTTGAAACACATGCTTCAGCCAATTTTGTTGTCAGCACTCAGCACTGTTTTCATTTTGTCTAGTGCAGCCCGCATACAATATATTCCTTAAAAGTATACAACTATAGTTTGTTGACTGCTAGCACAAATTTTAATACAAATTCTCTTTCTAGTTTTGTTTCGTGAATAACAAAGTCAACCTTAGAGCAATATTTTATAATAAATTTTGCAGATATAAATCCGCAGCATTTTGTTGATAGAAGTTTTTTTACTGAAACATTCGAGCATGGTTGAGCCTGAACCACTGCAGCAGGAGCCATTTCGTTTTTTCTTGTTTAGAAATTATGATGATGATACTCCGTTGCCGATGATGTTGCTGAAAAAAATACTGCATCCTTAGCAAAAATACATAGATACATGTATGCAACGTAGAAAAAGTTCTTTACTCTCATCAATATCTACATGGTGTTACCTTTTCTTTCATTTTACATTAATTTTAAATAAAATCCGTTCGCACAAACAAGCATAAGATTTTTTTGGTAGCATGATGATGCTACCCATCATAGTTTCGCCTTTCTCCAGTTTTCTATTAAATAAGGCATGTGACGTCTCGAAAAGTTGGCGTACTTGCTGCCACTAAACTGTCGATTCATATGATGAAAGAGAAGCATGTTGATAATGTGTATCTGGCTGTTTCCACAATGACTGGCAGGGTTGAAGTCAACTTCTGGCGATGGAATAAGTTTTCTGCTTCTATTTTATATGGATCACTATATAATTTTCTCTCGTACACGTCTTTTGAAATAGATTTTATATAAAACGCAGTTGGATCACGGGCGTATGGATAACAGTAGAAGTAAAGATAAAGTGCACGGCTTTTCTCCTCGTCTCCATTCTAGTTGTTTGCTCAAACTCTTGAATAATGCATGACAGTGTAATGCTATATGGGAAAATGGCAAGTAGAAAATTTTGGGAGAAGCCAGAAGAAAAAGAATGAAGATGAAAAAGAGTGGAAAGCTCATCTTGTCAAAGTTAATATAATATATTGTGTATGATTCATGGTGAATGGAATAGGGACACACACTCCACGGGAATTATATCAGGGTTGGAGCATGTGTGCACTGAGTACTATATTATGTACATATCATTTTGATGCATGCATGGTCGACAGAGTATTGAACTAGAACATGAACAAGCCAGCAAAGCAAAAAGCGAATGAATTTTCTTCGTAATATTATAATCATACATAGTTAACTTTGCTGGGTAGCTGAAGTCGAGAGAAAAGTTTGTGGAAGAAGTTTTTTAGTCGAGTAATGCGTGATATAAGCTTTGCAAGCTTTCAGGAACATGCTTGAATTCATTTCGTCATCACCACCACCAGCAGTATATAGAGCTTTGTTGCTGCAAGCATTTCGCTTTGGGTAAGCCGTACTCACTCATTCGAGTGAATATATTCATAACATAACTTGGGGTAGCTACTGTGTGAGCTTTTTTTCTAAATAACTGGCTGATGATATGATACGATCAGACATGTAGTCGTATGAGTTCCAAAAAGTTTTTCCTTGTTTCTTCCACCCAATTCTGCTGTACTATGCTACTTTTTTTATCAAACATGAACTAACTGATTAGATTCAGTAAGTCAAATGTAAAGAGAAAAAAGAGAGAAGCAAACACAAAAAATGGGAATGGGTACAAGCAGCAAGAGTGATGGAATGAATGAATACAAGATGATATGATGATGACGATATGATGATAGACTTCATCCTTTTTTGACATGCGAAAAAGGCTAGAGGATTCAGTAAAATATGTTTTTGGTGCTGTGTATATCAAAGTATGCTTGGCAAGCAAAGTTAAAATTCAGCAGGGGTATTAAAGTCTCAAGAGATTCCATTTTTTGCCAGAGAATGTAGTATAAAAATAAGCATGCTATGAATACAGGTCGATATTGGACGTATTTTTATATATTTTTTAAAAAAAGCCAAAAAAGGTTGCTTTCTTCCAGTAGTCGCGCCTTACCGCGCCGCGGTGGCAGCCAACAACACAACGGATGGAATTTCTGATGAAATTTTATCAAGAATGGAGACGGCATGCAACCAATCATGCCTTCAATTTGAGAGAAACATCAGGGAAAGAGAGTGATGGTTGTATAGAAGCAGACAGAGAAAAAAGAGAGAAAAACTTTTCTTGTTTGGCAGAACTGTTTGAGAAACTTACAGACACTACTAGTTTGCTATAATAAATGCTCTTTGTGTTATGAGTAGATTGAATTAGGAAAGGAAGAGGAAGGGGAAAGTTGGAAAATGAATGAAGAAGAAGAGAATTGCTGAAATATTAAATGGAAAATGCCAACTTTACAAAAAAAATCATTATCAACAAAACTTTTTGGTGAATGAAATTTTGTTAAATGGGTACAATGTTGTTGAAAGTATAATATGTATTCTCATCTCAATGGGTTGAACTTAATGAAAAGGAAACATTGACGTAAATTACCCGTGGATGGTGGAGCAAATTGTCAGAAATCCTTGTTTGATTAAAGAAGTGCTGAATGACTACAAGCTGGACTCATTCATTGTACGTTGTAAACCAATCTAAAGTAAGTTTCCCCATGTATGCAAATAATATCCCGCTAAAAGTTTTTCGTAGAATCAGGAAAGGATATGTATTGACATACAAATTATCTTATTTAAGAAACCTGAACAAACTATCCAAATTCTGGCAAGAGTGGAAGGGAAATTGACGTATAACTTTAGTTCAGTGGAAAGAAACAAAAATGAGTGGTGAACTGAAACGAAAACTTTTCCTTCTTTTTTGTGTGCGCGGATAAAAAGCCTTTTCTCTAGAGTATATTATGGCTGGCTGCTTACTACAAGTTATACTTGATGTAATATAGCACAATGAAATGAAATCCCATCTTCTATCCACCCTAAGGAGATTACAAGGAAGGAAGTTGGGATCAAACTCTATCATCTCTTATTTCGCTTTTTTGCCTAACAAGCAAGAAGAACATGTTCTTCGAAGAAAGTGGTGTATTTTTTCTCGTCTTTCTTGGGATGCAGCTACGCGAGATTGTGAAGGGAGCTTATGGGCTTACACTTTTTCATAACTGTAAGACGAGCTTATCTAGACGGTTGGTAAATAGTTTGGTTGGTTGATGTGACTGACTGGTGTGGGAGATAGAGAAGCTTTTTATATATTTTTTCTTTTGAAAATGCTGAGCCCTCTGAAATCCCTTTGGCATCGCATGTTTTGATGGTGATGAAAAAGCCTCTGTGTTTGCTGAATCACTTGTCTGTTTCCCTTTGCTGCTGCACACACCATGCTTGATACACAGTGAGTGAGAGAGAACGACAGGATTTTCTTCATGACATGCCTCGGTTGGCTTGACATGACAAGACAGATGATGAAATGAGTTTTTCTTGAATTTTGGTGAAACTACAAATTCTCATTTTGTGAAAAGAAGAAATGAGATGATATCATTGAACCAAGTCGCACACTTTTGTATCTCCAGAACGCACACATACTTCGTTCTTAGTAGTCGTCATCTAGCTGGAGAAGGAAGGATAAAATGGGATTGGCTTGGAAAAAAGATTACATATTACATTATGTAAGCTTTTCTGGGGAGATGAGAATGTGAATAAGCCTGACTATATTTTTTCCCTGATAGACCCATTACTATATGCCAAAAAATGTATGGAACAATTTACAGGATCGCCGTCATAACTGCAGTAGAAGTGACATGGTGAACAAAATGCTACAAAGATAAGACCATTTTTTAAATTGAAAGAAATAAAGTACATACAATGCTGCTCATCATGTCATGAACATTCTTGAACTCGAACAACCACCTAATTTATCTGCAAAGTTGGAGTTTTTAATTTAGAAAAAAAGTATATAAGCATTTTACCCACCACTGGAAATGTTTTAATAATAGACAGGCGGTAGGAAAATGCGGCTTCTGACAACTGGACATAGTCTACAGGATGAAAAAAATGAAAACCCTACTATTTAAAGCAACTTCAAATAGTTCAGAGTCTGGAAAAGTACAAAGTAACATTTTCTCTTCATTACGGAAAGTGTATCTCACTGTTCATATATGATTCTGCTTTTATGAAAACGACTCTGGGAGATTAAATGGACCCACATGTGTTGTTTCATCAAAATTAGAACAACTCTAATTTTGGAAATTGTGATAAAGACAAAAGAAACAGACTTACTACTTGATTAAACATGCTACATACGATAATACAAACATTTTTCTCTTCTAGTCACTACTATATATTTTCTCTTTGTCCCTGAAGAAAGGGGGCATAGTGTGTATGCGCATTGCCTTTCGTGCCATGTACACCACTAGAGTTGGTCTCTGTTTCTCGTGAAAGTTGTGAAAATTTCTTTCCATGCTCTACACTAATTAGATTTGGTAACTATTATGAAAACAGAATGGCAACATCCAAGAAGTGAAGCAGTCACTGGAGAACTAAAAAGAAATAGGCAGCTAGGATAGAACGTTTAGTTTGTTTTAAACACGTACAGAAACCAGATGTATTTCAAAGACTTTTTTGTGTGTGCTCTCCAAGCACAACTTAATTATTTAAAAGGGGAACTTGGAACACATTAAAAAATTCCTGCACAAAAGAAAAATGCTGGTTTTATCATGCATCTGCTCTTTGTATGCGAAATACATGAAAGTGCTTGAAGTTTCCAGAGAATGAGACACATAGGTAATCATATTAAAGTCCTACATGTGACATTAGTTCATTTCAGTAATTGGTTTTCTGGAAAAAAGGCGCATATTTCATTTGTGCCTTACTAATGGCGTAGCTACTACTACGCTACACTAAAAATTTAGAAAATACAATGAAATCTACGTACATAAAATGTATAATACAACTTACAGCACTAATGCTACATACTTTAGTACATATATATAGTACTAAATCTAAATGCACATATTACTGTAATGTCTTTTATCACGTTGAACAAGTTACTTCAGAAAATATTAGCTTTAGTTTTCCGAAATTATATATAAAGATTAAGGAACTAATCCAAGATTAAAGAAGTCACTTCACGCCAACTAGGAAATCCTTCTTCTCATGCAATCCTTTACATGAGTTTTACTCATTCGAAAAACACAAACTCATCGTTAAGTATGCCTTCTATCTTTCCTGCTATCAATCTTGATATATGTGAACATTAAACGTGAATTGGCATATGAATTGATTTCGGAACAAGAAATGAGATTGTACTCAAAGAGGTGGCGTGTTCTTCACAGTAACAAAACCCGCTTTTGTTGTTCTGACGCAATTTTTACATCATAAAAACCAGTTCATTCTACTACACAAAGTATAATGTATTATTGTTTCCCGCTATCATGCTAACACCGAAAATAGAAAATATGTGAGTCGATGCTATCAGAAGCAAATATACCTAAAACGTAATATTAAAAGACAAAGATCCTTTTGAAACTTGAGCAAAAAAGTTTAACGTTTAAAGAGGTAGGTAAAATCTTGGATTTTGTAAAATCAAAAGTATTATCAATCACGTAAATCTGTTATGTGCTTTTCTTGAATATCATGCAGAGTTTAGCAAATATTATTTATCACATAATATTATTTTCTTAACTATTTCATACCTAATTCACAGCACAATTAGTACATATAAAGTTAACTTAATAACAGATATATATAACGCATTTAAAAATTTGTACATTCAACTATTTTCTCATTATTTTTTAATTACAAGTAAAATTAGTTGACATTTAAAAAATGAATATAGACTTTTACAATGCGTTCTAGGGTTGGAATTTGCGTATTAAAATAGTACTAAATATTTGAATTTTTGGAAAGAAGATTGTGAGTAATTTGGTTAAATCCATCCAGATCCCGAGTTTGAGCTGATAGCTAAATCTTTGGAGCATCTAAAAAAATAAATTTCAGGCGATCTGAAATGAAATAAACATGTTTAAATTAAATACTTTATCATTAGTGGCAGTTTCATTTATTACGTATTGACAATGAATATAGTATAAAGAAGATATATTGCATAAATATGAGTAATGGAAGAGAAAATCGAAAAAATATATAAAAGCACAAGTAAACTGCTAGGAAAATTTACTGAATAGCATAAAATTAATATTGCATGATGTTTATAATTATATATATAGAAAAACGCGAACCAATCTTCACCAACTGTTAGGGCTGAGGGGTTACATTACATCTAGCAAATTTTCTGTTTACGAATTGTAACCCCAAAAGGTAGCATAAATATTCGATCGAGCTAAATATAAAAGCAGTCAACAGAAAAATGTATTTCAACAGAACGTGATTTAAACAAGTGCCTATACATTCATCTGCCGTTACGGACTAATACTAAAAACTAACTAGCAAGGCATATAAATAAAAGCATACACTTCATTCTTGCTGGAGCTGAGTACGTTTTCCTTGACGTTTATCAATCAGTCTTATCTTGGGAAACTCACATCGCACACATACATCACTCTCGTCATGAGCTAGTGCTACCATTACCAGTTTGACCAAACACAAAAAAAGATTAAAAGATTGAGAGCTAGTTTCTCGTGCAAGTTTTTTTTTGTCTTGAGCATAACACTAGTAACCTTTTAGCTTTTAATGAAATGAGACGAAAGGCAAAACGGGGATTTTATCCATGCCAGACATACATGGCAGAAAAAAACTACCTACATGGCAGATAATGTGAAATGCATGCGGAAAAACAGGAGTTGATGGATGAGAAACGTCTAGTGCTGAATGGATGGATTACATTTTTGTCTTGTTACTAAATTGACGCAAATGGATAGCCATCGACACTGCCATTTAGGGAATGATAAGAAAAATGCCTAGCAAGAAACAGAAGCAGATCAGTGTGATGACAAAAATCAGTAGCACCAAACATGCTATTGGTGCTGTCATTCTGCTAATATTCCTGTCCTAAAATCATTTGGTTTATTGCGCTTTTCTGCTTCTCCAGCTTTGTTATACTGATGACTGACCATGCAACTTTGCCATTCGAATGAGATTTTAAGAAACTTTGTACTTGATTCATATTCGATTGGGAAATGATAATGAACACTTGTTTCGTTTTAATTGGGTAGAAAAGAAGAAACACACAAGTACAATATAAGTTTAAGCTTTATATCTGGGGAAAAAGAAACGCGGAACTCTTTTCATTCTGATGGAATCCAAAGTTGATGTCAGCAGAATTTGACAGCAAATCCAAATTTGAATATCGTCTCATTTTCTTCATCTCTTCTCAAAATGGAGCAAAATACAATCTAATGACCATCACCGTAGTATATTGTATATTGCCAAGTAAGAGCAGGATTGAACGAAATAAAAATTAAGTGGCATGTGTCATGCTTCGTTAAAATAAATATATTTGTGTGTACTACTGATGAACAGCTTTTCAGAAGGACTGGATTTTCCATTTTGCTCAGTTAGGAATTCAACCATGTCATCTGCTCCTACCAAACAAACAGTGGTTCAAAGAGCATGAAAAATGGCTTTCATGTAACTTCCTGTTTAAGACTGCGCGGCGTTTTCTTGTGTTTTCGTAGCAGTCTTTTGTCCACATTTTGTTTTTACAAAGATTTGTCACAATTAAATTCAGTTTCTAAACGAAGTCGAATTCATTCCTCAGTAACAGCAAAGATGAAAGATAAATTGAGATAAACTAGAGAGAATGCAAGTTTAATAATCTTTTTCTATCAGCATACACGCTTCCTTTAATTTACATGCTGTTCCAGTAGAGTAGCCAATTTATGCCAATTAAGTAACAAAAGCGCTCTTTGCTAGTACATCATGTGGTCGAATATGTCTAAGTATGGAAAATGTTGAATAAAAATTCATAAGAAGAAAAATAAGAAAGCTAATTATACGATTCACTAATACTCTTACTCCAGCACATCTTTCGAAATAATGGAAACTATCAGTAAAGTGCATTACCAGAGACAATTTGTACTAAACTAAAGCCTTTTACCTTAAAATCCCTAAACTAATGGGCATCTAAAAACCTTTTTCAAGTTTGAGGAAAATCATTAAAAAATCTGTTGTTGTTTTGTCAAAGCTGCTGGAGTAGGAGTAATAACCTTATACCTTAGTTTTTTACATTTAAAGTAACTATACGCATAATATTGCCATTGCATTAATGTTTAAAAGTTAACGTACTATATCATACATTGCACTTATATATCAGCGTGTATACAGAATATGGTTCCTTTGTAACCTTTTATCAAGTGCACTCTAGATTTACAAGTCAAAGTAGCCGATAAGCTTAAAACATTTCAACATGTTATCTTATTTGTCTTTTTAACTAATGAGGATGGGCCCATGTAAAGGAAGATTTCATTGCACTGTTTTTCTTGAGAAACCACCTGTGCAAAGGAAACGGTATTTCAAAAAACAGAATCGCACTGCATTTTATCCGTTTTGGCTCTTATACACACGAGTATTACTAAATCCAAACTCTGTAACTTGATATATACATGCATAGTACCTACTAAACTTGGAGTTTACAACCAACAACATGGAAAAGAGTTGTAGAAACAAAAGGAAACGATTATAGAATCGTTTGTTCTTTTGAATGGATTTGACTTGACCCTTCCAACATTTTCACGAGTGAAAATAACATTTTTATTATACACATTTCATACGCTCGTGTGAGAATACGAAATGGCTATAGGCATTACGTTCAAGTCTCTGGCTGGCCCAGTGATTTTTGTTGGTAAATGTGTAATGCCCACACGAAATAAGTATATAATATGGTATACGGTAACGTAATAGCAGTAGTAAATAGTGGCCGCGTCCATTCATAAATTGTTTTATTGCACATTTCAGGAGTCAATAATACAACCCTGACTGACTTTTTAGATAGTCATTTAAAAGGGAGTCTACCAGATACTATTGCCTCTACTCCACTGTCGGCCCGTATATGACTAACTATATTTTTTACTGGTTCCCGTTGAACTTATATTACTACTACTTCTACTACACTCAACAGCTGATTCTTTTTGTAGTTTTTAGAATAGTACTGAAAATCGTATTTCATTATCCATGTAGTACGGTTTTTAGTAGTCTGAGCAAGCTATTGTCCTTTATTTCATTTTCCCCTGAAGAACTTCTGCAAGCGGGTTCTTGTGGCTTTTTCGCCTTATTTCATCACCTATCCGTTTCCCACATGTATATTTCCTGAAACATTTTGTACTAAATTGAACAATAACACATTCAGTTTCCTTATATTCGTTTTAAGACAGTAGTTAAATATGCATGTTCCATTCCCTGTCTAGCAAACATTACATTTATTCTACTTTCTGTGATCGCAAGGCAGATCGAGGGAATGTTAACAGTGGTGGTTGCATAAAATCACGTGTGCATCCTACAACAATATGTTATTATAAAAATCATGAATGAAGGTTAAAAATGTACATTATTCAGTTTTATTACCCTGCAGAATGCAGTTTAGTTTTTTTACGCAGGACTATTATTACATAAATTCCTATATGCATCACTATGTAGCACGTCATAAAGAATTTGACAGTTTTTTTTTGCTTCTCACTCAGTTTCTCTCTCGGTTTGCTAGATAAATTGTCCACGTGAAACACGCAGACAGACAACAATGGAATGATGGTACTGACAACGACAACGCAACCGTCTTTTAATGTGTCCTCAACAATAACGATTTTCCTTAACCTAGCACAATTCATTTCCTCTGCAATCAGTAAATAAAGAGGAAACGGTTTTTAAAAATCAAAATGAGAATGTTTGAATTTTCAGAAAGCTTATTATTATGCTCACATCTTTAGCAATGTGTATTGTTTTCTTTGTTATATTTCAGTTTTTCGTTTCCAAGTTTTGACCTGCTGGAGCAAGTTATCATATCAGCTTTACTGCTATTATTGGAATATACATTTCAAGTAAGCAACCCACGGGGGGTAATATTATACTTTGGATTTGGGTTGTTGTGCACATTATTGATAAATGCAGTAATGGGCAATAAAAGTGGATGCATCCTATTGTAAATCATCTCTCGAAAGACGTGTCATCATCAGAAATAACTAGACAACAATGCCCCTTAGTTGCAGTCAAACATTGGCTCCCCGTATTTTTTCGAGTTTTGGTTTCGTTTTGGATAGAGAACAACAACGAGAAAATGCAGCAAACAGCAAATGCGTAACCAGTATACCGCTGCTTCCATAATACCAACAGGATTTTTAGAGAAAATCCATCTCAGAAGTAATCTATTCAGAATGGATTTTTTAGATGAAGGCGAGGCTTTTTTTCTTTCATTTTCATGACACGGCTCGTACAGAGATACAATAATAAAAGCACAAGGGGAAAACAGGGGAAAGCTGATGCATTATCATAATAGCGTAAATTTTAAGGAGAAAAGAAAAACTATTTAGGTAAAATGGAAGCTAAGTATAATACATGAAAGACGATTGTCAGCTACTGTTTCTGAGTGAATTGACATGCACCCCAAATCTTGGTGCCTATCTCGTCTCGTGTGCCTTGCCAATTCCATTTCGTTTCATCGTTTTACTTCTTTTCTTCTACAATCATTCAAGCACAAAAGAAAATATATCAACAAAAGACAAAAATCCTTCTTTATGTTGTTGAAACAAAGTTGGAATGGTTGACAGGGAAGTGGTGTATGGTGGAAGTGCTGATGTTGTGGTGGTGCGTATGTCACGTCTGCAAAATGAAATTGAAGCTTTTAGAAAGCTCTATTCGTAACAAAGAAGAAATGTACACAATATGATGTTTCTCTCTCTCTCTCTCCCTCAAAATAGTCAAAATGTTTTATCTTACGTAAATACCACCATGTACCACCACTACACCAAGTGCAGAGAGAATTTTACCGGGGCTTATTGGCTCACAGTTGGTTCATGTTTTGTTTTACTCTCCTCTCTCTCTTTCTCACAAGTTCAATCTTGTTCATCATGGTACATGCTTTGGCATTTTCTTTCAGCACCAAAAACTTTTTATGACTTTCCCCCTTATTTTAGGACGGATTAAGCAAAAAGCCGGCTGGGTCTTACGTGAGAGCTCACTGGTGTAAGAGTGAGAGAGAAACTGGCAGAAACGATGATTACATTGGAAACTTGGGAACGAAACTGTAGTGAAACAGATGAAATGACGGAAAGACATTGTGCGCATATATTACATTACATTTCATCATGCTGAAAACGAAACTTAAAGGTTGAAGGTAGTTCAATCAAGAGTTGATTCGTTTGTTAAAAGAAACAATGTAACATGGTTGTAGGCTTAGGGAATAACATTTTTTACTTTTACTGAGAGAAAAGCTTTCTATAATATTTGAATTGGCTCATCTCTTCTAATGTAAATACGAAATTGAAAAGATGAAGGTTAGCTTACTTTAGTAAAACGTCTTTGTATTCATGAAATGAAATGAATTTAATTTATGACAAACAGTACCGTCAATCTTATTTCGACAGTGAAAAACACATTCTGACATTACTCTGATCCGAGAACTCGTGCGCATCAGAATTTTAATAAGAAACAAAGTAGGATTAATAGGAATCTTCGTTAAAATCCTTACTTTTCTTTTAAATAAACCGGGGTTCTCAACCGTTCTTGCATAAAAATTGATTACTTACGTACGAAGTACTGGTGGATGATAAGAATGATCTGATAACTCAAACATAATTATAAACCTTCGAACAAAAGAAAAGCATGGAAAACGTTCCGTTAGCATATTGGAATATGTAAAGCAGGAAGATGAATTATATTTTCATGTACAGGATTTGGTCTAGATTAAATTAGTCTATCTGTATTCATAGTATTTTTTCTATAAGTTGCTGACATTTCCGTATTTGTAAATATTCTAGGAAAGAGGATTCGTTTACATTTGTTTTAAACAACCTTTTATACTAAACTCTTACATATTTTCCCATGCTTCCAAGTTCCTTTGACAATGTTTTTTTACTTTCTCATGTGTCTGTGCCATGCATGCCAAGAATAATGACATTCCGGAAAAAGCATGTTATTTGATTAATAACAGTAATGTGCCCATAAATATGTATGGGTATATTTATCTTATTATTAGATTTTCCTAACTGGTAAATGGGTGTGAAGGTTTTTCTATATCAAATTAAAAGGAAGCATTGACGATGATGAAACGCCGTATCT
The DNA here is from genome assembly GCA_029691765.1 of Entomobrya proxima. Lineage (NCBI taxonomy): Eukaryota > Metazoa > Arthropoda > Collembola > Entomobryomorpha > Entomobryidae > Entomobrya > Entomobrya proxima. Next base: position 16,600,433 of record CM056172.1, read on the forward strand.
CTTAATGAGATCTTTCTTGATAAATGTAAGCAACTATACACAAATAATACATGCTGGTTATAGAGTCTTAGGCAGTTTCAAATTAGATAAAACACTCGCACATGTAAAAGTAAATTTAGTATGATATTTGTTAGGTTGTAGTGGTTCTTGTTGCTATTGCTGTGTTGTGCTTCATTGCAAGCACATAACACATAAGTATATTATTACACCGGGAAAATAAAATAGCTCATAAGTTGTATCACACTCAATGCATTGTAATGATCTACTTAAGCAACTTCCATCTACCCAATCGGGCACTTAAACTAGCTTTTATTATTTCCCTTGCTCGTTAACATGACAAAGGCCGTCTGAGGAGAAATACAAAGAGAACTACTGACTGCTTTGTTTATAAACAGTGTTATTATTGCTTTTGTAAGCATTCCCTCACCGACGGACACAAAATCATAAACTATGCAAAACATGCAGCTATTTATAGCAAGCAAGACAGTTGCACAAATGCGAGGTAAACGGTGGCAGTATAGTATTAATGCAATGAATGCAATGTAATTGCTACAAAACTTCTTCACATTAATAACCCTCGTTTCATTCATTTCTGAACAAGAAGAAGAATGAAGAATAGCTTTTGATTGAAAGCTTCAAACTCCTGGCCAACGGTATGAAACAGCACTCTACCGGTTGGATATTGCACCACTTGATTATTTGAATTGATATAAAAACTTCTTAGTGTCTATAAATTGGTAGAGTAAAGGAATATGTACGGGTTGATATTCCAAGTCAAAAGATATCGCTTTAGCTAATCCTCAGTTGGCAAAGCAGTTGTGCAAAAAAAGCTGTTGCAGGTTAGAAATTTGAAGCACCCAAAAACCCAAAAGAATACATAATATACCTTAATATACTGCATTATACTAAGCATTACAAGCATTTTTAGCCATTTATGAAGAGGCAACAGGATCGCATCAATGTATTTCTTGAAACATAAGATTAATTTTCTTAACCATTTTCAGTTACATGATTTACATTGTCGGGAATAATACAGGCTAAAGGATTTTTATACCATCATTCATTTAACATAGTTAGCAACTTTTTAATGCTCACAAGTTGAGAAAATTTTTTGAAAACATTATTTCGCTTTCCAGCACTGCATCACAAAAATTGATCATAGTGAACAATACGACAAAGAATACAAAAGCATTGTGAAGATCCTCCCGTTCTTCAATGGCGGAGGCAATATGGCAAGTACAACACAATGAAGCTTGCGTCATAGTACGCGCAGTACAACATTGTATGTTTGCAAGAGCTCTTCCCATTCTTGTGGTTGGTTACGTATAAGTAGAAGGTACATGGTTATACATATGAAATGTTAGTATATGGAAATATACGCCGCACACAGCAGTCGCATCAAGGTAAATCCCCCACAAGATGTGGAATCCCACTTCATTTCTGCTGCTATGCTATAATGTAGTAGAAAGGGAAATAGATCAATAAAATACATACAAAGTCTCTGCACATGAGCGGCTTGTGTAATACATTTTTTGTTGAAAAAAATGAGCGTCCTTTTCTTTTGTGAACATCAAGCGGTGAGTCCGAGTCCCCTCCCGTGAATTCTTTCTTGCTTCGTTCAACATCAGAGTGAATAACCAACCAAGTTATGTCGTTTTGCTTGCTTAGCAGCACAGATATATACCAACAACTAACTACTAAAGATTTCGTGCAATAATATTTAGCATCCCGTTCTTACAAATCCATTATAAACTTTGTAAACGTTGTGCTAATAAGAACATTGCATACGAAAATACATTTTGCAGCCTAAAATGGGTGATTGATCAGTTTACGTATTGATACATCTATATATCTTACGCAGTCACGCATCACAAATAAATATGTAAAAAATTGTACCTTGTATTTAATAATAAAAACATACATGCGTATGAGATAACATTTTTCATGTTTTGGGTACCTACCTATATAAAATTAATGTTTTTTTCCCTAATTTTGAAATTTCAAATAATATTTCAGATCCAGATTGTGTCTAGTTTGTACTCTCATTTTCACCTATCATGTAACTTTTTTATTTTCAAATTCTTCAGATCTGTCCGTTTATATGAGACAGTTTTTAGAAGATAAGAAAATTTAAAATTACAAACTATGTCAATATACTTCAAACGTGGATGCATTCAAACTTCCTGAAAGTGTATGAAGTTTTGCAAATATTATAATTTATTGATGACTAGGAAAACAGTAAATATAGTAGTAAATTACATAGAAAATTGATTTGCTTTAGAATTGAATTATTCTTTTTTTTCAAAAAGCAAAAAAAAATTCAGTATAAGACTTAGCTGATCATACTGAATTAATTAAAATATTAAAATGTGAAAACTTTAACGATCAATCGTAAGTTTGGAAACAGAACGAAAAGTTTGACCTAACTGTAGATGACAGAACATTTTAGAAATAAAGCAATCCAAGTTCCAACAAAGGTGCTTCCTTATCATGTAACGTTTGGGCGAACTTCTTTGTTTCAAAGGCCCATTCAAGATTGGAAAGAATATCTTTGTAATCTGACTGAGCATCCATAAAAATTACACATGATGCATTTTATTACATTTTGCGTGTGATCAGTCATGAGTTCTGGTCAGAGAAACTTTAAATACATATGAACTGCTGAATCTAAATACAATTTTTAATTTTAGTTATGGTTTTCGAGTATCTACTTCGTGTTCGGAAAGAACAAATTGTCAAGGCAAATAGAAAGGAGACCTAAGATAAAAGAAACAAAGCAGGAAGACAGACAAATAGGAAAAAAGACACTGAAAAACACACTTGAAGATAGAAGATAGGAGTAACATTTTGTCAGGAAAAGTTCTTATAAGCCTGTAATTTGTAATATTACAAAGTTTTTACTAGATGCATTTCGTACTTTGGATGAATTACTATAATCTTCTCCTGATAATTCTTGCTGTTTCACGCATAGCAGATAACAATGCTCAGATTTACCAGCACATGATACCACGTGAACTCAAAATGATTTCTTACTATCGTGAACGTAAAGAGTTAAAAATATGTCGACAGGTGTATTGTTTAAAACGGTTTGTCGGCTTGTGATTTGCTTTTAATTCCTGGTTTGCTGGTCTATAATTTGTCCTTTTTATCTTTGGTGCACTTTACCTATATTTGCCTTACTTTTCTATCTCCCTTTTGCTCTCGATCTTATTTCCATTTTGCTTTGTACAAATTGTCTTTTTACCTAAGACTCACAATGTTAGGTTTGCATTTAGGTTTGTAATTGTTAAATTTAATCTGAAATTTAATTGATAAATATTTTCTGATAATCTGATGATTTGAAAATTTGCCACCAGTGATGAATATCATTAAAATTTCCGGTATGTATATAGGTTCGTGGTGTGTGTAAATACACATACCTACACACGAAAATCAAAAATTCTTATCATTATCTTATCACGTCCTATTGAGAGATGCTTTGACTTTATCTATAGGAAAAATTATAGCATTATTATGTGGCGTGTTTCGTGCCTAAAGCTCTAGTTCAACCAACAACTTATGGCAAGTAATGTCTGCACGATGATAGCCCATATAAGAGCATGTAAAAAACTGAAAATTGGCCATAATTTGGCCAACACGGCTTGGTTCCTGTCGCGGTCTCAGTTTCTCTCCTCATCTGTTGTAACCAAGTACTTGTTATAACGGCTACCAAAGATGAAGTGGTCTTTTGCAATATGTAGTTTGTACGGCAATAAGAATTGCAAGTTTGTTGGGAAGCGACAGCTAAAAGAACAGCAAACATGATACGTTGCCACATGCATGCAAAAAAGCAATAACTTTGAATATTCAACAACCAAGCCGTTCTGAAGACGCAGCGACAACAGCATAAACAGAACAATACAATTTCTATAATAATAGCCAATGGGAGTACCTACAATGATGATGATGAACTATAATAATAATAATATAAACTATTTAACATGTACTTACGCTGCTTGTTTGAGGGGTACACAAAGCATTTTTGAAATTGTAATGAGGCATCTGAAATAGTTTTAGATGACGTATCAATATGATTTGCACCCGCTGTAGTGGATTTACCAGTTTCTTAAGAAAAAACTGCCTGGCTTTTCTTCTCATTTGGAGCGTCTCTGCTGACTGTTTGCTTGCCTCACCGAGTTGCGTGATGATATGATGGGTTGAACGCAATTTTCTTCCTTTTCATGGTTTGCTAGAGGCTCTATACTGGCAGACTAGACCAACCTTTAAACGTCCACACACATCAAATTACTGGGAGTTGAGCCCATGAGCCATGCGGCGCCTCGCAAACAACCTCGAAATGGAATTTATTCTAGGATTTGTACTGCTTCTTTCAATTTGATGCATCCAGCTTGTGTGCAAAAACTAAATCTTGTTTAGAGGAATGAAAATTAGATTTTACGGTACAGTTGTATTGGTACTCGGCATTAGCACTACCCTATTACATGCCATACCGATCTTTTTCACAACCCCAGGAGAAACGGACACACCAGCACAAATGGGAACTTCTCTGGCAAAAATAACTTTGGTTCGTCGAACTGTTTTAAATTTAATGATCGATTTTCTGTGCGAATACACGATGTGGACCACATGAATGAAGTAATACAACTAACTATAGTGAGCAAAAGTAGATTATGTTGTACTGCCATATGTACCCTTAGATAAAATTTTTGAAGCCAAGTCCTCATATACTTCTCTACTTCATCGTCCTATAACATTCAGTATTCGCTGACGTTTCTGGAGGCAAAAAATGATTTCGATCCCGAATATTATTGTTTGCTCATATTCTCAGCCTACAAGGGATCTAACCATTGTACGAACATGCATCCAATAATGGTACACACAATACCCAGAGAAGGCGGTAGGTTGTTCATAAAGGTATGTGTTATTATAATATGGAAGTAATAAGCATGATAATTTAAGGGTAGTCTCGATGCATTTGTGAGCATTTCAAAATTGAAGCGGAGCCCTACCCTTTCCAACGACAAAAAATGTCAAATTACGTGAGAGGAAGTAAGGTTTCGTGAGTCCGCATGTGTCATATCCTGAATTGGAGTACAAGTTTATAAACCTCGTATTTGCATTTTTTGCTGCTTCTTATCTTGCTTCGGAGGTGGTATGTCTTTACTTTTCCTGTCTGAGAAAATGTCGCGGAAAAGATTTTGTCAGGGAGGCATAATGGGAAAGGTTAGTTAAGCTGTAAAGTTTCAAATATTGTTTCAGTGGAGAAAATCAGGTCCATTTTTTCTTGAATTAAGGACGTACAGTCAAAGATATCCCAAGGGCAGGAAAAATAATATTGTTCCTTTCTGGAGCAAAAAATTATATGATAAGGATGTCAATTTTTCCTTTTCAGTCATCCTTTTTACTTGTACTTGTGCAGATCTCTGCTTTACCTCTGTCTGTCTTTTTGGTACTCCGTCAAAATAATAAACAAACGCACACTTTTTTGTGCATCACTGTAATGAAAGTGACGATGATAACAATAGTATCATTCTTTTCTTTTGGGAGGAAAAGGGACATTTAAACTGGTACATACATCGTGAATTATACGCATATTATAATATGCTTATTGCTTATATGCAACAAGGAACTATTATTTTGTCCAACGACAATTGCATGATCTAGTGTGGTGTCATCCTTTTTTGACTAGGAAGAATGGATTATGTGAATGTCCCCTTTCTCAAGGGATTATGAATGTAAGCGCGCTTTCATACGCTTATGAATGTGGATGCATTCTCTGCGTACGTTGCGCAATAGGGATGCATTCATTGTTTGTTTTTTGTGTCTCCAAATGTACAACCCATTTTTTGCTCTTCCTTCAACATAGAGTATCAAAGGCTCTCAGACTTGGCCCCAACAATAATTTTTGTATTTATTCTTATTTATTACAAAAATGCATTTAGGGCGGATCGCGTTATGTAATGCAATGTGTACTATATACTTTTCTGTATTATGTTCATAATAAACAAGAAAAGATGAATAGTAAGTACAAAATACAAACCCGGAATAAGCAATAATCCCAAAGGTTTGTTGGTATTAGTTTTTACAAAAAAGTAACTGAATTTTACATGAAAGATCTACGCAAATTACAAAAAGCTTAGTTTAGTAAAGTTTTATTCATTTTTGGAAAGATAATAATCATTCTATCATTTGAAATGAATATGATTATCATTACTGACAAGAAGTAGCATTGAGTGTTCATACATTTTGCCTGCTAGAGCCACAAGTCATAAATCGCTGTTTTACCCTTTTCAATTTTTTGCTTCGTCTTATTTCCTTCTTATCCTCATCCTTTTTACGTAGGTATCTGTTTTAAAGTAATCTTCATGTCAGGATCTGTATTGAATGACTTTACAATGAAAAAAGAAAATGAAGATTTCAATGTTCCTTCGCCTTTGTGGTCGTTACGAGATGAACAGAATCAGTGCATGTATGCATGCATTCACTTTTTATACATATATATATGACATGACGTTGTAAATCAATGTCAGAGAGCAAAAAATGGTCAGCTTTTTGCCTTGAAGCAAAACTCAACAAACCAAATTTTACTGATAATACACTAATACACGCATACAATAAAAAGCATTAAAATAGGAACTACTTCGATATCTTCTACTTTATAATAATATGTCTGTACTGTGTGAATACTTATAATAGCGCTTGTTATCGTTTTCATGCTATCAGAGCTATCATAATCATAAATGCCTACACGATATATTGATTGAAGTTTTAAAAACGATAAAATCTCAATAAATCAAAACTGATCATGAATATTCGAAAATAATAGCAAAATTTCCGAGAGACTTTTTTCTTACCTTTTTACTTAAGTCTTTATTTCACATGGTAGAAGGTAGAATGGCAGTTGTAGAAAAAATTAGCAAATTCAACGAAAAATATAGCTCCATAAAAATTAAAGTAAGTTTTGGTCTATAAATGCTAGTACAAAAGCCAAAGTTACCTGCTTTCTCTTCGTCATCCATTTTCTTCTTTATGATAAATTAAACGTTTAATAAAGAGAAAAAGTTGTATTTACGCGGAAATGTTCAAAAGTATTATAAACATATATTAAAATTAAAGAGTCATGATTTCTTCATTGTTGAGTAAGAAAGTACGAGAAGCATTTATATTCATTTCCATGCAATTCTGCCATGTAAAGGTTATGAATTAATTAGCGACCGAGATGATTACATGTAAAATAATTGAGTAACTCACATAATGACATAAATTTTTGTTAATAAAGGAATTTTATTTATTTTCTCAGCAAACAGAACCGAAATCATGTTTTCAAGACGCACTTTTTATTGATCATCAGAACTAATTTTGGTACCGCATTTAATGTATGCATTAAACTCACCTCTAAACTCTAAACGCTGTTTGTTTGACTTACTTTCAGATTGGACGAACAAGTATGAGTTTTACGATGGTGGCTTGCTGCAGGATGAGCCTCCACCTCAATTCCAAGGATGCCAGGATAAGGATTAATTTTCGTTTGCCAAGACAGATTGTTGAATTTGTGCTTGCCTGTTACGTATATTACAGGTATACCTGAGATATTTCGCACTCAGGATACATGCAGTATACGTCCAGGAATAGCAACAATATCCATCGTGAGCAAATTACTTGAGCTCCTCGCTCCCACAGAATAATAACATTGCTGCTGGTCGTCCATCATCATCATCCCTCACACATGAACGCAGCTGTGTTGGTATTTGAGAAAGGCCTGCTAATCAAAGGGAGGCTTCTCATCAGCATTATTATCATCCTTGCCGGCATCAAAAGCAGCAGCCATAACAGTCACTTTTTCACCAATACAATAAGAGTCCTTGCCCTCATCAAGCGTGCAGTTCCATTTTGGAATGACATCTGAATAAAAAGGAATAAATTCGTACAAAAGACATAGTTATATATATGCTTTGATACATATTTCATAATGGATAACATGTATTTTTGAGTTTTTTTTCAGGCACGTGGCATAATGATGAAATCTACCACACAATCTAATTTTAATGAAAAATCAAGTCTCAAGAAGATGAACAACCTTTGCAACAATGTCTTTTTATCTGTAAACAAAACTGTCTGTACTTATCAATAAACTAAAAGTTATTTGAAAAAATAATGAATCGTCCCGTTGTTAAATAACTATCAATAAAAATTCCTTTATGAATGTGTAAGTATATAAAAGTTATAATGTGTTTCAAAACGCATAAATTTTTGTGTAAACAGCAAGGTTGTGTGCACTCATCCAATATTCCCCACACAAACGTATGAATGATCTCATTAAAAAGGTTATCTTAAACTTTTTATGTAGAAGCTGTAACTCAATGAAGCAATATGATATGCATTCGGTTTAAACTTAAAATATACAAATACGCATACACGCACAGAAAACACACACTTAAATACACAAAAAATGTCTTCCCGATAAATGTATGCGAACGTGACTTATGAAAAATGATACACTAAAGTAAATAAACAGCAGAAGCCAGAGATCTTTCTCTTTTTAATAAAAATTCACCGATAATAATAGAAAACACCCAGATACATTTATTTAATCTCTGCCTTTTTTCTTTTTAAAAGTAAGAACGAGAAAATGAAAAAAGGAAATAATCCGAGAGTGCCTTTCTAAAAGTGAGTCGATGATAGAAGAGCGAGAAAGGTTGAATGCAAGCTGTTTCCCTTGAATCGAAAACTGAAAACTGACAAGGATCCTTGAGTATACAGAATACTGTGAAAATGCTGATGGCAAGCAATTGTAGAAGTAGTAGTGCAAGCAGTCATGAGCAAGTTGAAGAAGGTTTTACTGGAATAATAGAAGTTGTGGTTGTAGTGGTAGTAGACATAATAGTAAATAGTAAAATAGTAGAAATGCTCACGACTTGAAAAAGAGTGTATAAGGAGTTTTCAGTTGCCAGTAAGGATATTCCATGCAGTTTCTAAGTACGTCTGCATACCACTCACGAAAAATAATATGTATAACAAGTAATGCCATCATAACCAGGAATGGAGTCAGTCAGCAGTCGGTCCGTATGTCCGTGTCCGTTCCATCGTTCGACCGACCGTCTTTTTCTCCTTCCTCTCTCTTTTTCACTTTGCTGCTGATATTTACTTTAGCCCGGGCACATAGTGAAATGATCCTTGCACGATTGAATTGTAGTGAGCAGAAAATGCACCAAAGTTCTCATATATGTTCCTCACGCCATAACATTACACAAAGTAAAGAAGATATTCCCGATAGTATTATTATACCGGAGGCTCTCCATCTTCTGCGTAGCCAGGCTGCAAAGTTTTGGAGTGGTAGTAGCAAGCGAGGAAACTATTCGTTTGGAGAAGTACTGACAAGGAATACCACGAGGGAAAGGAGAAAAATGAGACCCTAAAACTATTCTCGCATACTCTGCTTTTTTAGATATTCACTTTCGTTCATGAATGCTTTTCCAAACGACGAACATGCATTGCCTCTTATTATGATTATTGCATTACTTTATATCATTCCACCCTCTCTGAAGTAGTCGTATCAGTGGCACGTCATTGTAGAGCACTTTACAATAGGTTGGTTTGATACTCTGCATGCCTACTTTGGATTTCGGCGAAAGAAGAAAAAACATGCATGGCTAGTTTTTTGTGTGGAAAATACTCCAGAAAAAAGCTGAAAGGGGAGAGAGAAAGAGAGCGAGAGGAGAAGGAAGACGGAGAATTGGATAACGTTGTTCTCTTCTCAGTAAAACATTCCAATTGTCGATCTTTAGAAAGTTTAATATATTATAGAAAATGTGCATTTATAGTTATAGTCTAGTGTCTGTCATTATATATGAGTGGAGAGTCACATTCCATTCCAGTTCAGCTTACTCTTTGCATGTATACTCACTCATCTGTATGCACCAAACATTTTCTCCCACACGAGCGCCCATTTCCATATAACAGAATCCATTAATAGCACATAGTTGAATCCTGACGAATATGGAACTCAGAAAATTATATATGAGACCAAAAGATTCTCTATTCAATGTTCTGGTATACTAGATTCTCAAGCGATAATACAGTTGTAAAGAAAATAGAAATAAGAGGCAATGGTTGATGACGGAGTGTGGAGCAAATGATAAAACATGAAAGGACAAGAGCATTGAAGAACGTACATGGGAACGACGGGGAGTAAAGGGTAAGACGACGACAGAGGGAGAGAGAGGACAAATAGTCAAAAGAAAGGATGTACAGAGTGCGAATATGAATGTACATGTAATATACATACATATGTAAAAAAGAACTATTGATGAAAAATTACTCAAGTAAGAAGGATGCATATGTGGCTGAAATATACAACTTTGAAAGCGAAAATGAGAGTCACCCAAAGAAAGAGAAAACCTTTATGAATTACACTTCTTAGACATTCAGATGCCGAAGACAGCCCAACGCAAAGCATAATAACTTTTTATCCCATTTAGTTATACCAAGAAAAAAATTACTACATAAAAATTACCAAAAGGAAGTTTTCAAATGTCAGTTACTTGCCTCTATACGACTGTTTTGTTCATTTTCACAGCTCGGGCATAGTCATACTTGCTCGCCACCTCGATCAGTAGCCTTCCTTCATTGTTGTACTAATACGGAAATGAAAGTTGACGTGTGAGTTGTTTGTAAGCAGACAGAGCCGCCCCTTCTAATATAAACATTTTCACATGAAATATGAGTCATGCATGCCTATTTTGATTCTAATTATTTTCGATTTTCCCTTTCCTCATGGAAGTACGCACGACGAGAACTGATGACAGTTTCACTTTATATTTCAAACAAGTATGAATGTTTTTGATCAGAGTGATAACCATTCGAAGAAAAAATTCAATTATCCAAAACACAGCAGTGTTTCCATCATGATAGGAAGCAAGCAAAATATGAATACTCATGCACTAAAATTTTTTAACGCTTCATATTAAACTACACGCTAAAGTTTACAACAAAGTTAGCCATGTAATCATGACAAAATAGGTACGTGTCTTTTCAATTTACAAATTTCATTGGCGAAAAATTTATCGTCTAGTTCTAGCTCAACGTTCCTGCTAGTTTGTTCCAATTCACAGTTGCAAAAACATATAATTCATTTATTATTACAGTTTCGATTGGCCATAAAAGTATATATACATTTTGCTATTCGCCACGCTTATATTACAGGAGACAGATTAGACAATCAAATTCTACTTGACATCTTTGCAGCGTGTTTTAATATTTAAAACAGATAGATTGCCAATAATGCAACAATAGGATCTGAAATTTGATTAAGGGGTTGTCCATTTTTTTACCAAAACCCCAATACTGGGATGATTTATCTATTTTGCCTTGCACTTAACAAAGGTATAAATTTTTCAGGTTTTCTTGAAAGGAGGTAAATAAGACATTGTACATCTTCACTCTACACTACCAGCATGATATAGAGATATATAAATTGGATCCGTGATCAAGATATGCCGAAAACGTAGATATCAGTGTAGAAAGAAAGCTGTACGCATTATTATCTTGCCCATTGCCACTATAAATGGTTTTGGTTCATGCACTCTTGTGCAGAGTTTAAACCAATGGGGAAACTTTATTGGATGTACACCCTATCCAAACGTACATGCTTACATTTTTACTAGATAAATGTCTTTTTCGGACAGCTTGCTGGTTCTTCTTCATCAGTTTTACACGAACCTTTTTTGTTGAGAAAAGGATTGGAACAAAATGAGAAACCTATCCAACAATGTATACAGAAGAAATGATGGTTCTTCCCTATATTTCTATGCTGGTTGATGTAGGTACAGCACAAAACAACATACACATAATGAAGCTGCGCCTTTTTCATTTTGTACATCCAATGCCGAACACACTACACCAAGCTATTTTTGAAACATCATGGTGGAGCATACCTACCAACACTGCACATATGTACCAAAGCCGGACCCTTCTAAATACACACACACAACACACTTAAAATGTTAAAGGGGTGCTTTTGAGAAACGTTCGCATACAGATTATTTGCGATATATTTTTGTACTTTATCTTAGAAATGTATTATGTTTTGTGATAAAACGATCTAAGGCTTGATTCTTCAAATAACCTCCTTTGCATCATTATGCATGTATGTCTTGCCCGCAGCGAATCTTTATGAATTTCATGTGGAGGTACTGGGACACGAAAATATAATATCATATCATAATGTGTGCCGTAAAACTCTAGGTGTGCATCCATTGTGGTCGACGTGATCGTGACTGTGCCTTTTTAGCCTAAAGACGCACAATAAATAGATGAAATCATGCAGTAATGATATTTTTGTTGGCAAGTAAAAAGATAATACTTTATCTTTTAAAATAACTTTGCCCGACATCTTTCAAAACTAGTGGATATTGAAAAAGTAAAAATTTGCTAATATGAATTAAAAAAATTTAGTCGTAATGCTCCCTAGTAATCTCAGCAATTAAATTCATTGTATAATGTACAAGTAAAAACTGAAGAATCAATAAACTAGTTGTATGTAACATGGTAAATACGGAAGCTCGAATAATACTAATACACAAGTACATGTATTGTATGACATTCTGGCAAGAGTGTAAGAGTTCATTACACATCAGGAGCATTTAAGGCTTTACACTTTTTTAAAGAAGTAAAGTCCCGTGGATCAACCAGCAAAAGACTTAGAGAGCAAAAAATACTGTCATTCGGTGTAAATTGTTACACTGTAACAAATGCATAATATAACCCTTGACATAAAAAATAGGTCAAGTTATTCACTTTTATTTTCAAGGAATAACCTTTAGGTATGAATAAGCCTTTCACTCTCCATCTTTAAAAGCGCCATTGTTATCTAAAGTTTCATCAAAGAAAATGAGTAAGAATATTTATGACTTGATTACTCACAAATGTGGAAAAGTAAATGCATTTTATGACTCAATTTTTGATGCTGTTTCTTCTTACCCAGCCCGAAATGTAAAGGGTTCATTTCATTCCAATATTATTATAAAGGTATAGGGTCAGACAGTGGTATCAGTCACAAAAAATCTTGCCACGACTTGTGGTACTGTCAAGTTGGTTTTTTGTCCTTTTCTAAGCAAACCTGTGCCTTGCAAGAAAACCAGCTTGCTTCCCTTATGAATTCCTGGAAGGGATCCGAACTCGAACTTCCTTGGTCTTTTACTGACTTTTGTTAACTTTACAATGGCTCCCATATTTAAGTGCCCACAAAAAAGTGCTTTTATTATACATTTTTCATGAAAACCAACTTCCGTATTATTGCTAGAAGATCAAGTTCAAAATATTTTTTACAGCAAACTTTAAAATCACGTTTTTTTGCACCAGGGATCACTTTTTGGTTCATGAAAACTCCACTTTTGTAAGGGCTCTAAGTTCTAACCACGACACTTGTTGACTGTAGTCGTTTACTCGACCGACTGGGCACTGTCCGAAAAGAGGATCTAAGAAATGACTATCATATCGAGAATCAAATATCAGAATTCTGGTATTTGTGAACTTTTTTTACACCAGTCAAAATGCAACAGCATTAAGTTTGTTGCATGCACAATATTGCTGATCAAGTAAAATGGTATGTGTTCACCTGCACAATGTTACTCCTTAGATGATTAGTTTCCTACCAAAAAATATTTGAACTCGCTCGTATTGATAATGACGATGGGATGACTTGCCTAGTACAAAATAGATTTCATAACAGACATAGGTACAGGTAAGGGGAGAAAAAGAAGGATAGGAGGTGGACGATAATAATTCTGATAATATTATATGCTTATTAGTATAAACACAATCTGAACGATGAACGGCAGGTGAACTGGTCTGATAAATGTTAACTTTATAAACTGGATATCACGCACTTACAATTGTGTTGTATGGTATACATTGTTACAATATTCTGAAATTCTGATGCTTGCCTTAAATGAGAATATAGGATGCACATTTTCATTGGAACAACATGAACATAACACATACATGAACGTAATATGTAATAACAATGTGATCGTAATGAAACTACACCATAAGATGGTGCGTTGCAGGTGATATTGTTAGTTATTATATTAATATTACGTACACATTCAAGAAGAACAATTGGTTTCTACAAACTAGCTTTGCATAAGATTGATCCTTTATAGTATACGAAGCAATCTGGGATTTTGCTACTTCTGTATTTTTTATTATAGCCATTATTAAAGATATTTTTGCATTATAATGCTTCTTTTTGTGCGTTTCTGCACAATGCACTAAAGGTAGTGTATTACTCATGCATTTTTATTAAAACGTGCATTAATGACATCTGAACATCTACCTACATGTAATTGTCTTATACTACTAACCCAACCCGACGGAATGTCTTGACTTAAACATCCTTATATGATTAATACTGAGAATAAAATAAAGCATCCTATCGAATTGCTTTCAACTTAAACTGATTTTGTTAAAAAGCTTTAGTCTGTTTTTCCAAAATACCCAATGAACGTTGCATATTATGTATGAATAATGGAATCTTAACTGGGCACAGTGGAAATCGGGGCATTTTTACGTTACTACAAACGCAATTGGCGTAGGGATCATGACTATATGTATAGTTTCTCTCCAAAGACTGACACGGACAAAAAGATTAAAAAGTTTCTTTCAAAGCCATTTCTCTTTGGAATGCTCTTCCAATTGAAATTTAGATGGTAAAGTCCGTGTCAGTTTTCGAAAATTACGTTAAGGTATGGATTATTCAGAGGTATTTAAATGATTTGTAACAGGAAATTTCTTTTTATGTTATGTTACCTTATATTTCTTTGTTAAACTGCACTTGACGATTGTAATGAATAGATTTGAAATAATAATATGAGTATAGTAAACAAAAGGTGTCAAACGAAGAACTTGCATGCAAGAGATTGATTGAATGTAAGTGAATGAAATGTGACTCTCAACCGGAAGTGATTATGTTAAAACGAACCAGTAGTAATATTAATCATGACTACGAATATTAAATGTCCTCATTCATATCACTATATAAGACCTTAAATAACTTTGTTTAGACTTCAATAACCTAACCTTATCTTCAAATTTTCTTTAAATTGGGGTCAAATGATGATAATGGTCTAAACCTATCAAAAATACATTAAAAATTATGAAAAACTAATTAATATAAACCAGTCGAATAATATAGAATTCACGAAAAGTAAAAACGCAAGCTATGACCTTGCCTCCTCCTTTGCCACACACATGCATTATTCTGAATCTCGGAGTTCTAGTTCGAGTAGAGCACATTGAATAGTTGTTGGACCGGTAGCCTTCAAATAGAATTTTAGACTAACCGGCAAATGTCACGAAATGTAGAAGATAAGTTGAATACTACAAATTCATATGCTTACAGATACTTTTTGTACATAGAAGTAGTACTGTACTCTCACAACATGGTATGCACTTTCTTGGAATGATTCATGTACTCACAAAAGTCTTAATAATTTCTTTTACAGGAAAAAGAAGATGATACAGAATTATTTAGCCCCAGTGCAAGTTGAAAATGCAAATAGCCTTACTAAATTCAAAACTTAAATAAATTATGTTCACTTTCGTCTTATAATGTATTTAAAATAACAAAGTCAACCAGGTTTTTGAACATTGAATCTAAATCGTCGAAAGTTTGTAAAAAAAATCAAAAGTCAGTTTGCTACACACACTACCTACCCCCCGTTATACATGCTCAATGCTCAAACCGTTACTGTCTATAGATTCATGTATTTGCAAAATATACAGATTTATCTTTAAAATATTTGCAAACCATACGAATCCGACATTCCATAAAGAAGGCAGACTTGTGTCAATCGCGTGCATGCATATCACGCGTGTTGAAATAGATTACTAATCAAGGTATCTGGAAAAATCATTCAGAACCGGGCTGCATTGAGTTTTTGGTTTTTAAATTGGGTTGAATACAAATAGTTGAAATAAAATACAAACAATTAAGTAAGAGATAATATTTACGTAATCGTACCTCTATGGATTTATAAAGTCATCAAAATGCACTCAAAGTTGTTCTTAATTAAGTGGTAAACTTACATTTCTTGGTGTCCCTTTTTACAATCTGCGCAAAATTGGATCTCAGTACTGCAACGTGCTTTTATCGTTCTGTCCTTAAAGAGTGCCCTTTTGGTTACTCTGCAAAAATGTGATAATCCAAAAATATACTTTTAGTACAATTAGATTCGTATTGGTACTACTGACAACGTTGTTAAAAACTGAAAAATATTGAATGGTTTTCTCGTTTTAATGCAACTTTATAGCCAAGTACGTATCCCAGTTCAATTCAAATGTAGTAAAATTCTAAAAATTATGGTGATTATGACATCACTAGAACACTGGAACAATAAATTATCTATTAGCTTCAGCATGAATAGAAAACGATAAAGTCGGTGATGCTCGCTTGTACACGTATATCGTCATCGTTGATGATGTGTCTCTGATGTTTAAGTATCGTCTTGAGTTTCAAGAAAGGCCATAAAAACAAAATAAAAGCGTGCCGGCATCAGAACATTTGTAACCGCAAAAACCCATTCTTTGTGCCATTGCATTGTGTTACAAATAAGTCAGTTATACATACTGTGTGCAGTTTTACAAGGGCTTTGTTACATGCATCAAGAAGCTTTATGAATCAATTCAGTGGCTTTGCTAACTGTTGTTGAATGTAATTTTTAAAATACACTATGTACTTTTACATATATAAAGACAATCAAAAGCAACAAGATCTTCCCAATAAAATCATTTCAGATTTAAGAATACAAAAACAGGGCTTACATTTTTGCTAAAAATCGGTCTTCTTAATGTTATTACCATTTATCATAGTATAAAATAGCTTTTTAGCTTTTTCACCAAAATTTTATATCCATTTAGAACTTTTGTATTAATACTTAAATGACAGAAATTCAAAGTTTTGCTACTGTGAAATATCGTTTCATAAAAATAAACTTTGCAACAGCGAAGTTGAAGATACGGAGAAAAACTTAATTCATCAGTTTTTATCCAAAGAAATATCAGAAACAAATTAATCAGCTCTCCAAACTGTCATCCTCATGCAGTAGATGCTCAAATGCATAACGATCATTTCAGTTCAATTAAATGAACTTTTTATGGTAGCTAATGTCAGTGATCGTCAGATGTAATATAATGCCTCATATTGATAACTTCCGACTATACTTCTTATTAAGTAACAAAATGTACTTCTTATAAATGTGGTACATGTCGGCTGTCTGTCCGTCCAAGAATACCTCAGTAAAGGTTAACTAAAACTCAACGAAACTTAGCACGAAGGTTATAGGTATATATTATATTGTTCCATCGTTGCGTATGCAATATTAAAATATTTTAAATGGTATTCCTTTTTCGCTACTTTGCTAGATATAGACATGTTGTCTGCTTTATTTTATAGTTGTTTAGTGTAAACTTTATGAGTAGTGGTCAGTTGAACGCCACACTTTGCGATTCAGAATCACACTATACATTATACATTCACGGAAAACTGATGTACTGAAATCAAACATACCCTTTTTGAGTGTGAGACTTGATTCCAGTCACTGAATGATCATTAATTTTATTGACATCTTTGAACTATGTCAGGCTGCAATCATACATTATGATGATGACATATCTGGTTTTTGTCAAAGACAATAGTAGCAATTTATGTACATATAGTTATCGGCATTCATTCACAGTCACATGGCATGGCATTCATGTAAGCGGAATAATACATGGTGTGTTTGTTTTGAGCGAATTAGCTACAATCTTAAAGGATAATTGTGGTAGTTTCAGCTTTAGTACATGTGCCTAAAACTCATCAACTTTTAGCAGTAGCACAAGTTTTGCTACTACAAGGCAACCGCTACCACCAACCTCTTTACTATAAACATTTTTATGAATTTTCATTGCCCCAATAATAGTAATAATAATCATAATACTTTTATGCCCTTCTCTTTTATACGGGCACACACACTCGCCTGGTTTGCTGTTACAGCCACTTCATTACTAAAAGAGTTGCAGTTTTTACTTGCCATTCATTCAGACCTGTTTCCGTGATATAGGCATTTCATTGTATACTGAAATGTTATGACGAGGACGAGCCAAGTGAAAACGCCAAGTCAAGTGTACGTATAAAATTCATTTTATAGGTTGTTCTTTAACCGGGGGTTACCTTGTTTATGAGGTGAGTTTTGAGGATTTATAATATTCATAAAAGCAAAAATAAAGATTGTTTACAAAAAAGAATAATGAAAGAAATAATAATATTGTTGTAAATGATACTTTATGAGGGTTTTTAAAAGCAGTGTAAAAAGAATAGTAAAGGGAATAAGAAAGTATATTATGGAACGATACTATGAGACTACAGGACTTGCTGCTTCTTTAATGATGACGATCATTGTTTATATAGGAAATAAATCCGTATCTCTAAGGAAAGCTAATGATGATCATGATAATGATCGTGTTGTGATAACATTCGAGCAAGTGTCGAATATTACTCTGTGAATGGGCAATCAAAGTAAATTTGATTAGGAATATAGGATGTAATAATATGAATTTTATTATTTATTTGTAATATTTGTAGCTTATAAAAGTAACTGGTAATGGAAATGATATACTTTGTACTTAATTAACGCTACTTTATGATTACCACCGTGCAATTACTTTGTGGTATTCATTCTGAAGATTAAAATTATTATAAGCAAAAAACTGTAGAGCACATTAACGCGTAGTACAATTTTATTTATTTTAAAGAATTTTAAGAATATTTTAGCACTACTTTTTTCGTCTTTTTATCCGTTAGAATTACTCATTGGATTTTCTGCATAACATTGTTTAATGTATTTCTCCAACTGAGCTTAAATTTTGCTAATGTATTTGCTAGAATGTGCAACTTTATACTTGTTGGTGTGATATAAGGCAGAATATTTTCTTGGGCAGACGGGGTCGATGTGGTTTGTTGCTGTTCTGGTACCCCACCAGTACACTAAGCCCACATCGTATCAAAACTTGGGCCAGACAAAAATGTATTTGCCTCGAGCAATACCAGCAAAAAATGTTCAACGACTGGCTGATATCAGGGGAGAAAAGGTGGTGGTGAGCAGACTCACTCTCTTAACACAATGCAATGCAAAGATAATCCGTGAATAGAGGCAAGTTTTTTGTTGTAACAAAAAATAACTTGTTCACCATTTTTTGCTCCTCGTCCACAATATTCTTTGAAACGTGAGTTTTCTGGCTTTATCCTGTTGGCTGGAGATTTTCTTGCATTTTGTACAATAGTTGACTAAAGTTTCAGCGTAACAGCAAGAAAACTTAAGTAACCCATGATGAATCCTGAACAGTTGACACAAAAACGCAATAATATGTATCAAATGTAGCAACTGTTTGGGCTCATGAAACATGGGAGCATGGCTAATATTTTTTTAGATTCTATTTCAATATTTTATGCATGAAATTAAAAAATGAAATAATTTATCTAGCTTAAAAACTTTTTAATAATCCAAATTAAAAAAAATATATATATTATTTCAAAAACTGTGTGCAAATGCCTAGATTTATATTACCAAAATGTATGCGTTAATATATGAAATTTGAAATTTTTTATTAATTTGCAAAGCATCCATCTCCAATGTTTTCAATCAATTGCTATATGAGGTTTTATTGCATAAAGTTTTCGGGAATTCCGTCGTTGAGTAAGTCGCTATGCTCAAAAATGAATAGAAAATTACATATTCTATCATTCCCGTTTGGCTAACTCTAAGCATACAATTGAGAATATTGTGAATAGCATGGAGTATTTCTTCATATTACTATGAATAATTCGACGTTTTTCGTATGTAAAGACAAAAGCGAGCTCTGTAGGAACGAGAGTGAATTTTGTTTTCTGAAAACTTTCTCCCACCGCAGCAAAGATATGCTAGCTCCTATATGCATCCAACTTGATGTTTATAGTATATGGAGAAATACATAATATACTACGTACATACAGTTCATATAGAATTCAGTGGGGTGAGATTCTTTGATATATCTATATATCCGACTTGCTTTTATTTAAACACTATAGTATTCTTTACGTTGTCGTTTGAATGCTTCGAGCGGAGGATAGATGGCAAATATTTTTAGCCTCCGTCCGCTTTTGTCCACTACTATTGGCATTTTCTATGTTATGTTGTAGCTAGTGTAAAAATATTTTTTTGCATTTAAAAAAAGAAGTTGTATCGTTTATGAGCATTTCGGCTGTTTTATAAAATGTTAATTAAAATTAATTTTTACTTCTGCTTCTGATTTTATCGACAATTACCATTATGTTTGATAGCTTAACACAGAAGATTTTTCTGTAAACAAAATGTATTCAGCATTGAATTAATAAAAGGTGCAAAGTTTAAAGTGTATTTAGAAATTCTCTACAGAAATTTTTTGGTAAAATATTCAGGGTATTTATAATTTATATAATCACCAAACATTTCACTTCTAATTTGCTAATGCCCTGAAGAAGATGACCGTGTGTTGTCGAAAGCTCGGCAAATAAAGAATTTTTACCACTTTCAATCCCGTTTTCAAAATTATATAAACATAGGAGTATAAAGTCCAAAAGAAAAGCAGACTTAATTTAGAGGTAAATGGCATATAATAATGTATCATGGAAAAAGGTTCAACCGCAGAACTTTGTATGCTACCCCATGCGGGATAAAAATGGAACATCAGCAATGTAATCCAAAGTAAAAATGGGTATGATCGAAAATTATAAACAAGAAAAACCTTCTAACTTTCTCCGCTCAATTTTCCTTGAATGTCTATTGCAACGTGACAAACAGAAATGCTACTAGGGTAACGATGGTACTCCCCTCGCAGAGTCTGGGTTAATTGAAGTGACAGAGAAATTGCATTTACTGTTTGTTCTAGACAAATGGAAAAGTTTCGTTGGCTACATTACACTAGAAAACCCTATAATGACTCCTGGCATGTCAACTCAGCCGAAAGAAACCATAGCAAAAATTGTAGTTTTTTTCTGTTCTTGCGATATACAAAAAAAGAGTGGGATAAAACTTTGCTTTCCTTCTTTTACCAAAGACAGGAGTTTACCCTGTAAATAAATTACTTTACGTTGTTCCAACATTATTTTGCTGCTTTGACTGCATGATGCTTTCCCATTAGGATAACAAGTAATCCGTAGGGATTACAGTTTTGGATTCAATTAGATCTCCTTGTTTATATCGGACTTTCAGGGGAATTGGAAAGCAAACAACGAGAAATCAATAGTGTACACTGGAAATGAAGCAAAAGTTTTTGGTGCGTTACTGAGAAAACCTGGACACAATGTGCATTTTCGGCACGAAAAAATCAAAGAAACTGTTTCCGTGAAATCCATTATGAAATTAGAGTACTTTGGCATTCTTCTCTGATAACCACACCCATGCGTGGAATTATATATTTTTATATATAGTCACACTACTAGAAACTGCAGTTTTTTGTTTACTTTAAAAAGTTTCCGTATATAGGCACACCCATATTTTGAGGTGATATAAATTTCTGTTTGGATCTAGACTGAAACTCCGAGAAGCAAAAACGCAGGTAGAAAAGTGCTATTTAGGATAATTGAGATTGTGGTTGGCAATAATAATGATTTTTAATCGGTCAAGATTCCTAGCTTGTACCATATCATTATCTGGTCAGCCCATTAGCATAATTTAATTGTTATGCAAGATGTCTCCTGCAACAGCATTTTTTCATGTTGAATTTGGTTTATCTAAAGAACTGTTAGTCTCCTGCTTTGTATGGTGATGCAGTCGTGCAATGACATACCTATTAACATTTCTAGTCAAATTGAGATTTTTTTCTACCTATTTATTTGGCTGCTTACCTATTCTCATCCATCCCGAATCCCTGTTTCACGAGTAAGCAAGTGTATTAATTTACATAATTTTGTCATAATAAGAATGACAGTAAGTGAAAAATTCATTTACAAAAAATAGTTTTTGACAGGATGCTGACAATCTTCATCTTGTGAAATACGATATTAGCCGTGAAACAAAATTGACTGACAGAAGAAATACTTAGCAGTACATTTAAGACGAACCATTACACTGACGTATGGTGACAAGTCCACTGGTTTTACAAATATAATGTTGACTCCACCTTGGCATCGGGAAAATCAAAAAGAAAAGTCTAGTGTCAGCTTGAGATTCAGGTGGGTTTAGCTTGGTGACTTTTCTGTGTTTGACTATACCGTAACCATTGTTTTTGGCAGATCCCTCAGCCGGTTTTTAATCACGATGACGATGTCTAAAATGTTAAACTTTCCCAATCTATATAGAAAAAAGTAAAGTCTGTATCCAACTAAATAGCACATAATTTGAAATTTACCAGCATTGTGATTTAAGATTCATTGTTCATTCATTCTCAAGAAGCTGCTTAAAAATTACTTTGGACTAATGTGCAATTCACGATTCTCACGAAAAAAATTTCAGTGTAAAATGATTTTACTAAAATCATCATCATCAGAACTGTCATAATGTCAAAGTCAATATGATATGCCGTGAGTCTCATTTGTCTTCGTGCGTTTGCAAAGCTTATTGTTTAATAATCAGATTTGATACATTTCCGGTTATACTTATATGTGGTTGGATTAAGTGGTGGTGAATGGTAAGTAAAAAAAAGAATACAACAAGATAGGATCATTGTATTAGGATGGTAAACCAAAAAACAGATAAATGAAACATTAGAGATTCTCTCCTTATTTTGTTTTCGTGAATTGAATAAAAAGAAAAGCTTCATTTTAAGCCCCCTAACTTAGATTAGCACACCCAATTGAACTGTTATCAAAAGAGTCACTTGTACGATAACCTTATGCATGAAATGTTATAAGATTTTGCTATCAGTTCTCATTTCTTGGTGACCATTTAACATGTCATGTCACTGTTTCTTAAAAAGTGGAAACAACTTTTCCTGTGTTGTAAGTTTATTAATGAAAATAAAAATGCAGAAAAAGAAAAGGTTCATTACTGTATATTATGCAGACTATATTCTGAATTTGAATGAAAGGTTGGTCTGGCATTAGACTATCAGAATATCTAAAATTTCCTCAAATGACGTCACCATGATGTGCAGACATATTGCATGTAAATGCAATGGCGAAGACAAATTCATTTATTGTTTTGAAATTTATCAGCTTGATTTGTGTTTCGTTCAGGGAAAATGGTACTGACTAATGCTCATATTACACAATGTACAAGTTGTTGGTAGTTTGTTTGAATAACAAACGGTAATTGTTATTTTGTCGGATGTCATGTCGGATTGCTTTGTTTCACTCCCTTGACAAGGTATTCGTCACTGTTGTTTATACTTAATAAAATTTAATGCAAATTGGTCTGCATTCCCGTATGTTCTGAAATTTTCAAAACATAAAGACAGAAAAATATGTGGTCACAGGAGTGTTCACAAAGATTTTTTGCTTCTAAATAGCTTTTCTATCATTCTTTTGTCATGACTATTTTCTAAAAGCTAATCTACTAATTTCTAAAATATTCCAACTTTAAAAAATATAATAATTATTATAAAACATTATAACAGAAAAAGCACAGTCCAACATTTCTACTGAACCTATTTATTTCTATTTCCTTAGATACTTTCGTTATTTTTTCTCTCCAAGGTTTCTCTGGATGCTTGACAGGAGATTTCATATTGAGAATTACTGACAGCTCAAGCACAAAGAGAAGTCAGGTAAAAATATAGCGTTCTCATTAAGTACGTATGTGACCAGTGAAATATATCATTTTAATAGATAAGGATAAAGCTTCGAATAGCCTTTTCAATACTTTCATCATTTTAATTGCCTATATACATAGGTCTATATTTTAGCATTTTGTTTAATACCTATTAAAAGTTCATTTATTAATATTTAATAATTTTTACTAATACTTTTGTATCAAATAACCACAGGAAAGCTTTCTAAGTTTGACATACAAATGTAGGTATTTTTTTTACATTTTTTCCTAAAAGTAGTGAACCTGAAAGTAACAACTACCTATATCAAAAACTGACGAAGTTTAATTTTTAAACCAACTGTTTTTGAAAACTGTTTATAAAATCGGTACTACGTATGACAAGGAATCTCCAGAAGAATGCTCACCAAGTTTGAAACCCTCGGTTCAGTTGTACTTTTTAATTTTTTATTCCATTAAGAGTTTGAAGTATGCCTAGTGTACTAAGTAATGATAAATGATAATGCGTATCATTATTCTTTTCTTTCTCAAAACCAGTTTCTCTCACCACATGCATTGAAGAGTCATTTGTGTTTAAGTGAATTTGAGACTGAACCAAGAAAGATGGAAAGATCTGTAAAACTGATTTCAGGACTTGAAAAAGTATATATTCGTAATGAGCAAATGCACTACATTACACATTTAAATACTACAATGTAGCCACAATATTTTTCGTTTTTCATGTATGCATTCATGGGAATTTTTAAAAATAGGAAGTGCTGATGATAACAAATTAATCTATTAGTTTTAAACGTATATAGTTTAAGAGGTATTAATTCAGATTCGTTCAAACGTGGTCGTTATTACTGTTGTTATAAGTACCAAGTTTTATTTCCAGATTGCATTGTTTTTCACTTGGTAAAATAGACAAAATATTTGTATGCATTAATGAATGAGCATCCGTTCGTCATGTCGTCATGTAAAATATAAGAGCAATTTTTAGCAGATACCACTGCTTACAGTCATTTAAAACATGTATTGATAATAAATCTATTTTGAAAAACTCATGACATCACTGAATCATGCTCAAAACAATATTTATTATGTATGAAATATGAAAATAATAATTACAACCAATATTTTGCAGCAATGATTGAAAACAATATTTGTAATTTCATTATGATCAATGATGAAATGAAAAATGAATCAGTGCAATACTGCTCTGCTATATATTCCACCATTTTTTACACAATTTTGCTTTAGCCTATCCAAATGATGTCCGGATACACTATGCTTCTTATTCGCAGTATTTCTTATTAAGGCCGACTTAAGTATTTCTTTCAGCAGCCTCCTCCTAACAGTGAGCAGTCGAATCAAAGTGCGAAAACAAAGAACAAGCGCAGAAAGGGAAGTGTTCAAGTTACTGCCAAGAGGGCAGGTTGATTCTCGTCTAATATAAACCAGTTTTTTGTATGAAAAATAGCCTACGCTGACACAACGAGCTCTAGCGTGATTTTACGTAACAACCATGGAACTCGATCATGGGATGATGTTACGGTACCAGTTTACCACAGAAAGTCGCCAACAGGCAGCATCAGTGTAAAACATGATGCTAAACAACAAAGTCAATCCCAACCTTTTTTTGGCGTCTATGAAAAAACTTACTACAACCTCGAAAAAGAACAAAGATATATTATGCTAAGCGTACTGTTTGTATTAGGAATCGAATAAGCGAAGGGTAAAAAGTAGCGTTGGCATAACAACTTTATAATTTTAAACTGAAATTGAAATCGTTAACTCTAATTTTATCCTGTTTCTTATTTGATATATAATAATTCATTTTTAATTGATTTTATGAAGTAAATTATTGTTTGATAGAAGAGTACACGACTTATCTTACAATTGATTTTCCCGTCATTTTTGTCAGTTGGCGTTTGGCCCCATGATGGGTAATGGATATACCTATATGAAAATTAATATTAAATTAAGAAAGACAAGAGTTTTAGAATGGTTACGATCTATTATTTTGTGTTGGAAAATTATTTGTCGGATGAACTTTGACCTAATTGCAGGTTTCTTCCTTATTCCAAGGAAATCTTAAACCGAGTTTACAGGAAAGCCGTTTGAGATACACCATGTGAAGAGACGAACGGCTTGAGGGAAATTAAGAACTAGCTAGCGCTACTTCATAAAACGAAGGGTAAATGGTTTTGCTTGCTGTGCTTGAACTAAGCAAAGCTGACGATTCAAGAGCAAGCCAAACGCTCTCTTGTAACAAAATCTCTAGTCATGTGAGATAAGAAAAAGCATTGTTACCGAATGTACCATATTTTGCTTAGATGTCGCTCCTTGTAGATCACTTTTGTTTACGTCGCGGATTTAGCTCGTTCAATCACAATGAATTAGACTTTCACTACACATGTGCATTATTTGAAAGAGAACTTTAATATTATTCCAAGATATTTCCCATAACTTAATAACTGGAATGATGACGATACTGACCACTTTAGTTGCTTTAATTTTCTCAAACAATACATAGAAATGTACAGATATATGAAGGTAGCATTTAATGATTTCCTTAAAATTGTTTTACAATTAAGGCAGAAATTGCTCTTGGAAGTTTTTGCAACTGCATTTCAGAATAAAAGGTTGTAATTATAAATATTGTTGGATTCATGGCATGCGAGTACCATATTATGCATAGTATTTCTTTTCTTTTCTGTTTTCTCAGGGAATGCAGTACACTAGTCTGAGAGTCCTTCCCTAGACTAAAAATGAGTCCGAAGGGTATCATTTAGGAATGGAACTCAGAGGAAAAACGGTTTTGAAGATGTTGGCAATTTTGGCAAAGCATTTTCATTGCAGTTTTCTCAGAAAAAGGGTGTCATCCAGTTTTATACTTTCTCTGATGTGTACACACGTTCAGTTTGAGTACTCTAGTTAAAAGTAGTGATGAAAGAACTACATGTATATATTATAATGGTTGATCATACCCCATTGTGTATGAATTATGCCTGTATGTATGTATGTACATATGAAATAAACATCCGAAAAATCTCCCTGAAATCCATTGCAATAACAGTTTAGACGACATTGCGCTGCTTGTTTGTCTACTCTTGCTTCTCTCGATAAATTTTCGTTTATGATACATGGCAGAGAGGACGGTTTTCGTTTGCCATATACACTTGAGATGAAAACGAGTAGTCCACGAATGGCACAGAAAAGTTCCCTTAAGCTCATATCCTGTTTCACGGTTATCAACATCGTTCTTAGCCCAAGCGATTTCTCTCAACGAAAATGTATATAACAATTTTTGTGTATGCCCTTATAGTAAATGATTATGACATATGAGGGATTTCATGAAACGCGTTTTTTGAAAATGCCTCCCGGACGGAATGATGTTGATGGTGAAACCGAATCCGTGTGACTGCAACGTTGACGATATACATATAAAGACCAAGACCAGAGGTGTACCGAGTTGGAATCTTGACGTTATCATCGCCATCACCATTAAGGACATTACCATCATTCCACTACTAAACACAACATGTTCTGCTGTTCAAAGACAACTTCCAATTTCATTTTCTGCTCGGTTCACACTATCGCAACAATTTCAGTACGGCACACAACACAAGTTTTTACACAAGACGTGCAGGCATTCTAACGATTTTTATGCTTACGTCTCCTTGCACTGAATCGCTTATAGAAATGTTCAAGGGTGTCCCCATTTTTACGGGAAACGAGAACATCATTCAAGAAGAAAGTTTATAGGAACAAGAAGGGTATTTTTGAATCGCATGATAAAAATGATAGCAAAGGGGTGACATTAATATGATAGCAGCTCTGCGCATTGGTATTTTTGGTATGCCCTCTTCAGAGAAAAGCACACAGAAGCTTGGTTTTCCTATGAAGAAGCCTGTGAAGTTTTACCATAACATATTTTCCTTTATTTCATCTTAGAAGATGGCGTGTCAAGAAAAAGCCATTTTCTCGTGTCTCTTAATAATGGTAATGGTAATGTGTTTTTGTGTCGTATATTGAAGAGCATCTGAAACTACGAGGAGAAATACAGAATTATGGCATCGTGTAAATTTCCTAAAAGCAAGAAGACATTCTTTTCTTTACTCTATCGTCATCGTAGTCTTGTTGCATTACATTGCCATCACCTTTTCCCTATACACCTACATATTAAGACTACTAACTATACGACTTGAAGCTTATATTCAACAAATACAGAGCAAATATAATATTTTATAGACAATGTGCATTCCCCACTCTTCTTTTTCTTGCTTCTTCGTAAAAAGTGGAAACGAAAAACTTTGGCAATCTTTGAATAGTATGTCGTTAGTGACACTGTCTAGAAGAAATAACATTAGCCTTGTCGTAGTTGATGCATACTTGCAGCTGCTGTCGTCTGTCAAGTTTCTTATGAGGAGACGAAGATGGTGGTATGGTGGTGCTACAATGTTGTTAGCCGTTAGCGTGTTCATACTTGCACGCTATCATTTCAACTCGCACAGGAGTATTATAATAGTACAGTCATCATCATCAAGGAAAACCGGGAGGGTCATCCTATCTCACTTTTTGTATCGTGTCCGGAGACATTAGATGAAATGACTTAGATGACATTCCATGTTCCATCTACTACCAAGTCTTATTATTACATTAAAGCCGTATGCTGTCAACTTTGACGCTTCTCGCCTAACGAGAAAACTTGAGGTTGACAATAAGGGGAGTTGTGTAACATTTTAATACTGATTATTTAACCAACTTTGTATGATTATGTGTGACGTACTAACTCTTGAGGTATCTGAACCAACTAGCTCATACATTAAAATTAAGCTAAATGAAAGGGATCGCAAAATACTAAAAGATGATTAAAAGTTGTACATTAAAAATGCACAGACGAAAAATAAAAGTTCAAACCGCTGTGGTGTGATTTTTGCACAATAGTTTATTTATGGACTCTCATGAATTCAATGAATTATTTAAACTAGTGTAAGCAGTGTAAGTAAAGCACTGAAAACCTTTTAATTCTTCATTTCATTTCTTTACCTGGTCATCCTCTAAAGCTTTGATGCAACTAACAATTCTCAGAAAATCAAAATAAATAACTCAACTGTGTGACACCTCCCTGCCCTGGACTTGGATCAGACACAAGACAGAGACAAGGAGAATACCAAAACAGTTTCTGAATGATTTATTGCCCCTACTTTGTGTACATTTAACTCTTTTTTTACACACAAAAAAGTCATAGCGGTATCTCAGCGGCAGCAAAAAAGAAGACGAGGAAGGCAAAAGTGGTAAAAAATGAAAGGAAAAGGGTTGTTAAAAGAGGATCAAAGTTGAGCTGTGTGTGCAGTAAAGTCGTGCGCCATTCGTTCACAAAACCCAATACTCTCAAGTTTTCTTGATACTGCCAAAAAAGCAAACCGAATCTTGATTTACAACACAGTTTTAAAGCCCATTCTATCTGCATTTCTCACACTCAACTCTTCACTTTATTGGGAGATCAACACACAGAAGATGCATTGCGCTGCATAATATGCTCGTTTTTAGCTCTCTGAAGACAAGCAACAGACGTATACTTTGAGTGGATATCTTGCAGACATAATACATACCCAGCAAAATATTCGCTTTTTTGTCCAGCGTAAAGCAGTTTGACAGTTCTTCATTCTCTACTCGTTAAAGACATCTAGACAATAGAATGCAACGTTGTATGTTGCCTCATTTTTTGTGTCTTTCGTTCTATTTTTGATGATAACCGTCTTTTATTCATGTTTTAATCCTTTTGGGACACAGCACTGATAACAAACCTTCTTTTTACTGATGAGATAAGTGTGAGCGAGCACTCAGAATATTGGCTGCAAAGGATGTTCAACAACTATAAGGAACTTATAAACTTCAAAGAAGAAATGAGTAGTGTAGGCAACCACTGATTTGTACCCCAACTCTGTGTTTGCACACATAACGTGAAGTTTTCCTTTTCCATTTATAGGAATCAAGTCTTACGTAGTTGTGAATCTGGTGAAAGCTAATAACCTATATGATAGGTTCTTACGATCATCATTTCTATTATTTTGTTGATGACCAAACCAGATTATTCGATAATTAACTATGTATCATTATATGCACCATTATCTTATAATCTTTTGACGGAGGCTTTAATATTGCCTTAATGTGTATGAGGTGAATGCATAGTAGGTGTATGAGGTAATAAATAAAATAAAAAACACCATTGGAGCAAAACAAAATTTTTGCAAATAAAGTAGATACCTGGTATGCATAGTAAAAGACGTTTTTAAAAGTTTTCGTTCCAGATCTCAATTTACACGATTAATATTTTAATGCCTTAGTTTCACACAGGAGCGTAACATATGCGGTTGTAGTGAAAGACTGGCCTTCCCCGAACTTGATCTTGCTTTTGCAAGCAGGATTTTCAGATTTCCAGTTACGCCAACAAACGTGATTAAGTTATATTAACATCCGGTACAAGCTCAGAACACATCTATTAAAAATTTATCGGTCTTTAATGAAATATTTTATATCACGCGTACCACAATACTATTAGCCATCACCCTCAGTTTTTGGTTGCATTTACATTGATTACTGATATTAAGGATATCTTTAGATAATAATATAGTATTTGATTTGCACTGATCTGGCCTTTATCCAGTAGTAAAGCAACCTTACTCAATTTTATTTTTAACTTGTTTAATTAGAGAGCTTGTTGTTATAACGTGATAGATGATAACTGCAAAAGTGTTTGCTTCATACTAAAAAAATGCAATACAAATGAACAAATGGCCGAAACTACATCGGAATACGATTCCAAACTAAAGAAGATTAGCAAGGATCAGTTCCATACACAAAATAAGCTTTCTCCCCAAAAAGCGGTCAAATGTACGTCAGGCATATTTAAGCTTGATTTCATGGTTTGTGTTTTTTAACGAAATGGTTACAGAAGTATGTATTGTACAAAATTGAAAAAAATCGTCTTCATCTTGCAAGATATTTTCTTCAGTCTTACGAACCCTGTCACTGTAGCTGGCGTCAGTAAGTGTATAATAAAGCTACTACCCAACCAAATACACGGGTAGTGCATTTTGTTTAACAAGCCAATTTATATGAAAATGTGCTGGTGGAGAAATATCATTGTAAGGGATAACAATATTATGCAATATGCATATTTTAAACATAAAGTTATCCCACCAGCAACCAACGTCTTTGCATATTAGAGCGAACCACTTTCACTTCTTTCTCCTCCGCACTGCAGAACACATTGAGCTTACTAAGCAAAACATGTCTTGCTGTAATATTATATGTCCTCAGTGCTCCGATTCTCCATTTCTTTTTCCAATTTTCCAGCACAATATTTATTTTTTGTATTATACTTTCTCTTTGTGCCTTGTCTAGTGAAGCACAAGAATAGAAACGATATTTACTATACATATCAAGAAAAGAAAATGAATGCATTTTTGGATATGCACGTAATTTATTGTGTTTGTATTCATATGTTTAGGATAAAAAAAACTCAATGGCTTCTTGCATGTTGAAACAGAAGTCTTTCCAAGTTATAAGACTGAGCAGACGGTGCTTTGCCAGAAAAAATGAATTCATTTCTCACGCCTTGTGTTAGTCCAATTCACTTGTTACAAGCAACACATGTTCTGCAATAATATAATATGGAAGCTTGAGTTTGTATAGACCCCCTTAAAACATAATGTCTATACTCCTATTTCGGTTCCAATGGTTTTTTGTTATGTAATTTTAGACTCGACGGAAAATATTCAAAATCACAATTTTGAGCCTGACGTGCCTTGTCGTTTTTCTACTGCCGCCCGCTGCTACTGTTAACGGTGTTGCGGTAAAATAATCTCATTGCGGTATGTTTTACGCTGTTCTCTGTTGACAAAAAAAGAGTAATAATAACCCATATTGTATGTCTCTTACACATGAGTTTCATTAAATTACCAATTTCGGTGGCTAAAATACATGTGGCAACAAGTTTAGCATTATTAAGTAACCATTAAGTTTTCAGACATTCTGGATTCGATGAACTTAAAGGCAATGCAACCAAGTATAGAAGGTTGTTTATAACTGGAGTTGTATTGATTGGGCTTAAATAAAGTTTTAATCATAAACAAAAATACCATCTCAGAGAATCAGATTTTGAAAGGTACGCGTGCTTTTGGTTGTTGCTCTGCCTTATGCTTTACTTTGCGATGGAAGTTGAAATTTCCCATTAAAGCGGAAAACGATCTCCCTTAAAGTTCCTTAAAGATCGTAATGACAAATCTTAGTTGATAATCAACAAATAGTGCACCTCATCATATTTAATATCAACTTCATCCGTCATCAGTAATCAATATATTCTGCAATAAACCAAAGGCCAAAGTTGTTATGATTTTATGTGAAAAATATAATTTTTGTTTTAAACGAACAATTAAACTGGTGAATCATTAATTTATTGATACTGCCCAAATTTTATCAGATGATTTGAGTGGGTGCTTATATGTAGTATAATATAATGTAAAAATGTGATATTAAAAAATAATTCATGAAGAGCTGTTGTTTCAAAAACAGTTATTTTTGTCTGTTCTTCTGAATCAAATGACGATTATAGAAAGCATAATATAATACTCAAGTCATAGAATCTTACTATTTTATTGTATCATGATAATCCTGTTTTAATAAAAATACCAACCCAAACTGGCATTCTTCTGTGTAAAAAGCAACAATATTTTCCACAAAGAAAGATACCTTCCTTTTTATTGCTTGTTCTTACATTTATACGACCAGAAAAATGCATTTCATTCCCATGTTCATTTGATCACTTTATCTACTGACAAACTCTTTTTCAGCTTATATGAAAGTGGTAAAAGATAAATGGAAAGAGTCAAAAGATCATTTTATAGTTATCAACCCACACATCGGCCATCATCAAGCTTTGGACAAACCAAGCGTTATTCCATGATAGAAAACCCAATCATATGTGAACATGATATGTGGAAGAATACCTAAAGGACTATTACTTTATTTTTTACCCATTATTTTGCTATAATCAGGCCTATCACAAGAGTAAAATAAAGAAACACACAGGTAATCCCATGATAATAATTCAATAAAAACTCAAATTGAATGTATTTTCTCTTCTTGTCAAAAAGATTACACACTAGAATGTATAAGTAGAACTGATCAAATTCGTATTCAAGAGAGGAATTTTGTCTCTTGATTTGGAATGAAAAAATCAAAATGAAAATTATTAAGTATAATACATAAAGAAGTTGTAAAATAAGAAAACAAAAGCTTGTTCAAAAATATAATGCCCATCCGGAGTACGGAATCGCCAGCATCTGTGTCATTAATGGATCAAAAACACAGAAAGAGATAAAGTAGAAACAACGTAGCAGTATTTCTATTTTACAATGGATTTTATAACTTAATGATATGAAATATCATTGGTTTATGGTTCTACTTACTCATCCAAACGTACATACACGTACCATACATTTACAAGACAGGTTATGTTTTGATGCACTGATACGATCCTGGCACTACACAGTAAGAAAATGGTAGCCAGCGAGTTCTCCATTTAAAAAAATCAAAATCATCGTTATCGCCATAATAAGATGATAGCACTTTGGTAGAGTTTTATATCCTTAGTATTATTATATAAATCGCCATGAATGCCATCAAGTGCCGTGAATATTCCTAAATTGACACTGAGAACCTCTTTCTAGGTGATAAAAATTGAAAGAAAAAAGGCAAACAGGATTGAAAGATAAACCGCGAATGATGCTTGGCCAGAGAAAAGAGATATCTAGACGAGAAGTTGATTTTCAAAGGAAGAGCCTCTTGGATAGCCAAAAGAAAGAATAGACAAATAGATTAAAAGCAGACAGACATTGTATGCTCATGTCTTTCCTCTTTTTCTGTTATCCTTGTGGAGAAACTCTCAAAAAGAGATGGTCGTCAGCTATATGTGGTTTTCTTTTCATTGTCGAGGCTTTTAAGCAAGTAAAGAGTGTATAGAATTGTGAATAGAGCAATAGAATTGTGAACATGTTTTAAAAAATAGCAGTACATATATTCTACAAACTTTTTAGTTTTTGTGTTTGATCGTTTCATGTGTATTATTTTTTTCTGATCCTGATGACTTGAATTTAAATGCAGTAAAAGTACACGTTTTATGTGTCGTCGCTCATTCTAAAGTCGAGCAAAGACAGTTTGGACCTGTGCATATGTGATTATCTGTATACTAGTATATTGCTCACTTGTTCTCTCGCATTTTGTTCTGCCAAAGAATATAATTTCCTGTAGAATGTGGTTTTTAGGCTGGGACAGAGTGAGACAGAAAGCAAACAGTCGAGCCAGTTGTTTTAAGGATAATGGTAGAATGACGATTCTTTTATAGCAATCTTGTCGATTTATTTATTAGTAACTGGAGCTATTTATTTTGTACTTTACACTTGGCATTACCATTATCGTTGGCAATATTCCTGAAAATGATAATAAAAACAAGGGAACGGGGAAAGAAGACATTCATGCACATATACAAGCCAGTCTTTGCAATTGTATTTCTGTGGTTTTTGAAACAAGAAATATAGAGAGAAAATGATTTGATGAAAATGATAACGCCGGTTTTGTTAGCGTTTTGATAATATTATATGTGAAAGAGATGTGCCATGATGATGTAGACCATTACTAAAACTGCAATATTGCCTACTACTATGATAGCTTGATTCGTCTACATTTATATTATTATTATTACCATTATCATCATCATTATTATTACCAAGCACACAGCTTTGTTTTGCTTCAAGCAAGCTCGTTCCCAGAGCAAGTTTCGACAAGAAGACTCGGGGAGCCAAGTCAGCAATTTTCTTCCAGGTATATGTATTCACCTAATGACGACTGTTCACATATATCTCTCATTCTCACAAAATGATTCTTTTTTCTGCTAATACCGTCCAACAAAATGACTAGTTTGCACTATCCATTAAATTCATTATCACCTGCCGTAGGAAGGTGAGTTATTTTTTGTGGTTGGTCGCATACCATTTTCTTGAATCAACTAACTAACCGCTTTGTGTAGTTTAGGTATATTTTCATGCAAAACTACTTAGACTCCAGAGACTCCATTACTATGCAATTTTAAAGGACCGGCTGCCGATTGTTAGCTAGCATACAGAAGCAGCGTAGCTGTAATAAGACAAAGCCGGAAAACTAATGATACATTTTGATACATCACGCATAGCTAACAACAAGATGTGGTTACATGCCTAAGATTGAAAAAAAAAATTAAAATAGTGTATGACATATGATAATATATGTTGCATAATAAACCCAATATGCTATTAATTTAATATACAATACGTTGGCTAGACAGAATGACGGAAGATTATACTGGAATCGATACTAACTAATTGTATGCGTCTAATGAAAATTTACTATAAAGAGCACATTGGATTGGATTCAAGCGCTAACTTGTCACTCATTCAATTGCTGTATGGATTTAATTCACATTTTAAAATTGAATTTACTCGAGTTAAACTAAAAAAAAAATATACCTAGATAGCAGAGTTATTACAACCATTTAAAACTCGTACATTCGTTTCTGTAAGAAATTATGAAGCCCATCAAGTGTCAAGTCACACAAAACACAAAAACCATCCCAATTCTTTTTTCCATTTTTGTCTGTGTCGGTAGTATTTTTTATTTTTCTCTTTTGAACAAGAATGTTTAGCAATAAAGGGTAATATTATATGTGGCATGTTTCATTTTAAGCATAACGACTGGCAATAGCTAGGTACATGTGTAATGGAAGTTAGTAAATATGAAATGTCTAATAGGCTGTTATTTGTAAGTAGAAAAAGATGGCTCATCAGCATCACGTTTTTCATGTGTGCATCAACACAAGGGAAGAGAGGGAAAATCTCGAGAAAATCAGCATTACATTGTATTATTATCGTCTTCAAACATGAAAGGATATGTTTAGCTAGTGCAACATTCTGCAAGCACATTATACTCAAACTAATAATATTACCTTAAAATGGTGAATGTTGCGTGCTGCTGCTGTGGAAGATGATTACAATGATGATTATTATGGCTACAAAGTATTAGTTTCAATGTTCATCCCCAACAGCTTATTACGGACGTTTGCGTTTCTTGTTGTTTGCTGCATCATGTGTGTGTGTGTCAGAGTAGGCATACACATGTTATATTTTACTGTTCTAACGTAATAAGCTTCATCATCATCGCCATTTTCAGCGTCGTAAGCATCCATGACGAAGGAAATGCTAAAGGAAAAAACTCTCAACCTTTTTCTTGTGCACACAGACGACGTCTATGGTCAATGGATGGGCTCTGATGGGCAGTTGTAATATTTTTTCATCTTGTCTGCCCATATTACAGCCCATCACCATAATAATCCATGCTGCTTTTTGTGACAGCAAGAAAAAAACCTTCGTAATAATATATTCTCCTTTTATAACCATTCTTGAATTTTTGATGATGATGATGTGAGCAAACCATGTTACAACAACTAAGATTTGAAATAAATGTTAGTGTAATGGGTGATGTCTCATCTCTATCTATCCACTTCTTCTTGTCATATGAAGGCGCACCTATACTTGTAACTCTCAGAATGATGACTGTTATTGCTACCTCCACATTTATAAACTACGAATACCTAGCTGAGTCCAGCAGGAATGAAAAAATTTAACATCAATTCTGTGGTTTTTAGAACCAGCATGGTAATAACAATAATAATAATGATGATATAACTGGAAGAAACTTTGTTCCCTGCAGGTACAAATAGGTAAAGACCACGCAATGGTGATCATCATTCCATTGTGTAGAACATAATACCTTTTATCGCTAGATGAGTTTCAGTTTCAACAAATGCACATCATGTATGTACGTTCCACCTGGTACATATCCAACCAGGTACTCATGATAATAATAATTATTATTATTGCTTTTCTGGATATTTTGTTGAGGAGGAGATACTTTTCAAGTACCATAATGATTTTGGTTACGAGCCGACCTTTTTCAATGAAATGAGCATCTATAGGCTTACTCTTACATGCCTATCTGCTGTGTGTGCTGGAAAACTGTGGTGTGGCGGTTTCAGGAGGTGGGCACACACACAGGTTGCATTATGCATGAACAGAAACATTCACAAAGTTTGTGATAGGCGCAGGCGTTATTTTTCCTCTAGACAATAACGTCCTATTCAGAAAATTGAACGCTTTACAAAAGCTACCAAAAAGTTGACGCATTCAAAGAAATTAGTCATGTCCAGGATGTTTCCTCCAGTCATGCCCAAAAGTAGCAATTTTAATATCACAGACAACCGCCTAATTTTAAAGGAAGTAAAAAGTCTACCATTCACATGATGGAAATGGAAAGTACTTCATTACAATGTTTCTATCTTTTGATTTCACATTGTAGTTGGGCAGTGAACATTCTCAAAAGTTCACATTATACCCTAGAAGACAGTCTCGCTACCCTATAATTTATTTCTCAACTTTTAAAAATATTAACAAACGCCCCACTAACAACTAATTTGAAGTTGGAAGCAAAGGAAGTAAATTTTTAAAAACATATATATTTTGTACTCGAACTGTATAAAATTCATTTGTTTGCACAGAGATGACAAAGGGGAAATTTGATCTTGGCATTACTACGATGAGCACTACGTCAGTTTCGTTTATCGTAGGTAGCACCATCTCCCTCCGACCCCTCTTTTTGAAAAGACAATGCAAATGACAAATGCCTTTGGAACGCAAATTGTATGCTGGCAGTAGTTTTCTCTTCTTTAATCTGCACTGCAAATCACTTCTTTTCCCCTAAGACTAAAATAAATGTTAAGCATGGTTCTAGTTTTATAATCATTATGCACAATGAATGGTACATTAGTACATTCTATGCAAAGTATTTAGTTACGTAATAGGTTAAAGTGGAAAGAAAAGAGGATAAAAGAAATGAAGAGAAAGAAGGTTGGGGAAAGCCTAGAAGCGGAGATATATGGTTTGACATTCAGTTGCTTCAGAGAGAAAGGGCATTTTCAAAGTGTTGGCTCTATTGTATTTATTCATGGATGCCCATAAACGTGTACACGGGTAGTAGAGGGAAATGAGATGAATGTCGTGATGTGATAAGTATATTGGTTGCAGCATGAAAAAGCAAGGAGAACAACAAAGAAACGAAGTTTGGTCCAGTAATTTCATCCCAACCAACTTGTATAGTGTATACTGTGTATATAGCGAATAGCAAATAAATAGGTATTGCAAAGCACATTTACTTTCTTCTTCATTGTTGCCATTGTGCTTTATATACGGAAGTCTTTGCTTTATTATACACGTATGCTATCTGGCTAAAAACATTTTTCACAAGGACGGGAAGCAAGTGGAATAATAATGTCAGTAACACTAAAAGAATATTATATATAAATATGTACGTTTTTTATGTTTATCGCACGTGCATATACCTATATTTATTTCGTAACATTGTGCTGCTTTCGTTGCGTATCAAAGAATGGCAAATGCCGACAAGAGTGAGTTAGACATAAGTACCGAGTATATTTCGTGATGGTTATAGTTTTTTACAAGAAGACTCATGCACATTTTCCATCGCCGTTCATATTTAGTTGCTCCAAGCAAATACACAATTTTCCATCGCCTCTTTCGTCAGAAAACCGAGAGCAGAAGGAAAAGAGCTTTAGAAGCATTCAATAAGAGAAGCCTGTCGTATGGATGTAGAGATGGATAAAAAAAGATACAAAACAACGAGACACTCGGAGAACAGAAAAGTGTTTCAAAAGCTACTCTCAATTTTATATCATCATCCTCCTCCTCGCCGTCGTCGTCGACGTCGTATATTCGCGTATCTCTCTACTTCTGCTGCCGGTCTCCGACTTTCGTTCAGAGTCTTTTTGAACACAGCCAGAGCGGAATGAAAATGCGAGTCGAGAAGACTAATATCAGTTGAGAAAAAGTGTTATGTATATGGCATTTTGTAAGCAGTAAGCTCTAGAGTTGCCTGTACGAGCAAACCGAAAGCAGCAAACAGCAAAGTACATTTTCCGTTTTTATGTTATAGTTATGTGTATGGGAAAAAAGGGAGCTCAGGAAAACGGTGCATAGTTTTTCACTATTACTATTACTGCCGCCGTAACAGTAGAAAAAGAGCTCTGGTGTGTGCTTGAGCTGCTGCTGCTGTTCTTTTTTACTATCCTTCTGTTTTATATGGTACACACAGCACACACATATAGATTGTAATATAAAATAACGTTCTTTCTAATATTTTTCTGGTGTGTGCGTTTTGCCTTGTGCCTGTATAAAAAAGAGAAAGACTATGATTGAGTAGCTTTAGTAATACTTACAAGTTACACTTTTCCTTCCACTTACTACTACTACTACTACCAACTACTGCTGCACTGTTTGATATATTTATATATAATCTTCATGCAATGCAATGACTCTTCTCTGGTGAGTCGAGTGAATGGAAAGAAAAAAAAGGAATGAGATGAAGAAGCTTACGCATGGTATGGAATGGCCATGGAATAACATAACATTTTCTGATATTATATATTGTGCAGATGAAAATGGAGTTTTTCCTACCAAGAGGAGGTAAGTATATTACCAGTACATGTGCCTCTCTCTCTCTCTCTGCGCTCTCTTTCAAAGTCGTTGTCAGTCGCATAGAGTGTTATTATATGTATCTGCCTTGCTACTTTACTTCCTCCGATGACGACGACGACGACCAAAAAGAGGAGGAAAAAGTAATGCATGCAATATTATTATGGAGTTCTCTCTTGACGATGTTACGTTATTATCGCTATATACCCCTCTCGCTCTCAACATTTTCTGGCTGGATGGTAAGTGTGTTATATGTATATATAAATTAGTTTTTTGAATGGCCTGACGTTGTTTGAGCTAAGAGGGTTTTTCGGAGATATCTCTCTCCAACATCTGTCCTCCATGTGGCCTATCTGCAAGCACCATGCATATATTCCCATTACTATATAATTTTATAGCTTTTTCTACCATTTACTTTGATATGCACGATGAGTATTGCAGCAGTAGAGGAGTGATACTACTGCCACTGCTGCGCTATTACTAATGATAGTGCTATTGCCTTTTTCATTCTCTGTTTTTCTCTGGGTCCCTCTCCCTTTCCTTGCTGTCTGTCTTAATTCAGGAAAAATACTTTAAGGGAAAAAAGAAAGCCATGTAGACGTGCACAAAATTTACCCTTACAAAATATACCCATATCAAGTCATTTTTTAAAAAAATTCTAATTAACATTATCTTGCACTAAATACTATTTTATACACAAGAGGATATTGGACAGAAATGTAAATTAGCCACCATTTTAAAAAGGTTATATTTGGCAAAAAATTGAAAATTTAGTCAATATATTGAAAGAAATGTTTGTTTGAAATGTAAGATTTGACAGAAGAGCACGTAAAATTTACACATAAACTCGCAAGCCTAACTTTACAACGGCAGGGCAAATATACGTGAATAATTTATTTATACGCTATGTTCAATTTAATATTAAATATGAGAAGTTTAATTGTAAAAAACTCGGTATGAACGAATTGTTTCCAAGCTTACCTTTTCCGGTATACCTTGCATATTGTCAGTTCTTTCACACTTCTCCTTTTGAGTGGTCCAGTCGAACCCAAATATGACTTGTCTCACAGCTGTTAGTCATCTGCTCATGCTTGTGGCTAGCCAGTTGAAATCGAAAAGGAAATATAGCAGAGAAAATGCTAAGTATACAAATATTATGGAGTAGCGACACTTTTGGCAACAGAACTTTTACTAACCACAATATTGCTATTATATTTTATTAATTAATATTATGTGCATTATGTACGTAAATTGTACTTACACCGGAAAGAAAAAATAGAATTCACCAGCTTCAGACTCAGATTGATGACAACTTTTCACAAAATGCTCTTTTCCTTGAATTGTAGCACACCAATTTGTCAAACTATTTTGACAGCGTGTAGGAATAAATAAATGAAAGGGCACGTCTCGTCCGGAGCGAGGATGAAAAGAGACAGCTTATTTTTTGCCGTCCTTTCCACACGACAGCCGATTGTTTAAAGCTGAGTGAAAAGTCAAAAAGTGAAGGGTAACTCACAGAAAGCCGGGCATTAACCATGAAAGAAAAGGAGAGAGAGAGAGAGTGCAGGGAACAAAACCAGGGACAAGTTGCTGTTTCCTTGTTTAGCAGAAACGAAGACAAGTGAGCATAGTGGAAAAGTAGTACATGTTGTTGGTTTTTCGTGATATATCCGACTTTTTTGGTGGCATATATGGAATGTAGTTGGAAACCAAAAACAGAATATTTTGTATGTAATGTCGGCTGCGGTGTTGGCGATGATGGTAAAAAGTGAGTAGATAGATATTGTATAACGCGTGCATTTTATACAGAGGCATGAGAACACATTCCACATAGTCTGCCAATATAGTCTACATAAAAGCAAATACAATGTAATCTTAGTCAAAGTGGCTGTATCACAACAACAGGATTACTCAGAATAACAGCAACAGAATACAATTTACCGGAAAAGCTGATAAACTTTTCCCAAAGTTAACTAACCGAATGGTAGTGGCAGTTGTCGTGTTTCCCACTCTCGCTCTGACAATCACAACATTACATCAGTTCTAGGAACATGTTCTCGTCATACGTAAAAGCAGATACCTAGGTATATGAAGGGGATAATAATGTGCATAATACGCCGGCATGTATTATAAAGACGAGCACTATATTTCATGTCGTTCTCCTCGTAAGAATGAATGAAGGGAAGGTAAATGAGTTGTGGGGTAACTTCATTCTAGAGGAAGAAAAATTCAGAAAAGTGTGAGCAAACAATACCAAACTATCATCATCATAAGACATAATATGATTCACGTGCATGCTCCCATTCCAGTCAGATATGAAAGGATTTTTGTTGAATAATATGATGAGGGAATACCACTGCTCCTTCTGCTACTAGCACTTTAGTCTATTATGGTATCCAAGAATTTCGAGATTTTTTATATTAGAGAAAGAATGTTATAAAATGCTCTTCATAATAGGAAAACCTTGTTTTGCTTATAGTGGTGAAGGTAAGCACGGTAAAAAGTTTCATTAAACTGCGTAAATGGAATCCTCTCTCCTCAGTCAGAACACAAAAGGGTGACATTTTTATTCAAATAAATACATGAGAAAAATGTACACTGTGTCGGCCAACGAGCTCAGCAAAATCTGATTACTCACGGCTATGCAGAAATATCTAGAATATAAACAATAGTAAACTAAGCAGCAATATATACAGAGTCCAGAAACAAATTCGGTTAATTATGTCCTTCCTTATTGAATAATATCTTGGTGCAGTAAATAATAGTAAAAAGCGTGTGCCAATACCAAACCAGTTTACTAGATTTGGTTTTGAGAAAGGAAAACTTTTTCGGTTGTCCCTTTCTCGTTTTATGTTTGCGTGAGTTTGTGCATTTATTACAAGAGAAAGATAGAGAAAACCTCGAAACAATGCGAGTGACACACACACAAATGCATAGTAATCTAATTGTGTGTCATAGAAAAGAAAATGAACAAAAGAAGTAGGCCTTATTGGTGGTCTTTTGCTGGTCGGCATTGCTATTATCTTTGTACATTGTAGTGAGCATTCGTTGAAAAGCGAGAGTATACAAATACAAAAGAACAAGGGATTTAGGGAGGAAAGGGTATACATACTATTACAGCTACTTAATACTGCAATACAAAGTATTGTTTCTTCCTTTTGTCTGACTGAACCGTACGTGTGCTTACTTGTGAATACTAGTGGATAGTGGAACTCTACATGGCTTATTGGGGTTTATCAAACGTTGTCCAGAGTTCGTACGCATGCTCCTTGTATATGTTTGCAAGCCAAATTATATTACTGTAAGCAAGTCTGAGGATATCACAATAAGAGAGTGCACAAATGACAGACATTGGGAGGCGTGCGTTGCTTCATTTCCTTCCAGTCTGTTTTCTGCAGTGAGAATGACTTATTGGAACTTTGGAATCAATGCATACTGATGCTATGCATTTTCATTGCTATTTTAAATACAAATGAACAGGACGTAGTTTTTACGTATTTAAGGGAACTTTATTTTCCTTTTTCCAGAATAGTTAATTATTTGCCTCAAAACTAACAGGAAAGAAAAATAGTCCAAAAGCGGTATAACTATAAAACTAACTCGATTGATCATTCCAACCTTTTACATTTTTAGATACGTTACATATGTACCATCTAAGCAGATTAACTATACTTTCTAGTAAAATGGATAACTAAAGATATTGCGTTGGAGTAAAACCTCGCCATAGACTTTTTAGAGAGGCAATTTAAAAACTTCCTTCCAAAATAAATTTAAAAGTTGTCCTTGTGCATGTAGCCAAGATGTGATTTGATAGAATACAGCCCCCTCCGTGAAGCAACATCGTTGTTACTTCTTCTTGCGGATGCTGAAGTTTTTAATTAAAGAGAGTTCGGGCGCATAATGGGAGTCTTGGGTAGAACATTACAGGTAATTTATTAAGCCCATTCTCCCTCGTCTTATCGTTCTTTTCCAACTTTTGTTATGAAACAGGCAGAGAGCTGGTGCGACTGAGCTCAGTAAATCCGTCTATTATACATTTCTTGCTTCAGCATCGTTTTATATAAATGCATGCCTTAGCCGAATGAAACTGCTTTGGTCTTTCTAAAGCAAAGATTGGGTAATATGCTCGTAGAAGAAATCTTACTGCATGTGTAAATTGAGCAAACCTACGAATAGCCATTAAAGTCTTCAAAGTGCTCCTCTTCGTATATAAACATGAAAATGAAAACAGGAGCAATTTTATATAAGCACACTTTTGCATATCTCGTATAAATTCATTTGTTGTTCTGTCAAGATTAATAGAGGATTAAGCATAAGCTAGGTTTGTGCGAATTTGCACATAGCTATCAGCAAAGAAAATACTAATGAATTCTTTTGTTATTTCAGATGACTAGATATAACTTCCAGGATTTTTTACATGAATTTAATTAACATTTTCTGAATTTAAAATTATATTTTTTAAATGTGGCAAACACAACACAGTAAAAAGTATTCTGCAAGCAGAATCTCACATATTAAGAGTTGAACTCGCAAAATGTAATATAGTTTTAAGAAACGAAATATCCATAATGCAAGTTGATTTTATGCATAAATGACTATCTATATTACTTGAACTTCACTTTGCAGAATATCAGTTTTCGTTTAATTACTCTACTAGCCACTTGATTCATTCTAGAAAATCAAGTTAT
The DNA here is from genome assembly GCA_029691765.1 of Entomobrya proxima. Taxonomy (NCBI): domain Eukaryota; kingdom Metazoa; phylum Arthropoda; class Collembola; order Entomobryomorpha; family Entomobryidae; genus Entomobrya; species Entomobrya proxima. Next base: position 16,644,509 of record CM056172.1, read on the forward strand.
TTGATCAAAGAATCCAAGATACTGTATACATTGTATTCATGTAATATATACAATATGTACAGATTCTGGAAGATCCAGCAATTTAGTTTCCACAAACTCCTCTTCTCTTCATCTGGTCAAGAAGCTTTTTTGAGCAACACGATTACGAATAATGGTTAATGGTTATTTTCCTACCATTCCACTTCAAGTTTGTATATTGATTCCTTCTTGTCGTGTTTAATGTCAGCAATAAAGCTCATATACCATCATTAATGAAGGTATTTATAATAGTGCAAAAGACAAAATAAGTTTGACTACTATACATCTGAGGTTGAACATTATGTAAAAAGTCATATTATACGTGGCTTGGATAAAAGTCTCGGAATTTCTTCACAAATATTGATAATTAATGGCTGTTCAACCCATCCAATTTATTTCAGTCCTGTTTATATGAGAATACGTATATGCATTTTATTTCATTCGGACTAGTATTCCAAAAACCAAGCAATGCAAAAATATATCTTTTTCAATTGAGTAAAAATCTTTGTATTATTAAGAAAATGCAATGTACGTACAATTTACCTGCAATTTATATGCATGTATGCGTTCGTGAACAATATACCAGTATTTGAAACAAAGAAGAAATTACGGCAGTAAAGTAATAGTAGGCAGTATTATAGACCAATTTTCGTACTATTACAACCACACATTCAACATAACAAACTTTGTTTTTTAGTCTGCTTGATTTTATAATATTACTGGTAGCCGGACGAACAACAGCCAGGCAGACAAAAGAGCAATTTAACTTTTTAGGCAATCGTTATGGGGTGTAATATAATAAGTACATATATATGTTATATGTTGTTTTTACCATGCTAAGTATTTCATTTCTTTTCATTTCATTGGGTTTGGGAAGATATCATATATCCAGGTTGGCACGGCCTTTTCAATTTAAAAAAATCAAGATCAGCAAACGCTGGTCATATTTCCTTCACTACTGAAGCAATTATCGTTTATTTTAATGACTTTGCGGCAAACCTCAGCCTATAAAGCACACACAACACAGGGTATAACAATTGAACATTTAACATTCAAAATGCTTTATAAGATATAGGCAGTAATAATAACAATGCAGCCAGTGTAGTTGTAGCAAGTAAGGTATGCTTTAATTGTGAATTTTCATTTCGTCTACTTTTTCAGTCAACATTTCTCGTTATTTTTTCTGGCTGGACGTGTTATTATGGAAGTGGTATGTCGATGCGTATTGTAACAGCAATGGCAGCTGTGGTAAGCAAGTTATCCTAAGTGAATCTTAATGGGAATTATATATATCTTTAGAATTTTAACTAGCATTTTTAGGCAGGAAAACGGGCAATTTAGACAGTATGTTATGTTGCCACCATTTTACAACAACGATGCGACAGCAAAGCAAATCAGCAAAGGTAAGTTTTACTGGATAGATGTATGACGCTCTGCGTTTTTAAAGAGTAGGAGAACTTTGTGGCAGTAATTTTCATTTGAATGAAAATTATACTGTTGTATAACTGCAGTAAGAAAGCAGTGTTTTTCTTGCTGCCAACTCGCCAGTCGAAACTACTATTATTGCTTATTTATGTGATGCAAGTAGTAGTTAATACAGAGAGCCATTGAGGCTATCAGATATACAATAAGTGATTATACTTAATACCTCAATGCCATTTCGAATTCCTTCCTGTTTGAAACCACCAACGAGGAAAATTAAAAATGTATGACAATTGACGATACACAATATTACACAAGTTATAAATGAGAGGAAAAGAAGGCAATGATGCCAGAGAAAATGCAAGAGAATGATAGCAAAAAGTTCATTTCAATCTATAATAAATATAACAATAATATTGTGATCAACACAACGTTGTTACATTACATTTATGTTCAGCGAAACAATGCTGTGTAGATGGTTTTCCTTAATGATCTTCATAGTCTATAATTCTTGCTACGATAGTAGAAGGCTGAACGTTTTAAAAGTTTGGTGTTGGCATTTTTAACGCTACAAAAACTTAATTGACTTCACCAACCGTATGTCTCCGGTATCAACAAGTCATATAAAATTCTGTACAAAAACGATGCAAGATGAAATAGTCGTGATTGTATTGAATTGACTGCTGATTTTGATCAAAATTGTTCCGCTTAATTCAATGATCTATTTGGCCTGAAGGGTATACACATTGTTGTCAGTTGTGTAACAACGAATATGTGTATACCTATATAGAAGATTCCACTAGTAGACAATGATGACTTCCTCTATTGACCAGAACGATGAGTTGTGCGCATTTTCGACAATTATGAAAAGGAAGCCCACTTTCTGTTACAAGGGATTGGTGTATGGTGTATTCACTTATTTATGATAGATATGTTATTTATGTGTCAATAGTTAATAGTAATAGTTTTGATCGTATTTAAAAAGTGCCACACTGGTGTTTACAGAGATTATATAGGGGACGTTACAAATGAAAACTTTCGTGCTTTTCATACATACTCTTAAATTCTGTAATGTTTATGCTAGTAAAGTTCTAACCTTTTCTTCATTCCTAGCAAACGTTTTAATTGGATTGTGATAGCCATGTAATCTTTCAAAAAAAAGTGCAAACCCAATTCGTACTGACCATTTGTTGCAGTAAATGTGTTGTACGCTGATGATAATGATTAAGGCTATTAAAGAATGAAGCATTTTCTTAATTAAATTTTATTTTGCTAGCTATTACTGCAAAGGTACATGAGAGAAAGAAGTGGTTGTTCATTTGTAAAAATTGACACCAATGAAAAGCCACATGAGGGTTTGTTAGTGCTAAACTATTATGTCAAAAGATGCATGATGATATTTTGTGTCAAATATTTTTCTATGAGCAAGACTTCTCGTCAAATGATGAGCGTGTAGCATACAATCGGACTACATTGAGAGCACATTGTATGGGCATAATATAGTTTTTGTTTAATAGACTTTAGTCGCCATATTACTGGCTGAGATTTAAAACTGTTCATTTGGCACACGTGTAAAGAGTGCTAAACAATTAAGCATTTAAGTGACACCTCATGCATTTTATTTTTTTACAGGATTTATGCATACTAAACCTCTAAACGTTAGCATTATGATGAGATTTTATGGTCTATCATGTAAAAATGTATGTTGGTATGTGCTTGCTTTTGGCCAAATTATTTTATGATTATTTTGACTATCATCATTATAATCCCTATTACTATTCACACTAGCTAAAAGCCTACGAGGCTAAAGATCATCATTATCTGCTCTGTAAAGTGTTTTTCTCTTTATGTGTATGGGCACATTATATTACCCTGTCAAGCAACAACAAAATATGATAGAAACGAACTCGATAAATGGAATATGGCTGTTCAGTACTTGTTTTGTTCGTTCTTGGGCTCGGCATTGCAGTGATAATTTGGTATTTTCTGCCATTGTTGTTTTTATTGCACAGAAATATACACAGTATCCACTCTATAAAGAGCCAGAAGCTTATTCGAGTGTCTTTTAAATGTTACTCTGCTCACACAGAAATGAAATGAATGAATTTTCATTAGTGGGCATAACTAGTCTCAATTGTCAGTTACAAGTCGTTTGTAAAGTCAGTTAAGTGGTCATAATTGTCACTTGTGTTTAAACTATTGTATTTAAACGGATGTTAAGAATCTGCAAACAACCAAATGTGCACATTATTGGACGATGCATTCTCTACGGATTTTAAAATACACGACCAATCCAAAGTCAGACAGCGACTGTATTTCTGACAATCACTCTGATGCAGAGACTCTGCAAAATGAAACATCATTAACAATTTATTCAAGAATCCTTACGAACTGTCAGCATTATGATAAAGCATAAATGTGCGCAATAGTACCAATAACTTATGTAGAATTTTAGTACAAGTATATAAATGTACAAGATTGACTGGGCTGTGTGTACGAAAAATGTGAAATGGAATGAGAAAAGTTGAAAGCTTAATGGTGCACCCACGAATTAAACAATATCTAAACGAGACATTTTATCAAGCTTTTATTATATGCGCTGTGCCCATATATTTTTAGGTGTGGGCTTATTGATGAAAAAATGGACGTGATTGCTACAAGGCAATAATAAAGCACAGCGATGATATGCGCCTGCTATATCTTTTGAGGTGAGTTCTTCTTCGCGGTTCAAGGCAAAGTAGAAATGTGATATATTTGAAGCTATAAAGTGTCTGCAGTAATATGGTTTACTGTGCAAATAATTTGTGGTTAGCCATTTTAAAAGGAAATTCAGACAACATTAAGTAAGGCATTAAAGTACAATTACGGAACAAAAATGTAAAAACGCTTGTAATAAAATGAAAATAAAATTACCTCTGCACGAATCTTTCTCCAGTTTTCGTTATTTACTTATTTATTTAAGCATTCATTTATCCTTGTGTGAGTAGGCACATTTAATAGTTCACTTTGATAAAAATAATCATACCACATATAACGCACCATAGAATTACCAACAAACGAATGGGAACATGAAGGAGTGATCAACCTCTGTATTAAAATCACTGCTTTTTAATTATTACATCATTTTTGAGGTTGTCAAAATTTAATAGCTTACTACAAAAGTTAAGTGACATTATATTTCTATTAAGATTTGCATAAAATATAATGATAAAACCATATCAAATTTTTCTCATAAAATTGTATATAGCTCACATAATAATTAAAATTAAAACATCCGATGAATCAAAAAGTAACTAAATTTATAACTATAGCAAATCTTATTATATGATTACATTTTAAATTTACATTTACATTGCAAATATACTTTAATCACTTGTTTATACTATGTACACTCCATACTAAAGCAAGAAATGCTAAATCACTCGTAACAAAGCAACAAGCTCATCATACGTATTTTTTAACACAAGCACATGTACGCGGCATGCTAATTGTGAACTTGATAGCAAAAATAGCACCACTTAGTTCCATCGCTCTGCTGATAATATATCGAATCCAAAATTGTATAGCAGAGACAAACGATACAGTTTTCATATGTTACATTGGTTTGTTTGGTATAATAACATAAATGCACGTAACAATTATTTTACAAATAATTTCACATGTTTAATGCATTTTTATTGTCCTCTGATAAAGAAGGAAGGCAATGACGAGACCGGTGAGGTAGATTAAAGAAAAGCAAAACACGAAAAACTTTTTAGCACTCACTTATAGTCTAGGCTCACAATTATCATAATTTCCAAGATTTCGGGATAAGATTGTTTACTATTTTATTTGTTTTATGTTTTTTAAACCAAGAGCAATGGGTAAAGGTACACGGCATAATTGCATGTATGCTTTTCTACATAATATTTTACTCTCTAGTGTAAAGCCAATGTTAGTATTAGTATTGATATACACTCTAGTTTTGCACCAAACATTAAAATTAAATTTGTTAACTTTTCAATTTATCCCTATATGTTTGTACGATCAGAAGTTGTTATTTTGTCTTTATGATATTTTGACAATTTTCCAAAAGTAACATATGGACAAGACAATAAAATTGTTGTTTTGTTGCTATGTAAGAGAAAGTTTAAAAACACAATATCTATATGATTAATTTCTTTGCTAAGATGCTAACAATTTTTACCAATTTTGAAATTAGAATAAATTTGAATTTAAATTTGTTGTAACTTTACAGTATGACTAGATTACAAATGCTTGTTTACTTCAGTCGGTTGGCAACCACTTACTGAATTACTTTTTTCAGATCAAAATGGAGTGGGAAGTGAATATTGGAAATGATGTCCTTACTGCTAGAGGGTACTCCAAGGATTCACCCGGTGGTCGATTTTATGTGTGACATCCTGAAAATAAAATAAAAATCGAGCAAAAAATGCGTACTTCGAAGAAAAAATATTTTTTATGAATAACTAGACGAAAAGGCAAGAAAGGATAAAAATTTAGTGCATTTTTTATGCATACACATTTATTGGTTCTTGTGACTTGTAAAATCAAGCATTTCACCACAGACAATAAAATGCTTTGAAAACGAAGAAAAAACGCAGTCATCGAAGAAAAGAACTGTGTGAGTTTTGTGATGGCATGCATTTGTGTGAACAGAACAAAGTTGTGAATTCTGAAATGCATGATTGGGCCATGCCATGCCATCATGTATATAGGCATTATACATATAGTCTACATGCACTTGCATGTCTTTACTATATTACGTTACATAATATAAAAAGCGGATTTATTATGGCTGGTAAAATAATTTGACATAATATTTTCCACATACAAAGGTGACAACGAGCCTATAGAACCAGCTAGAAGAAAGTCAATATATAAGATAGATATAAGTATATTCCAATTCCAGCATTTATAAAGAAAGGTTGCTCCGCTCGTGACAATCCTTTTCAATTTTTATGTGCATTTTTGAACTATTTACTCACATATACGCGTCATTTGTCCATCATCATTAGCCAACAAGAACTCATGTAATGCGTAAGAAAACCCGGTGAGAAAGATTTTGGGTCACCTTGTCATAAACTTGTGATGACGAAAAAGGTTGAGCAGGAAAGAATTTTTGACTACTGAACTGATTTTCCAAGAAAAAGGGTTGCAAGCAAAAGCAAGTACATCACTGATTCGATTCTCTTGTAACTTGTAGTAGTAGCTGTCCAAGCGTTTTATGAGCCAGTATGGGGATAAGGGTATTTTTATTACCTCTTTTGGTGATGTAACGGAATGGAATTCTGGTAAAGGAGTAGCAGCTGCGTAACATTGTTGTGGTGTAGTAAAGTTAAAGTGTAAGTCCAAGAACCCCAACATGGAAAATCTTCTGTTCAGCAATGATGTATACCCGTATGTGTTATTTCCTCTATCCTTGCAAATTGTCCACTGCAATTCTTTTTTGCGCTGAAAGTAAGTAAATAAAAAATGTGTGATGTTTTAGTGAGTAGCCAACTAAATTGTATTTTACCTTCCGTAATTTATACAAGATTATAATTTTAGCTAATAATGTTTACATTTCTTTATGCTTTATAATATAGCTAATACAAACAGGAGCTTCATTTACTATACGTACTAGGAACTTATTAATTATTCAAGTAAGTTGTTTAACTGTTAATTTACTTTTTTGTTTTGTCACTTCAAAATATAAAAAAGCTGCACAAACTACCAAACTAGAATAAGAATTCAAGCAACTTCCTGGAACATTGTACCTAAGCAAAGACATTTGGGAGTATAAACCTGGAATACAATGGGTGAGCAAAACATTGTTGATTTTGTTCAGGCATCATTTTACTAATCTTTGTTCACGTCTAAATGGGATTAATAAATCTCAAAAGAGTCCATTAGAACCCAAAAATGTGTTTGCTTATCAGAAGGAAGCATCTGATCCACCATTACCAGACAGAATTACATTGTGCATATAACAAACGTATAAAAAGAGTGGGCATAATCCAAATCGGTTACTGCTCTCGTTATTATGCCGGCATTTTCCTGGACTAAATTTCCACCCTGTCAAAATTTCAGCCATCCAAACAAAGTATTTGCTTGATACTAAATCTGTTTTTAGAGCCGGTGGTTTAGATTAAGAAACTTCATTTTTCCTGTGCTTGATGAATGATTCATTTGCGTTTCAAATTACAATTTTTGTTGCAACTACTCCGAATCACGATACTATTATGTTTCTTTTGACGATGGTGAATGATTATTTCCCTTTTCGCATTTCATCCAGGTTAATTGTATCGTATCATGCAATGTCAGACTAACTCTCAGAAAACTTCTGATGTAAAGTGTGTGCATATAAAATCCTGTGCCATACCTTTCCTGTTTACATAAGTCGTTGAGTGAAAATTTTATAGTTACAGATTGTATACCAAGGTAAGCTCACAGAGCACAATCCCTATTGGCTTATTACTAATTGCAGTTTTAATGTAAAATTCTAAAAACCATCATGTTGGAAATAATTGAATGGGAGTTAACCTATCAAGGTAAAACATACTGCCCCATTTTAAACAAAATGTTGCACCCATTTTAACATTACGACGAAAGGCATTGGCATTAGCATTAGTTCTGCGTGGTTCATATTACGTGTTTAATCTCATGACTATTTAGATCCTTCAAGCTAGTTTGTGTTTTCTGTTCTGTGAAAAAACTTGAAACTGTTAAGCAGGAACACATTTTACAACTTTGAAATTTGTAATGGTTAAAAAATTCCAAATAAAGAAAAGTTAAAGAAAAGCAGAAGTAAACAATGAGACATTTTTAAAGCAAGGAACCATGAGTGGAGATGAAATTATGACTGTTTATTATTGTAATGGCTAAAATATCTGCTTATAAAGAAGGAAATGAAGAATGTATAAGTAGTCATCAAGTCACAGCTAGTGCTTCATTGTACCGAGGAGCAAATGATGTTTGTGAATACTTTATATTCGAAAAATGTTCACATTAGACAGAAAATTTACCATTCCCTTACAGAAATTCATAATAAAGCATGTGGTGTATCATACAGCGTTTATGCATGGATGCAATGCACACTTACAATTTACCACAAATACATAGCACCACCACAACCATTATACCAGAAGTATTTTACTGCATATAAAAAGTTGTGGGCAGAGAAGAGCGAAATGAGTTTTATAAAAAGCTGAGAGAGGCAAGGGAAAAGTCAAGAATTTATTGGTAATCCAAACCAACAAAAACTACCTCTCTAATGGTTGTAATTTAATGCAAAGTAGACGAGTGACTCGTCTTGTCTTTCATATATACACGTTTGTACACTTTCTACCACTATTTCTCTGTGACCATATAATACTCGTAATAGCCTCATAAGTTTTTCCCATAAAATCTTGTCTCTTCGTAAGAAGAGAAGGGTAAAAAGTGATGTAAATTAAATTAAATGAAACAATCTTATTATATTTATGGGCACATGTATGGGAGATGTGATGTGAGTCGAGTCCAAGTATTATCAGGATTCAAGTTTACAATAGGGAGTAGTACCTGGAGAGATTACTCCGTTATTTATTACCAAACCAGGTATAGAAATGGCGTCGTTCTGTATTGCTCTTTTGAGAAATAGTACTAGTATGTAATACTTGTACATATCCATAGAAAGAAAGCTGAAAAATGTGAGGAGGTGGCTTAATAGCGTTTATCGCTTAAAATTAAACGATTCATTGAAATTGAATAGTTTATACCGAAATCTTATATAATACCAGATTTTTACACAGATATAATAATATGCAGCTTTATATGTAATGAAACTCAACGCTACACATTGTTGCAAACAGGTGTGTAGGGATAACTAGTAATCAATGTTAATTATCTTAATGGCTTCAGATTTAACGAATATTGCCAAAGTACAAAGAAAGTGAATAACGATTATTTATGGAACTGTGCAGTTGGTTTTTTGGTTTCAGTTTAATTTGTGGATGGAATAGAATTTTATTGATCAGGAGGACCAGAGGACCAGGTCGTATATATTGGCGAACCAATCAGAAAAAAAAACACCTGGTAATTTTCTTTTAGCAATTTTATCCTCACATTGTCGTCTAACTTTCAAACAATGAAAAATTTACAATCGCGTTTGAAATGGTTCTTGAAAATATTGAAATAAATATAATTAATGTATTTTTATACAAAATTATAGCCATAGTAGATTTTCATGTGTGCTTAGTTATTTTCATAAACAATAACATTTTCATTTGTTATTTATAGGCCACAAAATTTATGCAAAGAAAAGAAAACACAAATTTTCCACTGAGTGTAAGATGACAGCAGCAAGACGACTTCATACCTTTTATTTTTCAATTTATTTCCAAAGATATAGAGCTTCAGCCCATGCAAATAATGACATTTTACACGCAATCAAACGATAGGGTTCCTATCTTGTTTTTCCATCAATCGATAAATAACAATATTATCCTATCAAACGTTAGGCAACTAATATCGAATCCCTTTCTTTTGATACACAGTAAATGCTAAATGCATTAAAGCAATTTGTGCCATGATACTCACAATGTATTTGTTCAGAAAAACTCTTGGTCCGTGTGTGTGAGAGAAAACATAAAAAATTGGGCTCTTGTGTTTACGATGATATTATATGTGTGATACGGAATAAGCCTGTTTCTCAAAATGTAATGATGATGTGATCATCTTTATGGGGCTATTCTTCCGTGTATACATCTTATTAAATATTCTGGCCTGTTCAAAGCTTTCATTCAACCTAACATACAAGGATACCAAAAAGTTATTGTAGCTGAGACAGTAAAGCTAGTATTGATTTTGCCATATTTGTCTGTCTGCCCGTTAACACGATAAAGGCCAGACGCTTTATCAGGATCACACCAAATTGGGCACACTGTCCATTGGGTCATAAAAAGAACCCGATTGATCATCCCCCTGGGGTAATAGGAACATACCATATATCTGTCAGAGAGCCAGAATGATAGAGTTAGGGAATCAGAGAACCAGACAATCTGATTAATGTTTGCTTATTCAGATCTATTCAGCTACATACTTAATTTGTCATTAAACCAGGTATATTACATAAATGTTTTTGATATATTCAGCATTAGAAAGTAATGTAAAAAGCAGGGTGCAAGCAATGGAATGTGTAGAACTCCCCACTCGTCCTGCATGCTATCTCTGTTATTGGCTTCGTTACTTGTATTTATTTAGGTAGCTTTTATAATGTAGAAGGCCATGGAAAGAAGGAAAATGGCATGAATAGAATGACTTCATAAGAGTAAACATTGTATTACATTGTACAGCGTGTGTAAGTAAGGAAAAGGTGCAAAGCAAGTTGGCCTGAAAACATGCATGCATCTTCCAGTCAGCTGGATTTTCCAGAAGAGCTGGACATGCCCAGAGCCAACATCACAAACGGGAAGACTGAGTATTGGTTGCTAGCATTACGTAGAGCATCCCCGTAACCTTCATATTATTTCACTGCATTTCAATTCAAGATGTCCACAAAGCAAAATGTATGCCTTAAAATGCCTCCCTCTAATATGGATGGTTGTATACATCAAAGTGCTGGTGTTACAAAAGGTATAAAACCAGCAACTACACACATCCCTCTTCATCCTACTTGCAGAAAGAAGAGAAGAAGCACATAAGTATATTCTTAAAAAAACTGGTAAATCTCTTTTATGCTCTCTGCAGTCATCATGATCTGATCATTTATTATTCCTCCTGTCGATTTCATTTGAACACATTCAATGTAAGTAAAGTTGTTGCCGCCGGCCAATTCCACTCTTGGGGTCCTCGTTTATTTTCAATAATCAGATAATATAGTGCATAGCACAAACGGACATAATGGAAGTTTTGAATTAAGAATCGATTTCATTATTTACAAATACTATGTCCATAATGTGCAGCATCTATTATTTCGATGCTTTAAAGTTTAACCATTTTAGAAAAAGATTATATAAAATATGTCAGTAGAACCCTACATTATGCTAAATCGTAAAAAGTATATTTTTACCAAATTGGTCTTTAGCAACTACAGATTTAAAATTCCACTGTGCAAACTACCAATTTAGTAATAAATTGGATTTATGATAAAAGTACCTACGATGCTTGGAGATTTTGCGACAATTGGTAAGTCGTGTTTATCGTTTTACACTGTAGAAGTCGTACTACATCTGATGGTGGACAAAGACTAGATAGTATTTAGGCGAATAAAATTGTAGCATTTTAAATTACAACTATATCACTCACTCTATATTTACAACTATATTTATCTTAAAATTTTAAGTAAAATCCCACTGCTGTACTATTTACTTAACATAAAAGCGCAAAGTTACTTTGCTTGCATGGATAGGTTGTTCAAATTAAGGTGTTTATAATTACACGGTAAACACCAAATCTTATATTATGTACAATAGTTGGTAAAACTAGTCAGGATACCAATTGGATACATTGGAACATTGTTGGTGTATTTTCTAAACCTAATGTTATTTACTGACTTCAAAAGAAATTCTTCAGTTCTTTAGTATGACTTTAAGAAAAGAAACGAAACCGGATTCACTTGTCAGATAGGTTGAAGCAGTTACAGTACTAATAATTATGCTATACGCACTACACATTAATTTACAATTTCCATTTCATTATCCCTTCACCCCATCACATATAACATTGGTACGTTTACGGAACTCGTTCATCGTTTTATTTTTCCCTTCATTCCAGAAAGCCATAAATTAATCATATTTCTCTGAACAGAATAATACAGGTTATAACATTGTGATTTAATGTTGTCTATGGTCTGAAAATATATAAGCGCATCGGCTAAGATGTAATTCTAATGCGCACATAAAAGAGAGCAAAGGAATGTTATTTGGCTCTTCTACAGACAGAATAAAGGCTTGGCTGGAATGGCTGAATTAAAAGAATATTTTTTCATGATAATATTTTTGATTACACGCTAAAGCATGATAGAGAGTCTCTGCAATGCAGGAATTACATTGGTATGATACTGGTGTAATGTTGAAGAATCTTTTTTATCGAAGAAATCATCTATAAAAATATTAATAATGCATACACATAATCTAAAACTACATACTTACACATAACAGCGTACTTGATGTGATGTCAGGTAGACAACAATGATTATTACGGCTGTAATAACAATAACAATAAAATGATAACGATATGAATAAGAAGTGGTAAGGAGGGTTTATGCATTTACATCAATGATCCCTGTAATGTTATTAAAGTAGTACTTTGTAGCAACATATTTTTGTATTATTGTAATATTCTACGACACACATGTATATGGGTTTGGCTTGACATAAGGCTCCTCGTCAGCACAAACAAGCCCATTTAATGTTTTTTACCATCTCTAGCTTCTCAAGAGCTTTTTCTTCTTTCTTTCTTGAACTTGCTAGCATCTTTTTGGATGTTTCAAAAGACGATCATAATGATGAATATGGCCTACTGCTGTGCTCAGTGCTTAATGTTGAATGGTTTCTTAAGGATTATAATGATGATTTTACACTAATCCTATATACCCCATTTGTAACTTACAGTTCTGTGATGGCGTGGCATATAGTGGTTACAAAGTGTAATGGTAAACTTTGCTAAGAAAATGTTTCTGTATTATACGAGTTTAATCCCACTTTATGAGAAACCTCGTAATTATAATGTATTCCCTACCATCATTATGATGATGATGGGCAAGGGAAAAATTATGACACCGACAAAAGGACTGACGTGTGGGGAGAATGCAAACTGAACTTATTAGTTAGTCTTTTTACTCGCAATACAGCGACTAGTGACTACTACTGCTCTGAAGCGAAAATATAAAAAATACACTGAAGGAATACATATTTACAGAGACGATACATAATGTTACAAGAAAGAACGAAGCTTCTGTTTAATTTATTAGTTTTCTCCAGTAATTTTTACTCTTTTTTCTGTTTTGAATCATACACAATCATACCTTGCTAACAGTTCAGAAAAGAGTTTTGAACTAGCTAATTTATTTTGCTGGTTGGATCTCTCGTTTGCATCATTATCAGGCTTTTAGCGCAAAATCAAGTTCACAATTTATTGTTATTAGTGCAATTACTGTGGATGGTCTCCCATATAGAGTTGTCTCGAAGAGAAATCTTGCTCTATAAGCATTTTGTTCATTTTTTGCTTGCTCAGTTTATACTCTAACGTTAATGACAATAACAACTTATGCTTACTCTGCTAATAACCCCAAGTACTATCAACTTAATTTAAGTGTATATTTTGCTATAACATATGGCAATGGCTTCTATGTGACTTAATTCAGTCAGGTATGCAACTACGATGATGGTAAGAAAGAAAAAGGGTATGTAAATGGTGATGGCTCATACCTTTATTAGGTACGTATTATCATTGCTTGTAATTCGTTGGCTGTCTACCGGTCTAAATGAGAAAAATATGTATGAGGTCACACACCGTGAAAATTACATGTTATTAAAATACCCAAAGGCAAGGTATGCATGTAGTAAAGAAACAACGTTGCATTTACCCGTTGCCTTATGTCTTGGATTTTCTAAAGATCAAGCAAGTATGTCTTCAGAGAAGGTAAAAAATATAAAGAGAAAGGATCATCAACATGTTCATATTTATAACAAAGTATAAACACAGTGTTGCTGCTGCAACACAGACAACAGCCATGAAAGTAATAATAATACGCCCATTTTTAATGAAAATTAGCTATCCACTTCATCTCCATTTGAATTGTTGATGCCTTAAAGGTCCATAAAATTGGTGGCCGTGATGATGATTCCCCGCTTAGTTGCTAGTGAGAAAAAAACACTCACAAATTTTAAAAGATCGTTTTTACATTTCATGTAAAAACTATCCTCTTAATCGTTAATACAATTTTTGTATAAGTACATGTAATAACGGGTGCATACCATCATTTCTTTCCGTGCATTTGTGTAAAGCAAACCAAAATTGAAAAGAAAATACATTTTTCTTATTTTTCCTCTTCACTGGGCGATCATTGTCCATTCTTGACTAAATTATAATTTTTTGTTCTTTATTTGGAGAGTTAGCTGGAAGAAACAGTCTATAATTCACTCAAGAGCATGACAAGGGAGAGAGATGAGAGATTACATCTAGAGATATGCATAATACAAGAGAATACAAAAGAGAAATATTCCCCATTACAAAAAAACAACAAGAGTCCAAGTACACCTTTTATTCATTTTCAGAGAAGTTGTAGCCGTTGTTATAATGTTGGTTCAACAAGAAAAGTAATAATGTGTGTATGAAAAGAACATTAGCAAACACTTCTGTACTTCTTATGTGGACATGTATTATTGTTTGTGGTTAGACGTCGTGTAGTGTGCAGAGTACAGGAATGAGGAGCTCAAGGGAACCTTTCTCTAATGCATTGAATCTACCATTAAAATTAGTCTCTTGCAAGCATTTCGTTTACTCTTTCCAATTTAAATTGCTTATCTTTGATGTGTCAGGTTTCAGGAACGTATACATATTATAATATTCATCTTGGGCAGGTTTGCTTTTCCCACAAAATGAGTGGAACAGCAGCTTTTCAAAATTCTATGACGTGTATGATTCATGTCCACCATGCATGACATATCTACCATCCTCTTTTGTTGGATTGCTTATAAAAAATAAAATGTCTACTGACAACCACCTATAAACTTTTTAATACCATTCACCGTCTCACATGACTCATGACAAACATGTATCGAAAAGGAACATAAAGATGATTATTATTATTACTTCGAAGATCATCGTGATCACCAACAAGCATTTTGCGTTACGATTTCTTTTGGTCATTATGCATCACCTTTACTGGACTTAACCAATAAATTCTTATTGAGTTTCATAACACAAGTATTATCATTACATGGTACTCATTATAATGCGTTTTTGGTGATGCTAGGTATATAGTTGTAGTAGTTATAAGGTAGACTAGTCTAGAAGAACCTGCTTGATAGGCGATCGACGTCTGCGAAGAAAAAATATTACATTTTATTGTACATAATACCATCGCCATTTTTACCATTGAATGATAAATAGAAGTACATATTATCATTAGGATTACATTTTTACTACAGGTTGATGCTGCAGCAGTACTAAATACTGAGGTTGAAATCAAGAAAAGAAAATAGGGAGAAGCTTAATTTAAGCATCGCAATAATGGCAATGAATACCAATTTAATCTCTAAACAGAATTTGATGATTATTATGCAGATGAGAGTTGAACATTCCAGCCAACACAAAGTGGTCATCTCTTTCCACCTTTTTATGTTCATATATATTATGTACTTACTTTTCATAAATGCAATTATCTAAACTACTATCGCTGGCTGCAAAAAGCCAATTTAAAAAGTTTCAAACTTGTACGTCTCATACCTCCTCTACTCAATCAATAGACAGTGGAAAAGAAGTAGGAGAAGTTGTTGCCTTTCTTATAGTGAAACTAGAATATCAAGAAAACAAAAATCATTATTCAGTGCAGGGCTTGTCTTCTTAATTCCAATGAACAATTTCATTATTATTATTAATATTCACTCTGTCCTGCGTCTATGTTTATGCGGTTGAGTTTAGTTGCTATGATGTGAGTAAAACTGATGAACGACTAGTTTTCGGCATACTTGTGTTCTTGTTGTGTTACTATATAGCGATAATAATAATGATGATAACGATAATGCATTCGAGATTATATTTTGAAAAGGGTTTTAGTCGAGATTTTAATATCATGTCAAAAATGTTCAAATGAAACATGGATTTTGAAAGAGAGAAGGCGTATGCAGATAAATTATTGCGTGATGTGCTATCGTGATGCAATGCAGGTATCATGCATTAAGACTATATTGGTTGGAGTAACGCATAATATGGCTTGTCGATGTGCAGGTTGTAATGTTATGCCACCCTTATTCTACTGCCTCAAGAACTATAACAAGAAAGAAGTGAAAAAATAAGAATGACGAATGCTCTGGCTGGAGGAGGAAGAAACGAAGATGAGATCAGGTTAGCTATAAAATAGAAAGAGGACGTTTATAAGAAAAAATTATAATAACAATCAAAATGTGGTAATAATAATATGCGATAATCTGTATATATTGGCAATACGTAGTAGTTTCGACTCGAGTCGTATGATAAAAATGCTTACAGCGTGATAGCGTTGAGATACAGAAACTAAAATGCCTTTAAAACAGTGTGAGTAAATGCGTTCGATACATATTATATTGTTTTGTACACACAGACAATAGCATGTAAACACATTGAGATGAATTGGTCCATAAAAGTATAAAATTATTGAAAGACTCTGAAACACATGAAACTTATAACCTGAACTCATGCATTTCTATAAAAACCCGTTCTAGTAAAGCATGTATTAATAATGGAATTGCCTAATACTTCAGCTTAATCTTGGCCGTGAATGTATTATGTTATCACCGAATCTTTTGTTTGACATAAAGGCTTTCTTAATACAGTATGCCCCTACTTTAATCGATTTTTGCAATAAACTTTTGCACAAATTTTCTGTTCTACAAGTTTTCTCCAATTATCCAGTTTTTATCAATTTGAAACATGCTCAATCTAGTTGGTGGAATGATAAGTTTTGTAAATAAATATTAAAATCGGAATATTTAGCTAATACTGCCGTAATTATTCCAGGAAAAAAACAAAGATCTATATTACAGTTTCACAAATTTTCTTTTTGCGCTTCTATATGTATATAATATAGATATATATATGTATGAAAAGATTTGTCATTACAATCGACATGTTTAAACTAAGAACACACGCATTCAAAAATTATTCACAGAATAATAGTTGGTTGGAATTGCGTGTACAATTTATAGCATAATAATCGTGTAGGCACATGAGAATACACAATTGTACCTAGGTCCATACACAATTGCGAGCATCAAATTATGGATAGGTACATTTTGTAAATTCCATATTATATATATTCATTCATGTTTCCTATTATATAAACTTAAACATCACTGAAGTAGTAGAGGTAGGATACTCAGGTTGCATGGTTGGTGGAGCAGAAACTGGTATCTAGTGGCAGACTGTGTATGGTGGCTCTCCACATCCCTCTAAAAAAACTGGAATTGGCTGTTCAAGAAATAAGGTGCAATGGGGGAGCCCATTGTATTTATGCATATGGTTGGTTATAAAATGTCGTATACATTGTCTGTTTGTAAATTGTATAAATGTCTGCTCTGTTCCTCCCTGCTGCCTGGTATACAGTTGAGTTGAAGGAATGTTCAACAACCCTGTTGTATAATGTCTAGCGCAATGGAAAAAAGCAGATTGTATGTATTTCATTGTCTGCTGTATCAACCCCCAGCGTTTATAGTGCAAATGCATACACATTACCTTTATGGCAATGGATCATCATATTCTGGGAAAATAATGTGCCCAATCCTGGCTACTTGGTGCACACTATCACCATTCCCCTGTGACTGTAAGCAGAAAGAGTGCTCTGCTATGCAATGCTAGGGGAATGAGAGATACGCTTTACAATCTTAAAGATAATACTGCATTTTATATTATTATCCTTTTCCCAATGGAGTATGCGATCCCGCCTGAATAGATTAAACAATATGTGGTCGTGGTAAATAGTTGCCACTCTCATGTTGTCTTGTTCAATGAATATGATCTTAAAAGTTGGATTTTTGTGAATGGATGGTTTTATTCTTCATGATACACCGTTGTGCAATAAGATGCACAACGTGCATGATATAGCTCAGGAAATTATGAAGTTAGTGTTTGAAAAAGTTTTATTCGCGTAGCTAACCGTTAAAAAGTCTTTATGATGATGTCATTTGAAAATGCACAAAACGAGGCAGTGGAAAAGCTTTGTTGAAAGTTTAAGAGACACGAATGTGCTATGAAACCATTTCATGTTTTTTTTTTGCAAAAATAGATTATCTTCATTTTATTTTCATAAAGATATAAAGAGCAAAGGCAAGCTGAAAAGTAACTACACTTTCATTCTCACTTCGGTGTAAACACAACTATATGTGATATGTCACAAAATTTTACTTGTAAATATATTTACTATTGAATTGGATGCAGCTAGCATAAACATAAACGCACTTGGAAAGCTTTCTTCCGTCGTAAAAATGAATAATCCACTCATCTGAGAGTTTCACCAACTTTATCACTTAAAATTTATGATTTATATTACGGGAGATCTTTCTTCAATAAAGTTTACGTATTTGTTTTGTCAAAGTGCTTTGACTAGCCAGGATTTTTTAACTTGGAGAATTTAGGAAATTTAACTATACGAATAATAAAACATTTTATTCTTGAAAATTATATCAGTACTCTTTTACAACATGCGACCGAGATTGAGCACCAGAAATAATTTGCAAGTTGCTATCAAGTTTTCTAAAAAAGACTTTTTATGATAATCATTTACTTCATCTACTATTTGACTAATGTATTATGTAAGGTGCTTGATGCTCCTAAAACTAATGATCTACCTATATTAATACCTGTTTGTCTGAAAAATTTAAACAAAATTATTGGATCTGATAAAAGCAATCTATTGTTGATCAATAAATTCCAGTCAGAAATATCTTTATTAGCCATTTTTGAACTATAAGCCCAGGGCCGAGGGTGTCCATCTTTCATGGTTTCTTGTTTTAATCGTTAAAATGATTCATTTTAAAAGTGAAGAAGACACAACACAAATATTCACTCAACTAAACAATATAGCTTCAAAGATGCACTTTAATGAGCTTTACATTCATAAAGCAGCACATGTATATAATCAATAACATACATAATACTTAGGTATGTTAATTGTACTATTGTGTTTGCAAAAAATAACCCGATGCCTTCAATAAATGTTTTCGAAATTCACTAAAAATGCACCGTTATTTATTAGTAATGAGCCAATAAAATACGTGCACTCAACAAAAACTCTTCTATTTGGTGGACATTTCCGACAAGAAGCCATTTTGTGAATAGATTATGCATGTTTTTGTAGAAAACGGTCAATGCTTCTTTAGGCAAAAATATGACAATTTTGTTATAATACTAACACATTTGAAATTAATGATGATTTACTAATATGCTTAACTTTTTAATACTATTTAATTCAATTTTTACATTTTTAAAAATCGTCTCCGTTATAAAACTATCTAAACGGCTATAGAACGGCCAATTGTACACTTATTAAAGGTTTATAAAATGTTCAAAGTCGTCATAAATATAGCAGCACTAATGTTTGTTCAACTTGTGTACAAAAATGATGCATTTCCTTGCTAAAGGCTACATGCATACCCACTGAACGATTGGTGATTATTCAAAACCGATACAAACCGTTAAATGTTTACAGATCGTTTTTAACTAAAACAGTATTTGAGGGTTCTCTATGTTCTGACATTTTGCATGGCTACAACTTCCTAATTAGCTAATCATTAGCATCAATTCGTCTATGTTTTCATTCACAGACAGCAGCAACAGCTACTCTACGAAATGCGTTCCGTACACTTCAGTTTTTATGGTTAAAGCTTATACTTTTTATTGAAAATATGACAATTTATGTCCCCATGATATGCATGCAGGCAAATGACACTTCAAAATTTCTCTTGAGGCAAAACCACTTTTACACAATGGTCACTAGAATAGCAAAAACAAAATTACTATTGGCTTGTTTTTGTATTTGATTTCATACTTATGACGTATTTATGCTCTGTGCTGTTCAAAGCATAAAGCTGTGCAACGTGTGCATTATATATCATTGCAGTGGTTCATCATAACTCTTCATATGATTCATTTAGAAGACTACACAATGAAAAAATCTAGCAATTTACAATGCAGAAAATCACCTCGACAAATTGTTTTACACCCTACACTCTCTCAATGATAAAATCTCCTTTGCTCATAAATGGAAATGCGATGTAAACCCATAATGATCATGATGATTATGGCAATGGTTGTACTATCTGCTGAAGCTTACATTTTACTTTACGTGTTGCTTCTATATTATATTATATTGTTTATTTTTTCATAAAAAACTAATAACAATGAAGTGTACTGCTTGCTGAAGCCACGATTCTGAGAAGATATTATCTGTCAGGACAGGTAAAAGGGATTTCAAACAGCCCACGGAAAAAGACGAGTACATGAACAAAACCATATTCAGAAAAGCTAATTAGCCAACTTGATGATAGTCATTACTCATCGACACATTCAGTATTCAAAATATTATTTACACGTACTTTTTTCTTTAAACGAAAGATGCACAGAAAACTTTTTGTAAACTCGTGTTGTGGATCACAGACTAAACTTAAAAACTAATGCTAAACTTAAAAATGAATAAAAATATTATTATACATACGTTGAAATTTTCTTTTGTATCGCTTTGCAGTTTCAGATAAAAGAATTTTAGTTGGAAGCCAAACAAAGACAAACACTACTTACATAATTAGGTATCAGTTTATTAAAGCTTTGGACGGGCGTTAAATTATTATTTGCAAACAAAATGTTGTGCGCCATGTTTTTAAAAAATTAAATATATATTTGACCATTTTTTGAGCTTGTTAAACTTAAGCAAATCACTAACACCAAATATGATATGAAATTTGCCAAAATTATTAATACTAATACTTCACAAGTAGTACTTTAGTACTTCACAAGTTACAAAACTGCAATACTGTTATACACAGCTTACCTGTTTGAAAATAATGGTAAAAGTGATGATGGCCGATTTATTTGTGTATAATGATCACCCTATTATTTTCCGGTGATAATCAAAACTTTGTCGCTGATTACATGTTGATCAAGCACTAACGGTGCACATAAAACTTTTAAACTTGCAACACAAATTAAAAAACAAAACAACCTACTAAATTATGACTTTGAAATACAAGACTAGTTTTCATGTAAACAGAATTTAAAAAAAAACAATTTTAATATAAAATGTCAAAACCAGTAAAGAAAGTGCCATGATGCACAAAGCGATGCTTCTTGCTACATATATGGCAAAGGAATGGCCACGGAATCAAGTTTAAATTTAGAAAATCATGGAAAACGGTAAACTTTGTGTATTGTCAAGTTCAACGAAAGTGATATTGAATTGTTTTGTGGATATATCCTGGAGGAAATCAATAAGTTTCCGTTACATTTTACAACTTTTTATTACTAGATTCTTTTTTAAAAATACTGAAGGAGTTAAAATAAAATTGTGTAGGATTTTATTGTCCTTTTAACTGTGGATGATTGTAATTTTTAGATTTACTCGTTGGAAAATAGTCATACGATGCTGGATGAGGTAAAAAACACGTTGAAAGCATAAAAACCCTTTACCTTCAAGGGAAATCCCTTTGTAGTAGTAATGGTGGTAAAGGTGAGAAAGCATGCCCCAATAAAATTTACCGGTTCATACAATACGGTTCAATGATTCAAAAATAAACCCACAACATCTCAGCATGTTGAGAGTTGTCAAAGTCAATGTCAACCTTTATTTTATTTTTTATACTTTGCAGTAGACGAGACATAATAAAAAATGTTCCACACATAGACCATACGCCACTGTTTGTTTGGTAGCATCCATAAATGAAAGGTGTAAAAGGCAGGTATATATATTGAAGGTATTTATCGTAAAAACGAGTGTATCTATCAGAAGAGCCTCAATTGATGATTGAAAGGAAAAGGAAGTGTGTTGTATAGTATACTCATTCAATACATATAATGTGCTCACTATCAGAGACCCGATGTCATATCTTTGTGCTACGTGACCAACTGTAAAGTTGTAAAAATAGAGTAGAATTTGTAAAAATTCCTACATGCGTAGAGGACAAATATTACTTATATATTGTGCTGTACATATTTTTTATAATAAGTAACAACAAGCACGATTTTTTCACAGTATGAGTATAAAACGCTTGTCACGATTTTTATTCAAGCAGCCCTGTCGATACACACCTAACGGGTAGACGATATAAATAGATGACTGCGACCTTCAGCGTTAGGGTTAAGGTTTATGATGGCTGTTGCAGGTAACGTTTGTTTTGTAATCGTAAAATGTACTTTAACACGTCTTTCATGATTCAATTATAAACTTGGGCGGTATGTTGTTGACCACTTTGGTTTGAAAACTTGGAGTAAAAAGGTTCTACATTTTTGTGAACGACGCGTTGTAACAAACCGTACATAAAGCTACGACTTTGACATGACAGATATTGAATACTTTGTATGTATGTGGCCTTGAATATTTTTTGCCAATTGTTTTTAAAAACAAATTATTAAAATGAAATTGTATGCATTTCTTTTGAAAAAAATTATAAATAAGGGATTCATCTCTATTTTTCAAGTTTGCAAGTCCCAATTTCTTGAGTGCTGTAGCTTATTTGAAAATCCTCATCTTCTTTATGTTATGATGTGATGAAGTATTATGCAAGGAATAAATGCATTCTTGTACAACTTACCCTTATCGGTTATTTGACGCGCAACACGGCGAGCACAGTAAAAATTTACCAGGAAATCTTAGAACAAGATTCTCTACTACTCATATGCTAGTACTGTATATTTATCATTTATCTTTTCTTACTGCATATGTTTTCAAAGCTTTGAACCCTTGCATCTTGCTTGCTTCAGTGACGAATACTGGGAAAACGGGAAGCAATAATGTAGAATAATAATACAGACTGTGGTGTTTGTGAGTTTGTTTAGTGGTTTCGGTAAAGCAGCCAAGAGAAGGTTAGGCATGCGTATGGGTGTAGAAAACATTATGCCATTTTTACTACCCTGGTTTATGATCTATTAGAAACACTTTGAGATTATTGTGGAGATGATCATTGGTATTAAGCATTTTTTTGCTTTTCTGGTTAAGTCTGATCAAGCTTTGCATCCTCCACAACTAGATTGAAACATTTTTGTACTAGCTTAAGTATCGTTGCTCATGTACTCTACCAAGTGTACTCTACCAAGGCATGTAACTATGAAGTATAGAATGTAAAGACAAACAACTAAAATTTCATAAAAATCACCGTGCTACAAACAATAAAACACTGGAATTGGACAATCAAGGGCTGCAAATTTCATCCTTATATCTTTTGATGTGAAGTACAAACTATGTTGCATTTATAAGGCTGGGTCGTGCCATAAATGAGACGATTTAAATTGTGACATTACTAGTGTACAATGTACTTGTACAACCATGGTCAAATCATTCTTCTTTCACATATAATGCTTGTGTTGATAGCAATTGTAACTCATTATTGTTTGAATTGAATTTTTTAGTATATTTGTAATATTAACAACGAGCACAATTGGTAAATTATTATTTAACTGTTTGAGGTTAGCATAAATATTTTTTATATTTCTGTTAAAATGTAGTATTTGTATTTTAAAATGTACGTATTAAGAACATAGCACAAATGCAAATAATAAAAACGGATATTCATTTCACTCGTGCAACTATTAGTATTTTGATGATTGTAAACATACAGCATGCTGTGTTTTTAAAACTGCATATAGGCAGATAAACAAAAAATGATACATATTTTACATGAAGAATTAAAAAACTTGCTGATGATTTTCACGATGTGAGAGAAAGGTTTTTGTTACTCCGTTGAATGAAATACTGAATGATGATGGCAAGTGCATAATTTTATATTTGATGTAGAGTTTTGCGTTTTTTATTTTTAATACCAACTCAGATTATTAAAAGCATTTCGTTTTTGTAAAAATTAAACACGAAATATCAATTAGTGTTCTTGTTACATGTTACAAAACATGCTCATGATCCGCCACCACCAAAGTAGATTCCTACTAAAAAGTACAAAAAAACGCATATTGTACATCATAATAATTTTAAAGTCTCATCATGACTGTATGTAATATGTTATTTATGGCATTATATGGCTTTTACATGGTTGGAAGTTCACTCATTAAATGGGTGGCCAATGATCATCCTTCCTTGCATAAAGATAACAAAATGTCCCGATGCAATTGTAGTTGAGCATTTGAAACAATGCTTTTGGCAACAATAAACTTTGTTAAATTTATTAAGTAGCGCGATGTAAAGACCTTATGAAAAGACCTTGCCCGTCCGTACGTCCGTCTGAGATTTCAAGATTACTTGTAATTTTCAAAATCGCGTTTTGTCTATTGATTCCTCTTGCCAATATCTTGGAGTTCATTGAAATCAGTAGGTCAACGGCAAAAGTTCTGTTTACTTAATATTTAGCAGTATTTGTTAATTTCTTATAAGAAATTTACATTTTAGATTGCATATTCCGATAACGGTAAAATATTTACGATGTACTCCAAAGGAAAGGAATCTCAAGGGAATCCATAAAACCGTTGTGTTCTAACGGGTTAGTTCCAAAGGCTCTCCGGATATTTAAAACGGTTTCACAAGTATTCTAAGTAATGTGTTATTAATGCACGATTTTTTAACTTTTTTATCCGCGCTACGTATTTTTATTTCTTTTACAAAGGTTTTACTTTGAGTAGTTTGGAGTAATAACTATTATCTAAATTTTATCAGTAAATGGTTATGAAGCGATTTAGAAAGAAGTATCACCATTAACCATTAACTGACTCAGGATAACGTGTTACTTTACGGAATTTTAACTCGCAATTATCCGAAGTTAGTGTTTTTAAAACGCTGTATCTTTTAATAAAACTATTTTCTTTACGACTATTACAGAGAGCCTGCTGGTAATAAACCCACGAGTCTGGCTGCATGAAAAGAATGATCACTATCGCAATAACAAAAGCTCAGGTGAAAACGGCAGAGCAAAACTTTTCATTTTTAGGGCGATGGAGCACCTTTCTCTTCTGCGGCAATAATGCTTTTGATATTGGTTTTTATACCTGAGCATAGATAAACTGAAAGTTGAAATAATAGGACTCTTATGCAGAAGCCCTTCTTGGTCTTTTCAACTTTAGTTTGCATACATATTAAAGTACTCTTCCAAGTATATTAACGTAACACATTATCAATTAACCTCAAAATTTCTTTCATTTCTTTACTCGTTTTTGGTTTTAGGATAACCTAATTAACATAATATGCAGCTTTAGTTGGTCGCCACGAATTAAAAAAAATGAAATCTCCAACTACTGTAAATGAAAACTAATCACAAATTTTGCAAATGCTTTACATATTTGCAGTTCATTATATTTGCTTTAAATTTTAACGAGCAACATGTAATTTATAATAGTAATTGCACTTATTCACTTGTGCTATAATAATAGCAATATACTTGCTATTGATGCATGTATCTACTCACTCATGACCCAGCCACCCGGCATGTGCTGTAACTCGAGTTCATAATCTTGTCAGGAAAGCTTAAAATCCTTCACGTCAGCTCAGAAGAAGTACACTTACAACTTAGACATAGTATATGCTCGTCATGATTACTTAACTATAATACAGAGGCATTTTTCTGACAGAGGGGATTTCTTTTTACTGACCTAAATCGTTTTACGAGCCAATAATAACAAACATAAACTTCAGCTTTCAAGTCACTGTCAATGCAGCTACAAGAACATTAAAAATTTTAAAGGCCATAAATCCTAATTCTTCGCAACACATTACATGGCCGTTTCACCAGAATCATCATACAAGCAGAGAATACAAAAGTGAGCATCAGCACATGATAATATCTTTTTAATTTTTAATCTTTAAGACACACCGCACACACATGCCTATTTTACCTTGTACTGAGGTTACACTAACAGAGGTGAATGAATGTGTGGTGACTATGATGGGGATAAAGATAAACAAAAACAGTAGTAATTGTAATATGGCAATAATAATAATTTGTTTCATAAGTACACTAACTTTGTCCACTATCCGCCCGACAGCTAGTTATGTACCTATTTTTAAAAAGATATACCTCAAGCATTGCTTTATCCTTAAATAATTTTTAATATAAAGCTAACTCTGTCACTTTTGTTTTTGTTATTGCTTTTTTACGAATCTTTCTTTTCTAATCATGTAGCTCGTGAACTTAATTGCCAGTTAAGAGTTGAAATGTGTTATTGACAACGACATGCAGATTATGTTCAATGCCCACACGTACTCTTACTTCGTATACTAGAACTAAAATAATAAACAAAATAGACAGTCGGTATGCAATATATGACTGAAAGGAAAACCAAAATATGTAATATTCCTATATATTTTGAGAAAAATGTATTTTTCGACCAGGAAGAATGAAACTACAGGACACGTAATGTAAGTTTCAGTCAAAGTCGCCCTTGTGTAATTCATTTTAGTTGGTTAGTAGTTATTTCCCTTTCTGTGATTAACGCATAGCAGGTAATAAAACGGCATTGTTGTGTCGTGGTGACTGGTGAGTACGGCGTGCCATGCTCTTGTCCAACTTTCTGACGCATTCATTTTTTACTGCAGTGGCAGTGGCAGCGGCAATGTCTTGATCACATTAGACGGATGATTGTTCAAGGGCATTTAACAAGTAATTTTACATTTGCATAGTATTGATTCAATACTATTGAATATTCCACGTTCATGCTGAAATTATACGTGTGGACAACGCATAGACAGGTAGGTATAAATCAATCTATTAAT
Organism: Entomobrya proxima; assembly: GCA_029691765.1. Taxonomy (NCBI): domain Eukaryota; kingdom Metazoa; phylum Arthropoda; class Collembola; order Entomobryomorpha; family Entomobryidae; genus Entomobrya; species Entomobrya proxima. Next base: position 16,671,525 of record CM056172.1, read on the forward strand.
TTGGATTGAATAGTGTTCAAAATGTAGTGCTCGTAGCAAATTTTATAATGCTTCGCCGTAGCATTACATTTTGGTGATGGAACCATTCTCAAGGGGAGCGGAAACAATATCACAATTAAAATTGCAGTATAAGTCCATATTATGTTAAATAAACATCGAAAGTAAAAAAGAAGACACTAATATTGGATTTTATTATTATTCAGCATATTCTCAGCAATTTGGTGTAAGCTCTGAACAACAATATTGAAGCTTTATTTGAATTTGTACTTTCATAGTATTATTTCTTAAAGTTTATTCCAACTTCGTTTGATGGATGTACCTTTATTTTTTTTATTCAAAGAAGAGACTTATAATTAATTTGATAATCAAATAATCCCATAGTAAACACAGAGTGGTCTTCTTCGTCCGTTGGATTCTTACTGTTTATCAGTAATTATACTTTTCAAAGCTGAAGTGTACTTGGCAAGAGTACAGGGCCACCTCAACAATTTTGAATCGAGGGTAGGATCAAATAATGACGTTCCATTATCAATAATTCGCGCTAATAAATTGACCACGGATGAAGTCACCAAACAGCTACTGAATGTACCATTCTTGGTCATAAATTAAATCTGTGTTATAATCTTTATGAAGATGATGTTGTGTGATTAGGGTTTGGCAATAGACAGAATCGCTTGATGATATTGCAAGTAAATGCACAGGGACATTGATTGTTAAGAATGCCCAGGATTTCACACATTTACATATTAGACATTAGACTAGCCAAAGTTTTCTTCTGAGTTGTGACTTTGTATGGTAGAATTGCATAGATGTTGGTGGGCTGAAATGGATTCGCTGTGTTTTTACGACTTATAAAAACGCTTTATTAAAATACATGGCATATTAAATGCTGATTTTCATTAAAATTATATGTATGCACTGTCAAAATCTGTGAATGTGACGCACAGTAAGAATGATTAAATATTTCTAATGTCTGTGCAGTAGGATGAGAAAGAGATCATCTTTATCAGATAACAAACTTATCATTCAAGGCAGGACAACTGACTGTCGTATGAAAATCCTGCTCCTGTAATAATATTTGAATGAGCATTTTTTAAACGAGAAAGGTGAAACAAGGATCTCAACTTTCTTTAAAAGGTTCCTAGACTTCCCGTGGCGCTTTGGTAGGAAGAAATTTGTCGTTGAATCAACCAACCCATTGCTTTGCTCTGCAATCCAAACAACTAGTCACTCTGGTTTAGCAGTTGCGCGTTGCCCATGTAGGTGGTGTCCGAAGTCAAGCCGAGGAATACTGGATTTTTGGCGTGCTTGTGATCTCCTTTTACCCTTCTTGCTGTAAGCGTTTTACTTAGCTGCGTTTTACGTGTGGAAAAGCAGTCGTGGCAAACGAACAGGAAAGAAAGATTATAGCGAGACTAACAAGAAATCCGCTAGGAACAAAATTGAATGCTCGCTATGCATGTAGGATGATTGAATTTGTGAGGGTTGAAATATTTATTAAAATGTATAGTGTTTGTTTTGTACCTGTATGGTTTCATTTAAGCTATTCTAACTGAGAATACTGAATTCAAAGCTTTGGGTTTGAAATCACAGATCTTTTTGGTTGTCTAACAATGCCCCACTGAGCAACATTGAATAGTAATTTTGCAATAACACTGGAGTTGGATTTTGTACAAGTCTTTTGCAATTTGAACATAAGGTTGACTGATTGAAGTAAACGTTTCGAACATTTGTGATAATAATTTCTCGCAAGCCCAATGCGCGTTCCTATCACTTTTACTATTTTTCTCAAAAAACACTGCATAATACTTTTCTATGTTATAATCACTAAATCGAAAATTTGTTGTAATTGTGCATCCACCGCGGTTGACAACATCGATTATATTTATGGTGAGCCGTTAATTGAAAGGTATGTAAGCTGTTATGTGTGCCAAACAGCAATAGAAGTACTAAAATATGTAATAATATAAGCAACAAACTATTCGTTATACACTTCAAACGTGCCTTAATTTCTGTGCACCCACGGCACCCAGTAAAGAGAAGACTATAATATTAATGAAAATCATCATCTTGCTAAAAAGTTGTTTATATCCTGCAATCGAATAGTTTGGTTATAAAATAGAGGGTGTTATTTAAGTATGTTTTGGGATGTTTCGTTAGACAACTTGTTTTATAGTACAGAACTTTATGTATTATTCTCAACAATTGACAGTAAGTTGAAAGATTTGTTAAAGTTTCTATAATTATAAAGGATACTCGACAAGAAAACTCCAGTTTGATAAATGGTTTGCGCGCATAATATTTACATCTTTTGCTGTGATTACATTTCTCATTTAGTGCATTTGCACTTTTTCAAATGTGATGATAGGATAAGCGAATAATATGATTGTTTTAAGTCTCCTTCCTATCCAGATAGATTTGCTGTTGTCTTTGTTATATTTCTATATCACATATATACTTTCCGAATTAAAAAAGAAGCAGCAGAGGAGGTATTGAAAAAAGTATAAAAAATTATTACGAGTTAAAGTGGCAATAGTATTATGCATATCCTCATCATTAAAATGAATACAATGTAGCAACACAGCAGTAGTGAGTGACACCATTGCCACCACACAATCGCAACCCATCAAAAACTTCAAGCTTTTTAAAAAGGCATCTTGAATCTAGAGTCGACATCACCAAGCCAGTCATCTTTTTCTTGGTAAAGGTTTGTGCACTGTCTTTGCATTGGATTTAGAATGCGAACAAAAACACCACACACACGCTCACATGAAGAAAGCTAAAGTGGGGAGAAGAAACAATCTTACACGGCTGCTGGGAAGACTAGACACACACCACACAGCAATGCAATACAGCTCTAAAAAGCACAGCAAAAAGCCGTGCGGATTGCATGGCTATATAGTATATTAAGCTTTATGCGAGAGATGCATTGCCTTTTATCACAAGAGAGTTCCCCTTTGAGCCCGGTCAGTCAGTCGGTTGGGATCATTACAACAGCAAAGAGCCCAAAAGCAAGCTCACGTTTGTCCCTTTTCCTTTTTAAAAAAGGCATTTTCTCTCACAAGGTTAGGGTCTTACACAAACCTTCCTTAGTATAAATAACGTTGTTTTTTTGTAAACGTAGCTCAAGAGCATACCATAATATAGCTAAAAGCAGATTCTATTGCATAACTCTTCTATCGTTGTTACCCATTGTTATCGTTTTTTATTGTTTGCGTATTATTTTGGAATTTCGTTGTACCGATTGACAGCACTTATTTGATTGCTGCAAGCTCGTATGCACATACAGTTGCATTATTGCATAGCTGCTCAAATAAAAAATATATATGTGCTATGAATACCCACGTTTTTAAGTTTGGTCATCTGCCTCCTCCACTTCTTCGTGGTGGTGACGTCCCTTTGCTTTGACAAGAAAATCATAAAACTTTATGATTTTACTGCAATTACACTAATGTCATAGGTTTAGTCGATCGTTACGTTTGCCGTGTTGATTTTTCGTGGTATTTATGGCTTGCTTTAGTTAACACCAAATTTTATTGATGGACCCTTCGTCGCCGTCATCATCATCGCCGCAATAATAACCCTTTTGTGAGACGCGTCAGTAGTGGCAATGTCAAGGACAATAGTTTTACAATAAGTCATAAGTGGATTATTGTTATTACTTGTAGTATCATCGGTTTGTTTAAATAGTGAACCCTTTAGGGTTGCTTTTTATTAATATACAGCTTACAATTTTTCTCCTGTCAGTTATGTTACTTTTGATAATTCCAGCCGACCGGATTATTGTCGACAAAAAAGTGTGATTTTTTGTTTTGTTGCAAAAATAAGAAATTTTTGCCTTGTGATTTGTTCTGTTTTTGCTTTTAAAAACAAAACGTTTGTCGTTTTCATTTGTTACCTGTATGGAACCCGCATTTTTTGCCTCTTATGTTTCTACCTTGTCATCATTGTTTCGGTTTGCCCGGACGTACACTGCAAGAAGCCATGTGCGTGTGTAGTTTTACTGTTCTGCCTCCTTTCTATTTTTGCTGCGATAGTATGTAGCGTGCTCATTGATGATACTTCTGTCAAGTAACAAAACCCGAAATATTGACCACTTTCTTTCGCCTGTGTCTCATGGAGTATTTTATTTGTTTTGATCAGAAGATGCCAATTTGGATTACTTGAAAAACCGAAGAAGTATTTGTTTCTAGAATTTAAAAAGCACTTGTTTGCATGCCTCCTATGTAGTGAAAATTGAATAACTAACTTTGTTTTATTATTTCTGTTGAATCTTTTACTTAGTGTTAACCTAATCATTTAAATAGAATTTTATTGCATGATCAATCTTTTTAAATAAAGCTTATACTGTATTAACAAAACACTACAGTCTTTTTCTGTCACGTTTAACTGATAGCAAAATTGTTAACTTGAAGTGGCCTATCCACTCCGTGACGGTAATAAGTTTATGAATTGTTCTGATTTGTGTGGGCAAAAGATCTTGGAGGAATTACGAAAATCGCTTGCCAAGGAAGTGAACGTAGGGATATTCCGCTATCAACCGGAATTAGGGATGACATTGGAGCATTGCCTTTCAGGAGATTCAAAAAACGATTTTTAATTTACAGGTAAGGATAAGTTTCATTTATATTGGGTACCATTTCATACATATATTTAGGATTATATGTATGACTGGATTTTATGTCATAATTAAAGTACTTTGGGTAATAATGGAGTAAAAACACTATAAAACCAAAAAATCATAAAATATGCATATTTTAAATGCTTATTTCATTTATTAAAATAAACTTGAATAGTTTAAAGTAATCGAACAATAAAAAAAGCATGGTCCAGTGAAGTAGGAAAATCAGTCATTATTAATATGATAAAAAAAAGTTTTACTCATACACATTCATGCTACAAATTACATTACCTCGATGCTAGAAGACCACCCTTGCAGGGAAGATGTTACAGCTCATTAAAGCAAAGGTTGACGGTTATTAATATTTATTCATTTCAAATACATCAATTATCATCATGAATTTACTTTGTATAAACTTCATCTGAAAACGTACAGTAACTTTTAACTTCTTTCATAAGAGGACACAAACTTTATTGTAAAATTGCTAATGAATCTTATTGTTTTTTATTTTGCTCGGTAGAATGATTAATTCTTATCAGTTGGCCCTACATCAATCTTAAAATTATTCCACTGGTGTTCAAGTAAGGGTGCAACAAACGACGCAGCCAATAGTTTAAAGATCATTATTACCTTTACTTGGGTGATGATTTACACGGTATATTTATTATCAGTTGTAACAAACAAGATAAAATTGATAATCATTTGCATCTTCTTTAGACATTACTTGCACAACCTACAATTATCAAAACACAATTGATAGACTATGCATTATCTTTGACTAGTTGCGCATCACATCATCGGGAGCCTTATTATTATTATTAGTCGAATCCTATAAAGAACAGGTCTTCAGCATGCCTAGTACAAGTGTATACACTTCATAAAGAAATAGGTGAACAAGGCAGATTGTTGCTTATTACTGCAGCCTGCAGCAATGAAAGAGAGGTACCAATATGAGCTGCATTATCCTATCCCATTATTCCATCGGCTATCGGTTAGCAAGTCAAGGATTGAGTGCATAGAGAGTGAATGAGAGGAAAAAATGCCCAGTAGCAAAAAATAATAGAGCTTCTATGACTAGACAGATCAAATGTTTCTTTTCCCATTTGGAGCTAAATAAACATTTCGTTTTTCAATTTATTACAATTCCATGTAATTTAAACACGCAAAAACAAGCTTTTGAATTCTTTTCGTTTCCTTCAAAATGGTAAAACATTATTTACATAGTAGGGTTGGAATATACCTACACATAAAATTAAGAGTCACAGTGTTCTAAATTTGCCAGCATCTTATGAAGTTCAGAATTAGTAAATTCAAAATTAAATCCATCAGTATATTGTAATTTGCATCTGTATTTATGAACTACAAGTCAGTGCAGTTGCACTTACAAAAGGCGAGACAAGAATGTTTGCTAGGAAAACTTAGCATAATTAATATAATATTAAATTTTATGAAGGAATGTGAATGAGACAATTCAAAGAATTTTAAAAATATATTCATATTGCTGCTAGTTTCTTAGATTAAACTTAATTGCATTTCAATAATCAGAAAGCTCTTCTGACGATTTTGCATATCTTCTTCTAAGAATTTATAGGCTAGATCCCTGCTCTATTTGACCAACAGTATAATAGTAGAAGCGCAGGAAATGTGATTTCTTGTTATATTCTCATCTTGGCAAATTTTGAAGTGTTCAACTTTGAGTGCATTTTTATGTCCTGATTTCTTGGTAGATTATAAGTCATGTTAAAACACAACTCGTCTTTCTTAAACGTTTGCTTTCGTTCTGTGAGCGCTTTAAAATTCTTAACAGAAGCGGATGTAAAAGGGTAATTCAAATAATGGCTTTAATGACTTGTTAATGTTATTCCGAACTAGATTTTCAAAAAGCTTGTACCTAGTGTTTTGTTTTTTGGTATTTTGATGGGTAAGTTTCCTTTTGATAGCATGCAAAATGTAGAACACTCTTGACTTCCTTTTCAAAATCACATTCTACGTATTTTTCACAAACATTAATGTACACACGTTAATAGTTGCAGGTATATGTAGATAATAATAATTTAACAAAACGACAGTTTTTGTTTTACATAATCAAAATTGAGACATTTCATTTTTATATCAAATTCACATTTTATTGCCCTTATATTGTTTAATAATAGCTGTATTTATGTAAAAAGGATTCATGAAATTCTTCTGCAATTCCACATTATATGTATTTTGAAATTTTAAAAATTAAATCGGATTAAATTCAAAATTAGAAAAAAATCCATTATGTAAAAAGAAAAGGTGAACACGCCATTTTTCGAGGTAACATGCCTCATGTACATGAAGCTATAAACTTGTACATTTTTTTATGTTCTGTTCTCATTGCTATGGTAAACGAAAGAGGACTTCATTTTAATATTACTAGATAAGATAATATGGAAGTGTTTGTTTTGTACTAAAACATGGAAATTATGGCATTTCATACTCATATGAACACATTGCATAAACTTTTCTACTGGACTATACATTCAATTGAATTACGACTATTATAACTAACGGTAATCATACAATTTATTACGCCGCATTAATCATGGGTATAAATTAATAATAAGTTCTACATTATCAGGCAATTGCATACCAACAACCGATAAAGAAAAGCATTCATTCATGATAGCATAATACATTATTGAATTATTATTATATTACATTTCAAGTGTTCATATTAATTATAATTGTTTACAAAAATACTAAAAGTAATAACAGGTAGTTAATCACAGGTGCAACAACATTAATTATCAATTAAGTAAACGAGATTAACATACTAGGTCAATATCGACGTGCTTGTGTGTAGATGGGACATGCAAACAGAATAGCATTTAAAACATTCTACTGCATTATACGAATGGCCTTGCCAACCAAATAATTGACATATAATGAGTTTCATATTTTAAAATGCACAAAAAGACTTGAGTTAAAGCTGCAATATTGAAAAATTGAAGTACAAAGTACTTTTTATTTAATGTCTTTTATCAAATGTAGATCCACGCGTTTTAATCTTCTTCTTCAAGAGCACCTAAAAAATCAGACAATACATCATATATAGTATAGTTTTTAAAAGCTGGATAATAATTCTTAATAATTTAATATGTATTTTCATAAAATATGTATTTATACCCATTTTTTGCAGATAGCAAAGAGCAGAACGGAATCCTAACGAAACCTATAACACAAACAAAAGTAGGCGGTTAATTGATACATGATTTAAAGATTTTCAATTTACGAAAACTGAATTTGTACTTGTTTATGAAACTCTGAAAGAAAGCAAATTTAAAAGTAACGAGAATCAATAATCCAAACCAAAGATATTCTTAGCAATCATTTTCCAATTTTTTGACTTTAAAGATACCGAACTGTGAAATCACAAAATATACGTAAAAATCAATTGCCTTACTAAATATTCAGATAAAATCCTTTTCAACCCGTTTGAAATAGCAATTCATACCTATTATTGAATAGAAACAGTGTTTCCATTAAAGCCATCAAGCTGAATTCGTTAGGGAATCCAGTTAGTTCTGCTTCTGCAACTACTGCATCCACTCCTCCATCCATCGCAGCCGCTCTTCCCGGTGCATTTTCCACATTGAGTGAGATCCAGAAGATGAATTCCAAGTTCATCGACAGCATGCTTCCAAAGTATGGCCAGGGGGATGCAGGAGGCGTGGGAGGGAACTCTGCCGTGAACTACTCCTCCGCAGTGGCAGCAGCAGCCAGGATGTATCCATATGTGTCCATGGGCCAGCAGTCCCCTTTTGCAGCAGCAGCAGCCGCTGCTGCCGTGGCAGCCGGAGGACTTGGCGGCGTGGGATTCGGCAGCCCGTTAGGGGCAGGAGGTGATGTGAATGACAAGTCAGTTCGTTATGGTACTGCTACTTCTGTTGCTGACTCTATGGTCAACTATACATTGGCAGCTAACGCAGCCGCGGGTCATAATTCGGCGGCAGCCGCCGCGGGGATTGCAGCCGCAGCCCAGTTCTACCACCAGGCCGCTGTGGCAGCTTCCGGTGGAGACCATCTTGGCAATCAGTGCGGTCAGGGGGCCCAGGGACTACCAGATCTACCCAGATACCCATGGATGGCCATTCCAGGTAAGAACAACACCAATTTTTCCCCTAAAAAATCAACAAAGTAGCATTGCGTTGTTACATCAGAGCATTTTTATGGGCAGTCTACAAGTCTTAGTTTGCTTTTCGAAATCCTATTTTTTCATTTTTAGTTGAAGCGCATTTTAAAACTAGTTTTCGAACAAGAAAAACTTTAATTTTCTCAAACTTTCCTAGGCTTCATTGAGTAAACGATTATGAGCAAAGTCATTAGGACAAAAGTGCTGTGTCGAAAAATCCATTACTTCTTTCCCATACGACGACAGTGCTTCTTATATTAGAAACCATTAAAGAATATTACCGCTGTTGCCAGCGATGATGATGCCTACACATTTTCTCTTTTCATATCGACATAATGCTGGAAACACGCGTTCATTTCATTCATTCATCGACAAAGCCATTGTAAAGGAAAAGATATCAAGTTAAATGTGGGGATAAATTCACCATTCCGAAAGCATGACACACCCTATAATGCTCATAATAAGTGAGAGTTTTCTACTTTCTTCCACGACACAGCGATATCTCTCTCTGCGTAATAGTAGTAGTAGGTTCATATTTTTCTGCTTTATGTTTAGTTTGCTTGTAACTGCTACTTCGGCACTACTTAAGTATACCACACGGAGAAGAGGGAAAGAGGGCCAGCTATAGCACTGCCACTATGGCTCCTTCCTCCTATTACTATTATTATTATTACTCTGCCTTTCTCTTCTTCTCTCGCGTTATATTCCCTATGACGCCATATATAACTGCGTTATATACTGTTACTGCCGCACTTTCCATTTCCATCTGTGTGCTGAGAAAGCGAGTGGAAGCACCATCAACGAGTGAAGCCATAGCCGTAACTGTAGCACAATCACCAGCCATTCTATTACTAATACACAATAATGGTACTTATGTACTACTTGTACTTCGTATAATAACACTCGTCATTTCTAGGCAGCAGCAAAAGCAGAGGCAAAAGGGAATGAAGGAGTTTTTACACTTTTTTTTTCTTTTCCATTCGTTTCTTACCTATCCTCCTCCGCCGCCGCCATGGCTGATGATGGTGTGTAGTAGTACGTTATTATTATTATTATGTTACATAAATGTACCTATCCAGAGGAATATAGTGTGCTGGAGTGGTAGTGCTAGAAAGCACTAAAAATAATAATAGTAATTCTGAAGCTGGAGTAATGCCCGAGAAAGTAAATGGCCCTTTTCTACGAGTAGTGCTTGCTACTTCTGCCGTTTTTCGTTCATAAGTACTTCAGGATGCTTTCAGCATAGGAGCTTTTTATATGGCAGTTTTGATGATGCTTTCGCATCACCGTAAAATAGCATGGAAAACGCGCTCTGCATTTGCTACCATTATTACACTTGCACCACCATCATTGTAGCTAGTGAAAACCATCATCATATCATAGTCATCATATAATTCTACACGTCTTACCACTTCCAGCGTTTCCCCGGCTCTGCTCTGACACTACTATATTTGCCATTATGAAACAACTATTGAAACTCGTGTTGTTTTTTCGGTTCTGGTCTCAGCCTCCTCATGATGAAATTTCGAAATATCACAACGAAGGAGAAAGGAAGTGAATGGTGCCGAGCCTGGTGTACTCATTTCATACAAAGTTGTAATATAAACTCTATCTATGCCCATCGTTCATAGTGACAATAGCACTGAAAAAATAGCAATATTTGTCGCCGTTAGTTCTACGGTATGCCCCATCGGGTATGTGCCCAACAACACTTTCATTATTATGTTTAGTTGGGCTATATATTGCCATTGTCGCCACTAAAGATCCTACTTTCGTAGTTCACTCGGTAGTAGTAGTAGATGAGTAGCAGTTATAGTACAAAAATATACATACACAGTAGAAATATGAACATTCTGGAGAGAGTTTTGAGCTCCTATAATATTCATAAATGGGCTGCCATCAGTGGTAAATAACTTGAGTAAATTAGGTTTTCCCTTATAATTTTGAATAGTCTTTATGATTATGACGAGCACTTGAAATAGCACACCCGTTCCTACAAAAACATCATTATGTCGGGCATATAAAAAGTCTGTAGTGCAATAACATTGCTATGTGTATCTTTATATTTTTCTTATAGTAGGACAAAGTGTGAGAGCTGTTGTGAGCGCATTATTATTACTACAATACAAGTATCGCATATAAAAAATAATAGACCCACGCATGTATGCCGACACTGCAGTCCAAGAAGAGCAATCCAATTCTTAGTGTCCCTGGAGCAAGCATATCTTTTCAAAACAGCATACTTTGGTCGATGCTTTCGTTCGTAATTTTTAGCAACAAAAGCAAAAAAGTGTAGCCATGATGCTTACTTTTTGACGCAATGTGGTGTAATAAGAGAGGAACTCAATGGTGGTGGTGAACGACCATATTATTATAAATTATAAGTATATAAAGAAGGGGTTTGATTCCAGGGTGGGCTTTACTGAATTTTCTACTTTCTCCTCTTTTTTCTATTCATTTGTTGTTCCTATCTTATCGAACGAAATGAAGCCAACAACCGACTCTTTTTATTACAGCACAGCTCTGACATCCACAATTTATATTAAGTACATTGTTCCTACATGCTGTAAAAAGAAAAATTAAATTGCATTCACATTCACATAGACACGTATGCTCAGGGTGATATTGATGAACAATATTGCCTAATTCAAAGTGCTTCCATTCAATCTTGGGGCATTTTAGCTATATATAATGGTAACAACGATTCACACATGGTTTTGAGCAAATATGTCCAATTGTTGGTTTTGCTCAGCCATTACTTGTCGGCCTTTTTTAAATTCAAGAAACTCTTTCCAAGCTGCATAAATGATGATGAAATAGAAAACTAATGTAAACTAGCTCACCGGGGTGTAAAACACGTAAAAATTAACTGACGCAGTTGGAAAGAAGAGAGAAAAGTCAAACCTTTAATCGTACATTTAGGGCATACTAAGCAAACTGTTGTATGTGCGCAATGTTTGTGTGCGTCGATGGTGTCAATATTATTGCAATACATTATCAACAAAAAAAACGAAGAAAAAATCAAGAACCGATACATATTGAATTTATTACACATCATTTTATAGCTTCCCCAAAAGGTGGAACATTGCTAGAAAATAAATCAAGTGGAATCATCTCAAAATATATTATTTTATTCTCGTTTAATCTTCTCCCTTGCCTTTTTACATCGAGAAAGTATGCAGCCGTGTAGACTTCCTGTGACTATGTTGACTAACAGGCGGTGGTGGTGGTGGCGGAGAAGAGGGCAAAAGTGAGCTGTCTTGAAAGAATTATATTTAAACATTCGCAAGTTCAAAGGAGCACCCATATAATATTGTTCTGTTTTACTGTTGAGAGATGGATCCCCGCTGTGCTGAATGAAATGCTATGTACACATATAACACAAGAAGTGAGCAGTTTTGTTTCCCCTTCTCCTCTTCTGGCTTATGGTAGCATGACATGCCACGGAATTTTCATGTTTTATGCTAAAATCCGACCATTCATTCAGGAGAAAAGTACCACAAATTCAAGTTACTGCACCCGAAAATGTTAGCTATAACTGCACATAAAAATGCTTTTTCTGTATTACGGGAATATTGTGCACGGAGGTGAATATCTGTCGTTCCACCCGTATCTACCTAATCTTTTATATTGTGTCGCTTTATATAATAATATTAGCATACACATACTACTACTGAAGAAAATAAAAAAACATGCTCGACTCGTATAAAAATGTTTAATACTGCAAACGATGCATTCTCTCTTGGTTTTTATTGGAATTTTTACTCGTTTGTATTTGATAGTAGTAGTAGTACTGAGATGTAGTCTAGATCTAGCTGGAAAAATCAATGCACAAGGAACCAAGTATGTTCCCACCAGATAGTTGGAGAATACAGGATCCGGGAAGGCATCTGCAATGTGTAAAAGAATAATATAATGGCCCTTATGCAAATAAACAACGTAGTGAGCCATTATTTTTATACATACTTGGTTGTATGTGTACCAATAAAACCCGCAAAGATGAAAGAAGTAAAAAGAATGTGTGTTGATACCATTATAATATACAAACTATGAAGAGAGGTGCGTTAAAATGTGGTAGTTATTTACTTTCTTCCACGGTGACTGTCCGCATTTATTTTCCGGCTTTCAGAGAAGTTTAGAGTTCTCCCTTATATTCGTCTACTTTTACTACTGCGTAATTATTTGCTTCTTTTTGTTTTTCGTATATTTCTTTTAAAATTGCCAGACAGTGGGCTAAAATTGCACTAGAAATTGATGACGATGACTAAGTTTTCTGCATAGTACTCACACTCACAACATATAATTATCATGGTATGGCAGTCAAGGCAGTCACCATTCAACGAGAAAATATGCGCGCCTCGAGTAATTTCCTTTAATATAGAATGTTCAGAACTCAAACTCTTCTCCTGTACTTTCAGCAAGTTTTTATTTCTCTCACAACGGCGATAAAGAGGAATACCTTAAAACGCTAGACTGCCAATTTAATATGAAACCAGATGCAGTTGTAGTGATCTATATAAACTGTTGATTTATAAAACAGCAGAAAGGTTTTTTTGCCAAAAGTTAAATAACAAAATCTACCAAGTCAAATTGGCAGTTTGTCGTGTGCATTTAAATGTATGGTTGTTGGTAGTTGTCTATCGTGGAAAAGAGTAGTTATTGGGACTGAAGAAGGCGAACGAAATGCGAAAATACTTTATTTTATTTTTCAGTATTTTTATGCTAAATTTTTTCGTTTTAAATTGGTTACGTTTATGTGCAGTGGGGATGCGCTAGATTATACGGGAATGTGTTTTGAGATTACTATTTTCAATAAATAGGATTAGCTGCGATAGTGGTTTATATCTGTCACTATTAAAAGACATGTTACGTTCCCAAGTAGTACTTGAACAACAACTTCAAACGATTCTGTTTCCTCGTTTTCCTCCGCAAAAACGTTACGTTTTATCCGTATCGCCGTACATAACCCATCAACTACAACTCACGTACATGCAAAATTCAACCGAGAGATACATTGTTGATGGTGTTATAGGGCACTTAAGTAGGATTAGCACTGTCATTTTATTTCAAAGAAACTTGGCTTGAGTCTCATTCGTCAATTTTAAATCAGCCGTGAACTGTTGTTTTTATTGCACCAACTTCTTCCTTTCCCAATTTCTTCAACCGCATTTTACGGTGAAAAAACAAAAAAGAGATTGAGATGGATTGGGGTACAAGACAAGCACAATGCATGCGCACACGTTTGAGTAATCATTTTTGCGTTGAGACCAGAGTATTGCGTTTTAGTTACTTGTAACGCATTTATATGTTTCGTATATATATATCCTTCCACAAATATTAACTATTTATTGAAAAGTTCTCGCATAATGGAAAAATCATAATAGCAATAAAGCAGGAAAACAATTGTTAATTTAAACCGTGTACTACATTTTCATATTAGGAAGCCCTTTTGAAAATACATCGTGTGGATGGTAGACAATGACTAGTGCTACTAGTAGTAGATCAAATATTTGTGTTATCTTGAGAGTCCCTGTTAAGCATCTATAGCATTAAGTAGGGAAATATTTTCAAGCATTCAAGAGCAAATAATGCTCTCTTATGTGCTACCTGGACGAGTGGAACAAAACCAATGTCTTTTTAGCTCGGATTACGACATGTTACAAATAATTAGGTATAAATCTGTCATGAAATTCAAACAAATGTTTGCTAATAAATAGGCGATATCAAAATAAATCAAGAAAATCAAGAATATTCGTATTTACGGTGCCGTCCTAACGTAAATTGTATTATTGTTTAAAAGCTTGTAAGTTAATGAGCTCGATAAATCTTTGTTGTTTGTTGTACCGACTAACCGCAAACAATACAACAATGTAATTCATAAAAATGTGCCTACCATTGTCGAGATATAGAATGTGCCTTATACAAGGAAATGTTACTGTATTTTAAATTATGTAGTTGCCAATCAATTTGGAATATTAATTTGAGTACCATTTGGAAAAAATAACTGTGACAAAAGCGTGATTACAGTCCCACATCTAGATGACATGACTGAAAGACGTAGGTGTGATATACTTTTGAGATTTGATGAGGATGAATCACATGCGTACTAACCCTTCCTTGTGTGTAAATAATTTACTAGGAGACTTATACATATAATTTCGCCCAGTCGAACGCGTTCTTACACTGTTCGAAGTTCGAACGTTATATATATGTAGTATATATTTTGTGTATTAGTAACTTGGAATATATTAGTTTACCAATTCCAATTCTACTCATGCTCATGAACTCTTTTCTGAAGCTCAATGTCATTGATTGTAATGTGAAATGCATAGCTGAATTACATTCATTTTCTTAAACTTGACTATACACACAGGAATGAAATTGACTTGTCAGTAAGTCACGACTCTGATTATTGTTTACATACCAAATAGTCATACGACAATTTGCAGCAACTTTGTCAGAATTTTCTTGTCTGCAATGCGAAATTAAAATGGTAAATATTGTATTAAGAATGTTGAAAATATAAAACGTTAAGTAAAAATGTAATCAAACGTGTGGAATGGAATAATCTAAAGTATTTTTATCGGACGCACGTACAAGCAAAAACACAAACTTAATGCAATAAAAATGATTACTTCCAAAATGAGACAAGCAAAACATTTAGAAAATAAATATTGCAAAAGGGTGCGATGGTATATAAAATCTTGAGAGTGTTGTATACAATATATCATCATGATTGTAGTTTTATTACAGTTTATTGTTTGTTACACTACTTTGCTAAATAGTATAGTGCACTGACAAGTGCATTTTTACTCGCATATTTTTTTCATGATAATATTGTGATCAAAATATGAAAAACTGACATGATCTTAAAAAGGACAAAGAAACTGCAGCAAACCTCTATATTTAGACAATCATATTATTGTACTATAATCAGAAGTGATAAGAAAAGGTACGCCAATTTATATGCATATAATTGTTCGCTCGTACGCTTTCCATTATAGCCTACACTTACATTGCACAGTATAAAATATGTTTAAATGTCTGAATTAGTTGCTGTTTTCTGTTGCGGATGTGGTGGTGAAGATGTTTTCTGTTGAGTTTTATCTGCTTGTCGCAAGTTATATAAGGAGCTATTCGAACGCTCGTTCTCTTCTTTTTTAACAAACCATTTAATTTTTACCTGACGCAAGTTTTTTTCTTCTCTATTATGTATGTAATAAAGTGCAAAACATGGTAGCATATTTTTTATTATGATTACGACTTTAGAGTACATTTTATTGCTTACGAAGGACGAAGGATTATACTATTATACACGTTTATGTGTGTCGAATGAGAAGAAGGAAACCCTATCCTGTGTCTAGCATCAGATGAAAATGGTTCCACTACAAAGCTCACTCACACTCAACTACACTATAACCACCACATAATTTATTTTTACGTCTTTATCATTGACAACGGAGAGTAAAAATGAACGACCACGCTTGTAGACTCTGTTTCAATATCATTTTTGTTTTTACTAGCTTGGTTTTCTTATACCAAGACATACGGAAAAATACACGCAAACATTCTAATGAGTCATAAAAAATGAACGCAGGTGGGAACGTCTTGATACAATACGGCGCAGCATGTTATTATTATATCAAGCAACGCATATAAGTCTACAGTTTACATAAATAAGTCCAGCAGAGGTATGACATTAATACTTGTATGGAATTCACATTGCAGCTAGCAGAATCAATTAACCTTTAGCATTGTTAATTGGACTAAAATTTGTGGAAACTCTTATGCAAATCGGGAATAGCAGAATTAATATACCCATGGTACATTAAGTTTACATTAACCATCTAAATGTTTAATTTTTACATTTTGAACTGAAATCAAAATATCTGCAATAAGCAGCTTAAACAAAGATGCTGACTGGCGAGTACGCAGTGTTAGTTTTAGTGATCTACTTATCGTGTTTCTAACAAAAAATATGTACCATATTTATTGCTGTTAGCGTCTAATGGGCAATTCATTCCACTTCTTTTTCAAAAGAAACCAGATCCTAATGGGCGTGTAAATGGCCGTTCTAAATCCAATTGAATATCCAGCAAAATACATTTTTTGCTGTTTTGGTCGGTTATATATATATGCATTGATAAGCCAAAAGTACTGTTTTATATGAGTGAAAATCCACACAATACACTCTCACACTAATACGTGGATAATTTTGTACAAAGACCATGCACAGACAGCAAGCAGAAGAAGAGGCATGTGGCACAAGCTATCATCAACAGTATCAACTTGTTGTTAAAAAGGAAAAACTATAGATCCACCTCGCAATCCCATACATTTGAATTGTATCACTTGTTATGGCTTGTACAATCGGCTTCTGTTGCTTACTGAAAAACCTCAGTAATGCGTTTTATTTGATAAAATTACACACACACAACCTGCGAAAAATGCCTCTCTGTTCTTGTGTTGATGGGCAATAAAATCCATTTCGCTCTGTCTTTTAGATTTCAGCTTGCAGAGACAGCGAGAGATGCCTTTTGCTGATCGTATTTAACGTATATCCCACCATCACTAACCAGCAGCATTAATTTATGCGCATGCATACTTGCACTTTACTTTTCCTCTTGGTGAGTTAATGGTACGTCAGATAAACTTGTATAGAATGGCGAAATGGTTGAAATGTGGACTTTTTCCACATTTCTTACCAAGTTGTTTGCAATAATTTTTAAGCTACCTGAAAGTCAGTAAATTTTATTACTTGGCTTTGATATGAGATTACGATTTGTCTCGAGCTCTGCTTAAAGGCCATTAAACTATTTAGGTTAGAGTACGATAAATAGTAAAGACGCAAGTCATTCGTCGTCGTCCAGCAAGCTGAGAATTTTATTTCATCACTGCCATTCGTTACTATACACTTATTTATTTAATGGTATTGATTTCTAGGAATATGAAAAGGAGGTACATAATTTGTGGGATTACTTTTGGCAATGATTCATTTTCAAACCAAGCTCATAGTGTTTTATTTTGATTTTTTTCTTGCAGAACTCAGCAGGAATTGACTTTTTTTACCAAAAAATAAATAAATTGCGTCAATGTGATTGGTTGAGTAAAACATTTTGTCAAGTCGTGACACTTTTCCGCCCATTTTACTGAAACTGTGGTTATGATAATAGTCACAAAGAATTACTTATATATTTATGATAAGAACATGTATTAAAAGAAATAAAATTATAAGGGAATGCAATTACTTTTTCATCTCATCATGTACAAAAGCAAAACTAACGTTAAAAAGTAATTGATAACTTAACAACATTGAACACAAAGCAGGAGTAAGTAGCGCACATCATCTAAAACAGTACCGTTTGTCATGTGTTTATGCATGCCCAATTCAACCTCGTAATAATATTTCTTGAGCAAATTCTTTTGTGAATGCTGCAAGATTATTAATGATAACTATGCTTTTATATTGCATCTGCGATTATTCAAGGATTCTGATTTCGACGTGACACGTATAAATAAAAAATGGTCCATCACAAAGACATTACACAGCACGGTTATTGTGATAATGCTGAATAGAAAGTTTCACATTAATCAAAGAATGAACAATTCGAAGATGTATTGTCACAGCATGATCCTTAAGGTAAATGGTACGAAAACAACCTAGAAAAACGTTATAAAATTTATGAAGGACACGAATTGCCCCACGATAATGAGCGTTTATATTGTACATGTCGTGCTGAGTTGAGTTTACCTGCGTAAATTAAAAAGTAGTTCAAATAACTCGTACGTGCTTTATGTTTTTCGTCAGTACAAAAAATTGGTCATTATGGAGGACCAATGCAATTGTGCGTAACGAGTCTTATTGCTGATGATAACAGTCCTCTGAAATGTGTCTGCATTTGGATATAATATCAGCAAAAACAATATTGATTTGCTGAAATAAAAATGACAAAAACTTTAAGAATAAAAGTAGCAATGAAACAAAACATTTTCAAAGAATTCACCCGACAAACATATTTCTTCAAAATAGGCTTTAATTTCATATGGGTTTCAAAGATTTGTCTTCGTGATAGGACAATCCGGCTAGTGTCCAATTCGATTCAATATAAGGTCTGTCAGGCAGTCATCATCAAATATGAATGTCTTAAAGCACGCAGGTGATTTAGGAAAATAAGGAAATGAAGGACCGAGATTAATAAATAAACAAACACAATTACTCACATTGTTAGGATAGGGTACCAAGCACCATGCTTCAAAATACGGTGTTAAGTTTGAATCTTTTTCGCATCAGGTAATTTCACGTATATACCTATGATGGTTCAGCGAAATTGTAATAGTGCGCATGCAAAAAACATTTATCTACTCAAGCCCAACAAAACATGTCCATCAGTTACCAATTTAGGTCTGTCTAAAGCCATCATTCTCTACAGAAAATGTTATAACGACACTTTTCTTGTCGTTACCTAGAGACATAGTACTGTAAGTTAGTATCCTATTGAAAATTCATTTGATATTTTCATAACGTTTTACGTTGCATGGCTGAGGTGGACAAAACAAAAGAAGAAAGAGAAAAGGATGGCCATTATGCTAACTTATTTAATGGTTCTATATCGCAAACCTGATTCGTAGCATTACATTTTTACCTTTTGTATTGAACATACGAAAAGAAATGTCTTAATCTGTATATATATCGTCAGCAATACTTGCTGCAAACATTTTACTGCACCTGACCAATAATGTTCGTAAAAGGAACATTGTATTCACCATTAATGTCATTACTATTAGTAATAAGTAGTATAACGTGCTCTGAAACTGTAACCATTAAACGAGCAATCATCATCGTAACCATGATTGGACAAAATTATAGGTCCATTTTATAAATATTAGATTTGGTCATTTGGCGTACCTGTTTGTGTATGTGTCGTATATCATTGTTGTAAAGTATCTCAGTAAAAGGCCACTAAAGTATAATGGTCGGTATAACATCACATTAATCTTTATCTCAACTTATAAGTGTGTGTCATTTGGTAACGATGACGATGGCAAGTTTTGTGACTATAGGTTTCTTCTCTGCAATAATA
Organism: Entomobrya proxima; assembly: GCA_029691765.1. NCBI lineage: Eukaryota > Metazoa > Arthropoda > Collembola > Entomobryomorpha > Entomobryidae > Entomobrya > Entomobrya proxima. The sequence continues at coordinate 16,691,386 of CM056172.1, forward strand.
CGTTTTGACTACAACTTTGTGTGGTGACAACAACAGACCTAAAAGACACCAAAACGAAATACAGAAAGCAATAATAGTCGTAGAGGTAAAACCTTTGAGGTATACATTTCACTTGTATTACCTATGCTAAATTGAATAGCTTGCTTTCATATTAAAACTGAGGACTACTGAGGAGGGGTAGTTGCTAATGAAAATATATAACGTTCTACTTATTTATAAGAACGTTGCCTTCTTGTTAAAAACTTTTTAGATGTTATTTCCTTCTTAAATGCTGTCGTTTGATCCATTGTCGAGTGTTATCAATGTATTACATTAGCATGTGTATATTTGAATACTTATTTGTGGTACTTTTACATTTTCCATCGTGGATTACCTGGCGCATTTAAAGCATTCAGACAAGATTTGGAAATGGTTTGCTCTCTTTAAGCCTTCAACTCCATTTTTATTCGCTACTGAGTAAGAGTTAGAATAGATTGCAATAAATGCTGAATTACATACGTTGTAAATGACTTTAACATACCAAACTGTGACGCTTATGTTTCAAGACTTCAAGTTTGCCATAAAAGTAATTTAAAATGAAATGAGATTTTAGTGTGCTACTAAACCATTAGTTTGTAATCCTTAATTGCACATATTTAATAGTTTTCAAGAACGTTTTCTTATATAATGACACGGCTAGATAGATCTATAATGGTAAACAATATATATGGTATAAGTCCATGAAGAGTGAATAGGAGCAACTTAGATACAACTTTGTTTCAAAACGAAAGGGAATGGCAAGTCATGCATACTGGCTTAGAGAAAATGTCCACAAACATTGATTGCCATTTAATACAGCACCTGAATTGTTATAGGGACATTGAAGCATATTATTTTAGTAATAACAGTATTTTTGTACAACATTGCCCCAACCACACTCCAGTGGCGACTGTTGAAATGTCCTTTCTTATTTACAAATTACATGAGTTTATGATATGAATATCTAAATTATTTTTTATACATTAAATACTTTTTCTATGTGAATTTAAAGTAAACAAATAAATTATGAATGCGAGTTATAATTTAAACTATGGAAACTAAGATTTTTTTTACAAAAGCAACCAGACCAGTTTGCTATGCTTTCTTACGCCGCCACGTTTGATGAAAATTGTAGAGATATTAGTTTTATCTCAATTATTCCGCACACTTGCTGGAATCGCATCGTACATAACCAGAATGATTTGAGAGCGCATATTTTTACTGATGTAAAAAAAGTTTTGCAAGCAGGGTTAAATACGTGAGCTGGTTGGGGTTTGCGTTGAATGGTTGATAAAAATTGAATTGTTTGAACACATGCATGCAATACAAAACGCATAAAAAGTTCATCATATAATATTTCGGATACATTTATACAGTGTTGGCCGCTGTAATTTTTAAGAACATAATGCTGGTTTAGCTGGCATATGACTAATATTACAATGATGATTTTATCAGCTGTGAATGATGTGATATGGTAGTTGATTACTTCTCTTATGGGCACGTTTCGTGTCTCTGCTACATGAAAAAATATTTTTAACAGCACATTCTCTTTGGTCTGTATTACAGCTCAACTCCTTTCTCGTTATCCATGAAACGCATGAAAGAGCATAGAGCAAGTCAGCAAGTATGTCCACTTTACTATATGCATCTACGCATTCTGCCTGTTCTACTCTGTCTGAATTTGAGAGAAAAAAGAAAGTAACATAAAGAGTGTCCGTTCTAGTAATAGTCCACACCATAGTACTGAGTACTGGTAGTTCCACTGATTAAACACTTTCTTTAAGAAGGTAGACAACCAATACTATGTGGAAACACGTGTGTGTTCAAGCAGTAAGCATAATATTTCATATTATGCTTGGTTAGACGGAGATTCAGTAAAAATGAAGGTAATATCAGCAAGCATTGAACAAACAACCAAAATCCATATTTATTGTTGGGCTCCAAATGCTAACAAAGAAATGCACCTAAAACTATATACGAATTTCTTCAAAGCAAAACTAAAAACTATATTATTTGAGTGCTGACTATGTGTTTGCTAGGTAGAGTTTTTTAGACACAAGTATACAGTTTCCCTGTTAAATAAAAGTTTATATCTGGATCACGTTTTAACGATAAGCTAAAGCTTACCATATACACTTCTGGGACATTAACTAGTTTAATGCATGCACTATCAAAGAAATCAATGTCCATGAACAAGAAGGTACTCCATATTTTTATACTATATTTCGCAATTTTAAACAGCTTGAAGCAAGTGTTTTATATGAATCTTGAATGTTATGTGATAAATGTAATATTAAGCTAGACCATGGTTTATAATTTAATGAAATTAAAGTTTAATAAAACGTGTACTTAGCTTATCTCTTACTTATTTCTGATATTTACTCAACAGAAATTTACTTCTTTCTAGTTTCAAACTTTCAAATGATTTTTATTTTGCTTCCCAAACATCATCTATTTATATGGAGTTCCTTTATTTTTTATTTTACCACAAATTTTACCCGACGGAGAATCAATTTTAATGAATATATTGGTACTAGAATGATATCTACAAATCTTGTTTAGATTGGGCTTGTTGGTAGGTGCATGTTGTGAGGACTACGTCTCTATTATTATACGAATGGCCTTTGGGCAAAGCACGCACGCCTGCATCACCATGTGATAGTCTGACATTGCCAAACGTCAAATTTAGTCACGATCCTAGTACCACCATTCGATTCGATATAATTTCATTGTGATTGATACAATTGAATTGAATATCTCTATGTGGCCAAAAACCAAAATGAAGGATGCGAATGTAAAATGAATAAAAAATCCAATATATCACATCACTTCTCTCAAAACATCCATAACCATTCACTGAACCAAAGTAAAATACAGGAATAAGCTAAAACTGCTGTATAAAGTAATTTTTTGCTCTCCATATTGCAATTACGAACCATTTCTGTGATAACGTCATGCTTATGATAGCATTCACATCATTAAGGTTTGCAATCTTATATGATAACCCAAAAATGAATACCTACACCAAAAATGAATTGTTGCCGGATTCAAGAAACGAGACAATCAAGCAGAAATTACACTTCACTTTATAGTAAAAACGATCATTTATCTTGACTAAATTACTCGTGAAACCTGTAAAATTGACAAATGATCAGGTGGAATGATAGAAGTTTTGAGGTTTCCTACATACAGTTATTGTTCAAAATTAGTTTTTTATTTTGTTGTTGAAAGCGATCGTCAATTCGTCACATATTCATCATTCACCTTGTTGATACAAATTTCAAATAAACCCATTTGCTTCCTTGTGTGATCATTAAAGCTTGGTTAGATTGCTACATGTACAAATGTGATTATGATTGACTGAGATGTACGTTTTACATTTATTTATTGTCGATTATTGTGAGAAAAAATCTAGATGTGATTTATAGAAAACTGACAAATGAGGAACCGCAAAATACCTAACAGTTTTTATATTATATAGTCGACTTAAATAACAATGAAACAACATAATCAGAAATAGTATCACTTCTCTTCCCACAATAAATAAAAACAGCATTTGATCAAGTAGAATCTATCAAAAAAGGTTGATCAAATTGATAGGAATGAACAATGACAATGACAATTGTGTTCATTAGCGAGCTGAATGTTCATGAGCGTGCTTGTGCTCCTTTCAAGGTTTGGAGGCAGGAAAATTGAGATGTTGTAGTGTGGACATGTATAGAGTAATTTAAGCTTTCATTAAAATCGTTATTAAATATTGAACGCAATGAATGTGTTTTGTTTGGAATATTTCAACCTAGGCAAGCCAATAGTTGCGCTAATCAGTTGTATCTTTATTTTCGCTATTTTGATAGACAAAAATCAGTGTTTTGATTTATAGTTTATTAAAATCTTGCACGCAAGTCTTAAGGACATAGTGTGCACGACTATTTATCAATTTCAATCGAAGAATGTGACCTGTTGCAAATTGGTACTTTAATTTTGTGTTCTATCTCTCTGTGTACTTTTCATCTTCTGATTACTTTTTATTTGTTTGTATTTTCTTCCATCCAGACACTGTTCAAATCGTAAGTTCATTCCTTAAGTACAATATATTTTATTGTTTTTAAGAAATGTTCCGAACCTCTGAGCAATGAGGCAAGTAACGAAAAAACTTTTTATGTCTGTTCTTAACTGTCAAACGTTGTAACTCTACTAAATGATGATAATAACAATAATATTTAATCGTGCATTAATTTAGCTCATTGCGATGATATATATCTAAACGAAGTAATAAACAAGAAAATTATTATTGTTATTATGATTTGCCTTTGCTATTTGCTGTTGGACCTGTTTATTTCACATAAACTGCGACCAGCGCTAGCTGTAGCCCTGCCGTTAAAAATGTTGCCTGTTTCTTGCACTGAATGTACACACCTTACTTGTGTCCACCAATGCATTGAACATGAACCAACCATACTTATTTCTTTTCCTATATAACATAATGTATTGTATGCCTACCTACTTGTAGTCGTGGGTGCTTTTGCTAGCTTATAAAGTAAAAAGCAAAGCTGCAAAACTAGCCGAACAAAAGAAATTTTAGAAGCGAGTTGCTTTCCCTCCACTTTGGTACTTACTGTTTACTGAAAGCGTTTGACAATTGACTATAACAAGTTGTCGGTGTGGTCTTTTGCTCCCTGTCACTGTCGAGCAAAGCCATAAGAGCAATAATAACGATAATAATAGGAAAATCCACTGAAAATTTACGAAGTTGTTCGTATATCATCAGCAGAGTGTATAGGAGTAAATAAAATAATAGTGAGATTCTTGTAACGAAACTCACAGTGTTGAAAGGTGACACGAAAAGCCGAGAGATCAGAAAGTGTAGTCTCGCTTGTGTAGTGATGATAATAGTAATGATGGTTTTGAAAATGTGTACGAGAACTTTACATTTCTCAATTATCAGCATTATCATCGTCCTCATCATAAAGAAATCATAAAATCTTTAGAGCATCAAAAAGAAAATATTACATAGGTATTATAGGAGTACATGTATAAACAAGGCACGACGAACGAAGAAGCGTAAGTCGTAAGGACTGACGGGTTGAAGTAAAAAATGGCAATAAAAGTTGCATTTAAAATAAGTGAGAAACAGGATTAGCCACCTCCAAAGGCGAAGACTTTGTTGTTTTGCAGACGTGTGCGTATGCATTCCAACGGCATGTTAACATGTTAGCATTTTATACTAGCGCTTATATAGAACACAGAAGAAAGCAGGGTGCACATTATACCATTCTGTCGTTTAATTATGATTTTTCGTACGGATAATACATTGTCATAATACGGAAACGAAGTCAGAACAGTCACATCTTTGCTCTCTGCTTTAGTACAAGCAGTATCTCAATTGAATTCGAATTTGGTCATATTCTCTACTTTTTATTTGCTATTTAATAGCATAAACGTCCTATTAAGCATTAGTTGGAGGAAGCACGAAATTGATGCTGATTGCAATTGATGTGGATTTATGACTTCGCTTTAGTGAACATTATTATCATCATGATTATTATTGCTGGCCTTTCCCTTCTTTTCTGTGTTCGTTCTCTGTTGTATGTCTCACTTTCTGTCCTTTTTTTCCTTGTCATCTATATCTAGTCACTTCTGTCATGTCAGTCATTCTATATGCCTTGGTTGAAATCATTTTATGACACTATTTGGTTATACCTTAAGCAAAGCTTCGTGTGCACCATCCTAATCTTCCTTGTAAACCATTATTATAATCCCCACAAACCGACCGACATAGTTATATAAACTTGTTAGTTGTTTTCCTGTGCTATAAAAGCTTCGGACTAGATGCATTAAGTTATATACGTACGTGCTGTAAACGACAGCTAACTTATCATCACTGTAATATATTTTCGGATTAATGACCCGTTGCCTTGAAAAAAACGCAGTGTTTATGACCAGCGGTCAATTTGTTTGGCCATTTCAACCAACTCGTAAAATTCTTTGTAAAGGAAGCCACAAGCTAGTACTGCAGAACCCTCTGCTATGCAGTATGTTTTATATGCATTCCTTCATGATGCTCAAACATGAGAATGGTATTGCACAGCAGGAATCTAATAATTTCTTTGGGAGAAGGTAAATCAGTTTCGGAAGAGGCACGTGTAGATAGAATTTTGGGATTTGGATAGTGATTTCTTTACGATAAAGGTATATTGTATTGGCTTCTTCACCTTAATCGCTTTATGAAACGTACCGAAGCACCATTCTCTTTTAAAGTGTAGTACTTGATCATCTTACCTTATTAGTTTGACAGACTGTTGTAGGCAAGTACCCATAAGCTATGTCTACATGCATTTGAATACTGAAGATGCGCTGATTTTCTTCAATTATTATTACAAACTGAAGAATCATTTAATCTAGCACTTGAATTACACTGTCTGTGGTAAAATAATAATCATGATAATGTGGATTGCGATGTGTATAAAAATGTTTAAAATTACCAGCGGGAATAACAAAAAGAACACGTAATGGGCTTAGTAATGAGCCATTTATATTTTTGAATGGCCAAAACATTCGTTCTAGCATACAGTGCTTGCAAATAAAATGCCTTTTCATGCTACATTTTGGTATTCTTATTTGTACCACCCGTGGATATCAGAAGGAAACATTAACATTAGTTTTAACTTACAGTATAAAAACAGAAAATATTCTCATTACTGAAATGGCTTTTCCAGAAAGCATATCGTGTTGGCAGTTGGTTATCCTAAAATCATAAGTTCGACGATTAAAATGAATAAAGGAATTTAGCAGCCAACCACACACTCCAGTGATACCGTATTAAACGCACATTAAATAATCCTGCAATTCTATATAACCGCATAATAAAATTAGTACCTAATGTCTGTTAGGTAGAATTATGTTCCTCGTTGTACAAAAGTTGTACAAAATTCGTATCTTCAGCACATCAATGTTTTCAATTATTATGACATTGTCTGAGTAAAATCTTTAGCTATCTCTGAATCGTTTCTGGTATTGTCTTCATACTATGGAAAACTTTAAATAAATAGTCTATTCTACACTAGTAATAATTTTAAAGTGATATAAATTTTGTTCTCGAAATTGAAAGATGAAAAATCACATAACCATGCGCATTTATAGTAAGCTAACAAAATTGCATACAGCATGCGTGTGTCCAATGAACACATATACGCCCATAAACAAGATGCATGAAACAGTTGTAATTTTTTCATGCACCGTTTTTACCTTCTCATTAAGAGTAATCTTTATGAGTTTAACTCCTTGATGTGATTCTAGTTATTTGCTGTGGAAGCGAAACATACTTTAAGTTATAGAATTTATGTTCGTTTTGGCTCGTATTATTGGCCATTTCTCCGTACAATGTTGATTTCATAGTATACATTATATTGAATTATTTGCAACTTGCAGTTTAGCAAAGGTTATTTCATGCCTTCTGATCGTCTAACAAGAATCCAATACCACATACAAACATAAGTTATGCATTTATTTTGCTATATATATGTACACTTAAAGCTACCTACATGTTTCATTTCAATGCTTCCTGCTTTGTAGACATTAATTATAGAAACAGAAGCAACTTTTTACTCGGTTTTATTGGTTGATGCAATGGTATGACCAAACCGTGTTGTTCCATGTTCTCTCTGGTCCCTGACTCTGAACTAATCATTCCAATCAGTTATGTAGTGCGCATTTCACATATGATGGAAAAATTTCACTGTAGGACGTAATTATACACTCCCACCTTTCCTGTCTTAATTTCAAATTTATTATCTTCTATTTTTTGCCTCTTTTCGTTTAATATAAAAATTGCATTGTATCCCAGCGCTAAAAATGCTATCCCTCTCTCACTTGTTCAAGGGAAACCAACGAATAAACATAGAAAACATTCATGTACCATAGCTTTAAAGGTATGTTAATTTGCAATGGGTAGTTTTCGTTTTCCTAATTATTATTGTTTCATTTTGTCTTTTCTTACTGTGCATTAAATTTACAGCTGGCAGTAGCAAGCGAACGCAAATACTTTTACTATTATTTGCTTATGCTTACCCCGTCTATAACAACTTGAGGATTTTTACTGCAACTTTAGTATTAATGTAATGGGAGGCAATATAAATTGACATTCGATATATGGAGAGAGGAAAACGAGTTTTTCACATTTTTATTAGCCTCTTTAATACAATGCTAGCAAGGGAACTGTAATAAAAAGTATTAACATTGTATTGCTTGCATTCTAGCATACGCTTGCATGATGCCCAAGCAAGATTTGAATGCATATGAAAATTATAATTGCCAAATAATAATAAGAAAAAGCTAATTACATAAATTAATCTACTCGTTGCATCGGAACCCTAACGGAATGTTCGATGATGCATTGTCTAATAGCATTCAGTAAACGTTGTGCGTGACGTAAACATTTATAATGATATTTAATATTGTATTTATACATTTGTTGTGATGAGAATTTATATCTGCGTACCTGTGTACTAAAAGGAATCACATATAGTGTGTCATAATAATACAAAAAGTGATAGACAGTCATTTCTAAAACAGTTTACATGCAGCGCAACCAATCGCAAGAGTCATATTAGATTAAGCTAACCCTCAAAGAAGATGATGATGTGCATCATCATGTTTATGATGAGTAGCGTGTATCCATCTACTACCTCCTCCTCGGTTGCTAGTTTGTCTGAGTGAGTGTTGTTTATTTGCAAAGGTACAAGATAATTATTGCCTCAGTGTTTTACACACGTACATTAAAGTAATTGTTCCGAATAATTGCACACACTCACTATAATGAGAGTTGTTCTCTTACGTATGTATAATTCTCTAAAATGTTAGAATAGAATTGAAACTAACCTATCATCATATACATGGGAATATCGGAAGCAATGGTAAAAGCAAAAATAGCAGCATCTCATCATCATAAACATGGTTCAGCCATTCCTTTATTGCGTGTATACCATCTTGTTAATTACATTTAATGCAGAGTTAATTATCATTCGCAACTGCCTCTTTATTGTGTATACATTATCCATACAATTAACTGACTGGTTATTGTGAGTTTCTCAACTGGGTTTTTGCGTAGTGAATTCTGGAAAATACGTCCTCCTACTGTGAGCTATAAAAGTGGCGATTATGATGATGGTGAAACAACATTGGCGTGCTAAACAATACTGCACCACACCTAGGGTGTACCTTGCCACATTGTTAACCGGTAGAACTTCATGTATAATGTATGCAGGGTAGAACATCTAAGGAGAAAGCCCCATTTATTGTTGTGGATTTGTATTACTCACACAACAATTGTTTCCTACGTTCTAATCATAAGATTCGCCAATAAGCAATTTTATTCTGGCATTCAATTCACCATAAAAATACTATGAGATATAACCAATCTAATACCAGGAATCATTTGGTTTATTATCATGCTTAACTTCAATTCATATCTAACTGATTTGCGCATAGTCAAGTAATGGATAGATTGTAATTACTGCACACATTGCCAATTTATGTAATACTGCAAATAAATACTGCTTTCCTACTTACTAAAATAAAAATTTGTTAACGTTTTCTCTATAGTTCTTTGCTTCTATAAGCACAGCGAATGGTAATTTCAATCATATTTTGTGATACGTATATACAAACTAAATAAGTAGGTTTCTTGTTTTGCATCCTCCTCTTTGCAGAGGAGGTGGTACATAATCTTGTTCGTAAAAGCAATCATAATCATAACGCATAATAAAAGTGCTTATATAATGTGTGTAGCGTGTAGCACCATACCAGCCGCCGACGACGGCGACCTTCTGGCTCCTTTCATTTTTATTGAAACTTACCCTGTCATTATTATTAGCGATGATTGCAGTGTAATTCTGTTTTAGTATTTCATTTTTTTCGTGGTTCAGATTCTTTTTTCCCAAGCACGCCTTCTTTTTTTCACTCACGCTACAGTGTTTGTAAATATGAATTATTGTTGTACTGTTTCGAACATTGTTTTTAAGCTTGTGGTGGTTTGAGGTATCAATATAACTAGATATGTACCTATTTTAGTTAGAATCTATCCATGCACATTATTAGAAGCCAAGGACATGCGACCTTGAGAGCATCGGGAAATAATTTATACTAGGCATTGCAGAAGTGTTTCAATACGTACAGTGTACGCAACGCTATTGCAATTTACTATCATTATTTTCATTCTATTGGTAATAACTCATAAACTACTATACAAAATGTGTGTAAAAAATGTGATTTCTAGTTGATGCTGAACGAGATAGGAATATTAATTTATGAGTTATGAAATCCAGTCATAATCGAGAGTGGGAATGTTAGGATTTTGGCCAAAGAAAAACATTGTACATTTGGATATAACATGTGTACCTTGCAATAAAAGAATATTTAATATGTTTGTTCTTTAACAATATGCTGTTCCACTGTTCAGTATAATATTTTATACTAAAAATAAGATTTTATCCATGTGGTCTACATGTAATATAAAAAACCATCCATACTAATCGTGAATGCAGTAATAAATAGACAACTCACACGTCGGTTTACGAGTATCTGTTGAGACTCCATTCCATTGCAGGAGATCAAAGTTTCGCCGTGGGCTTGTTCTTCAATGCGTCGTATTCCTCATCGTTAACGTCATATTCTGCCTGCCTTCTTACAAAAACGTGTATAATTCCATTTTTGATTCACAGGGCTAGTTGGTGGTACATTTATCATACATAGAACTGGTACAGCCTTGCATGAAAACATCATTTGTTTTTCAAGACATCCGTAACAACCTTTAATAAGACAAAATAGGAACAACAATGAATGATTACATATAGAAAGCTATTGTAGTAGCCATAATAGACACTTTCTATTATTAGTAGTAGTATTCTAATGTTTTACTAGTGTATTAGTGTTAAGAGTTAACTTACGAACAAGCCAAAATGTTTACGAGAGTTATCGAAATATTTGGATGTTAAGGATATCTTCCGTATTATGGACCCAAACTCGGCAAATAGTGTTAATTTGAGCTTAACCTGTAGAAGAAAAATTATACCGATTTAAGTATTTAGTTTGGTTTTAGCTGAACACAAATGAATTTAACTGTTTGGATGATTTTACGACATGATTAATACGAATGTATTAAGGTTCCACTTAATTTAAATGTATGTTCTAAAATAAAGGGATTCACTGAATTGAAGCTCTCCAGTACAATGAAAACGTTAGAGATCCTTTCCATAAATACACACATGATGTACACTTGTTTTATGCTTTATTGACCAATAAAGATAATCTTCAGAAAACTGTAAACACACTATAAGCAGTTGAGCAGGGCTACCTTGGCAGGTCTGGCCTAGTCTGAAGTTTGAAAGCATTATGTTTTACTGCTTGTTTGATGTTGTAAACCGGAGACCGACAAAACACTACTACAATACTAATAGCTCGCATGATACAAACGCTTTAAAATTCATCGTATTTCATGTTGGCCATTAAAAGTCAATTTTAAATATGAATAGTTTTACAGCTTGAAAAAAAATATACCATCTCAGGGGAGCTTCTTTAGTTATCTTAAGCGTTTCATCGTAGGGGAGCAAAATTGTAGACAGTAAAATACACGCATCTCTAGCTGGTATAGTTTTCAAATTTATGTTCTTTCTGGTGTTAACAGTCCCTTTTTATGGCAGAACAAGTTGTACTTTCAGTATTATTTATTATTACCGTATTTATCTTTTACATTCAGGCGTGAAGTATATTGTAAAATTAATTGGTTGTTTATAGAGTAGTTTATGTTTACGAGCATTTTTGTGGGTTTATATGTACTGTGAGCTTTCACTGTGTATACATTTACTGATTTACTCAAGTTTTATTATGAGCACGCTTGATCTAATGAACTATAAAAATTACTATTTAATACTTTTGTATACTTTTCATTGTACGTATAAACAAGCAACAATGTAGTGGATAAGATTAGTAATCAGGGCCAATAATGCGAGCAGAATCAGATAAATCAATCAATAAGACGTGGCAACATTTCTGCAAGCAAAATAGATAATTTATTAAATAAATAGAATTATAAAATATATACCTCTTCCAATAGTGAAAGCAGTGAACGTTTGAAAACCGAGCAGACATAATAATTAATTAAATTTGAAAAATATCATAAATCTAACTGTTGATTTACAATACTAGATTAAGTTTTCCAATTGCAAAAGTTTAGGCAAAAGAAAACCTATTTAGTGTAAGTTATCCTGTAGCGAAGTGCTTCAACTTGTGGAATAATTTGCATACTGCATACAGCGCTCAATCATGGAATGCGAGAAACTAGTGTCTATTGCTTTCATGATACTTTTGACTTTGTGCTTGCATGAACGGAACATAATATAACATACCTTATCATATATTGCTATTATTCACGCAAACATTAACTCAGTTCGGGCTACAACATAAATCCGGGTGTATGTCGTCCACACCAGCAAGACGTACATAATTTCATTTATTCCAAAAATCAACATTGAATATTTTATCGAGAGAATCGTTTTCAAACGACAACTACCACACCACCACCCACTTTAGTCATAGTGTCTTTTTCAAATTCTCCACAGGATAAATAAAAATACGAGTGTCTAATATGCAATGTGAACAGCTAGTTGCTGATAAAATAAATAAATAATTCAGTTTTAACGTATCGAATGAATTTATTTATTTGCATGTACTATCTTTCAAATTTTATAGAACTTCATACCATATTATAAGTTATCAAAATACAGGATTAAGCAGACTGGATTTTAGATTATATACCTAATTGGATACAGGTAGACAAGTAAATTGTAATAAAAAGGCAACCACAAATTTTTTAACGTTGCTCTGCTAGTGAATATGAGTAAAGCGTTTGGTTAGAGATAATATGCAGATTGACCATATAACTGCCAGCCTTGTTTATCATTTTTGTCGCTTTTATTACAGCTCGATACAATTGTATTCACTCAATTCACAGTATGATATTGACATAACATGAAAAGCTTTACATTCTTGACGTCGTCGGCATCATAGTCAGCATCCCTATCACTGCAGGCTTTTACTTATGAAAGTAATGGTGTTTCAAATTCAGGTTGAATAGTTGAACTTTTTATCTTCGACTGCATCAAGCACAACATACGTTATCTATTATGGGTTGGTCATTTTTTAAATGTGACTTCAATCACTTCTTACTGACTTTATGTTTTATTACCATTTTGCAGATTCTTGGTGAATCCGAGTATATAATGCAGAACTTATAAACTTTTATGCAACATTTGCTAGCACAAGTTCATGATTAGCCAGGACCAGTTGTGCAGGTAGTTGTAAGCTTTTCATAGGTTTTATAAATTACAAAATTGCGACAACTTTATCAAAATTATCATATATCATAATTAATGGCAATATTATAATGATTGATTTTATATTGCCATATGCATTCAAAACTTTGATTGAAGCTTTCGATAAAAATGCTAGTCACACGAAAGAAAGTCATGCTTAAATATGAGTACATATACAATATACGTTTATGTCCTAATACTCTAAGATTGAAATGAATTAAGTGGGTATCAGTTTTAGATTGAAATCTTAACAGCAAATTTAAATGGAATCCCAGACTTGGTATTTTTGGATGTAATTTTAAGTTGTACAAAACATTGAATTATCATGTACTTTTTTTATGATTGACAATGAGCAAGCTTTTGCTTGCGTCAATTGTTACCATATTGTTAGGTACTTGTTTTATTGACTTATGTTGCAAGTAGAAAATAATGGTCAATTCTCAAACATGCTGATATCTGCCATTGTTTGCTTGCGCATAATACTACAGTCTGCCATTGTCTCCAAAAATTATTAAACTTTGTAGACTTTGTAATATACGAGGAGACAAAAGTTTTAACACCATTGACCACATCATTGTTGAGATGCATGTTGATAAAACTCGTTGCGTTTGAATGTCGTACCTTTTAGTCCTTCTATCTAAGCATGCAACCCAACACCTTCGCAACAAATCTATGCTCATTTAATGACAATAATTTAATAGTTAAAATATCATTTAAAGTTTAAATGACATATTCACCAAGTATAAAAAGTGTTCATTTTTGGATGCATTGTGTGAATTTATTCTCAACAGCACGCCAATAATGATGCATAAATTCATTATTTTGCTCCTAGCACACATTAAACCTTTAAATGTAAATCATCACGCTAGTTTTCTGTTTTTGCAAAACCCAAACAATAGGATGAACGCTCTAGTGAAGATTGATAAAGTGATATGACAAGTCATTTTCCGTAATGTCCTTAATTCAACTATATACAAAAAACGTAAAAACCGTAATGGATGGGCCAGATTATGCTAAATATTTGTACAAACTGTTCATTTAGTTATTACGAGATAAGATTTAATTCTTCGTGTCATGAAAGCATACTAACTTTATTCAATTTTTTTATACAAAATGTATCAGCTATGCTAAGAGTGTTTGTTATTTAGTTTCTATTCTTTTTTGCGTTAAAATATGTTGTTATAAACATTGCAAAGAGACAATAATGAATGTATAAAATCCTGCTTACACAATGTTTAAAACGATGAATGGGGCACTAATGCATTCTGTTAGCTCACACTGCAATGCAGTTTTATTTCCATTTAGTTGCTAGCATTGATCTTTTCAAAAGATCGTGTAAAATTCCAGCCTGCTTTTTTGTTAAGCCATTATCTAGAAAGGGTGGCAATTTTAACTGAAAGTTATCGTAATCGTTAGCATGAACATTGAACTGCATGTATTTTCTTGTAGTGAAAGCATTCTTTCATATTCTTCTTAGAATTCTCTACTGAAGATAGCATTCTAAGCAATATTTTAGTAACTCGGCTCATGAAAAGTATTTTAGGGTTAATATTTCTCCAACAAGATTCTTATCGATGGTTCTAAGCATGTGATTAATTTCAAGATCTAAAACCGAAAGATTCTCGGCAGTTGAAAGTCGTATGTTCTAAAACAGATTCCCATGCTCGCGTGTAAACTTTGTTTGTAATTTTCAGAACACTGAATGGTTCTTTGCACAAGACGCTTGAAATTTTCCAGAAAGAAAATATATATTGCCTGCGACTGCCGTAGTTATATTAACCCGCAAGGGGATAGAGAAAGAAGAGTAATACAAATAAATAAAGAATGAAAAAATGAATGTGCCAGAATGATAAGCCAAAGTAATAGTCGTAAGTTAAAACTATGTGAAATCCCATTTCATTCCAGCGTAGATGTGGCCGTTAAAGCAGTTAGAAAATGCACAAAGTCAGCATTTAGAAGCTGTAAAAGAAATGTGGCAAAAGTGCATCACGTCGTCTGGTTGACATTTTATCCTCTAGTGAATGTTATATACGAGCGTTAGGAAGCATGTGCCAGCAAGTAAATTGCCTTGAAAAAACGTTACAACATCAGTTACTCACTTTCATATACTTTTACTTTATTTTTTGGATCCTGCTAACTAACGAGCTTCACTTGAATTTTCAACTTGTGAAAAAGCAAAATAAGCTCATCAGAAACTTTAATTTCGGGCAGTCATGTTGGGGTTGGATGCTGAAGCACAAGGCACGATAAAAATTAGAGAGGAAGATGACAACATGGATACATTCGAAAAAAGTAACAAGCAGGAAAACGTGCATTCACATAAATAAGCAGTTTCTTCGTAATAAAAGGCAATGCATGTGTATAAAAGTGTTTTTGGAGTAGTAACATGACTCAACTTCTTTGCCAGGCGCGCTTTGGGGAATGAAATGTATGTATAAATGGGAATGGCTATGATAGGTAAACTGAGAAATACAGAAGAAGTAATCACTGAAACTAAAGCACTGCATTATAAAATAGAGTATGCAAAATGTAAATACGTTATAAAATAGATTCCGATCGACTTTTCGATTAGACGAGAACGCAATTTAATGGAGCGATTAGACCCATCTTCAATGATGCTGACTGCAGCAATTTCGTTTTATTTTTTCAACAAGAAATCCCACATTTTATTTGTGAGTTTTACAATGAATCACAAAAAAGGTTTCATCTAAATATTTTCACAGCAGAAAAATTATCAAGCTTACTGAAGCGCCAACAGTTGTCGTCATCATTGTGATCATCATAGAAATCAAATTCACGGTGACTGAAAACTTTTATTTCCTTGGAAAGCAATATTATAGTGGTGTGTTATTGCGCAGGAAATGAGCGCTTTAGGGCTAGTAACTTTGGGATTTCATGTTTTTTTCTTGGCAGTAGTGCACAAGAATGTGTACTAGTTGGAAAACTGATGATGGTGAATGTGGCGATGGCGAGAAAAATGAGAATAAGCAGGTATTGAAAACTCAGGAAGTGTAAGAAAGTATCTCAAGTAAAGTTCTGTTATTTTTTAAGCAAAATAAATAATAAATTACGTTGGTAGTGATATTATGTTTGAAAATTTTGAGGTTTTGCTGTGCTTGCGGTTTATTTATGGATGAGTGATTCAAGTCGTCATCATCAAAGATTAAGAGACATGTCGTTTGAAAATCATTTTAAAAATAAAGCAAGCAATTTGAAGCACAGTGAGTTTAAAGCTATAGATGTGTTATATGTACCTGTTTCTAACGTTGTTTTGATAACAACTCAGCTATTGGTTTTCAAGATACAATGCATTTATGATTACTTAACCAGATATGTTGATTTAACACTAAGCAAAGTACTACTGATTTTAGATCAATGATACTGAATTGTTAATTTTGAAAATGGTTACATTAATTAGTCTCTAAAAGAAACAAGCTTAAGAGAAACTTTACGTGTTCATTCATGTATGCACACGAAAAGAAATTCAGGATTCTGACTGAAGCATATATCTATTTCAACTATACGGTGACTTTTATGCATGGCTGATTTTAAAGAAATGTTTCATTTTGTCGCTGATGATGAGAGAACATGCGGTATACATTTTATACTAATAACAGTTGTACTTGTGAGATTGTAGTACCATAAACTAAAGACATGTCGATTTACTCCTGTCATACGCTTCAAATCTTTTTTGGGTCTAAAATAGAAGCGACTGTCTATTTACCAATGGAAAGATATAATTTGTACATTGTAATAATGACGATGAAGCACAACATTTTATGTTTATATCTTTATTACATACTTTTGCTGCTGTATACTAATGCTGATGTGCACTTTTTACCTCTTCAAGGTTTGTTGTTTTTCCTCCTTTTTCTTTGTCTGAGAACAAAATAAGAAAAAATACTTGAGACTATTATGGCGCACAATTATTCTTGAAACAGAAGATAAAGGTACAATATTTTGTACGGATATTAATATTGTTGGCATTTTTTCGAGCAACCTACTGGTAGGATTTTAATATTCATAATATCACTATATTATTCGTTTTTGTGCATTTCATCATTCTACTATATGTATGATTATTAGTCACCTATTCAGTGGTAGTTACCCTGCATTTTTATTAAGAATTTCTGTTAATTAACTTGATTATAGCCAATTTGCAGATGAAATTCTTCATTCCAACGATATATAATGACAGTTTTCTGAGTGCCACCGTGATAGCAGTACTCACAGTAAAAACTTTTCATTATAAATGAATATCTTTGCTTTACCAAGGTATATTATGTGATAAGCATTTTTGCATTTTTCTTGATAGTCATTTTTGTATATTGTAAATTAAGATATTCTCAACGAATATTGCGGACTTTTATTTGGTATTTTACATAAAAATTGAGAATTTAGTTTGAAAATTGCTTGTCAATCAAACTTATTTACCTTTACAGGCAGTTGTTTTCGTTCTCATTCTACTGACTGATGTTGGTTGTATTTTATGTTTCTTTGCGAGAGTATGAGTAACTGTTTACTC
The DNA here is from genome assembly GCA_029691765.1 of Entomobrya proxima. Lineage (NCBI taxonomy): Eukaryota > Metazoa > Arthropoda > Collembola > Entomobryomorpha > Entomobryidae > Entomobrya > Entomobrya proxima. The sequence continues at coordinate 16,709,296 of CM056172.1, forward strand.
GATGTTGGCACTGTAATGTTGTATTATTAACTTTTACAATTGTATTGAGATATCTAACGATGAAGTTAGAAGAAACGAAGGCGACCACCCACAGGCTTGATGAATATTAGCGAATCATTAAAACAAGAAATTCCTCATTCAAAGGGGAATATCCTGCAGTTGATGGTAATAGACATTAGTAGTCAGTCCACATAGAAACATGTGAATGTAAAGCGCAACGATGTCCGACTGTAAATTTGATGTGTATAATGATTATGATTGTGAACATTATTACTTTACAACAACTACAGACTACCTTGTGCAGCAGCGCAGCGCAGTAAAAACACTGTTGATTCCGGATTTAGTTGCTATTTGTCTCTTTAGGGATATTTAGGAGTCATCGTGTTTTGTCTAAATTTTTTGCTATTTTATGATGATATGCCATTTTTCTATATGCAGTGATTCCGAGATGCAATCAAAATATCCACGGATATATGATAGATTCACTATCTGCCTTCTTCGTTTCATTTTAAGGTTCTCGTTTTTGGCTGTACATTACAATAATGGTCGGGGATGAGTAACGTATCACGTGTCCAAGATTGCACACTTGAAGCCCCAACATTAACATAAGTCACGACTTGTTTAAACAAATCGTTGGGATTTAATGTGCGTTTAGTACAAGATAACGTGTTTTTTCTTTTTGATGTGAACTTAATGGGTGTTCTCTTGAAACATCTTTAATGTAACCCAAGCATTCAAGGAGGTCTTTGAAATATAGTTTGCTAAATGATGACAGAAAAACTATAATAACAAACTAATTGCATCCAACGTTTTGAGTCCAACAGTACCTTTTCTATTTCAGTTTCCTACATTTTTATCATTAAAAATAATTTTAAAAAAACATTTAACATTTCTTTTGTAACTTTGGTTGATTTGCATTCTTTATTGTATGAAAAAATCGTGCTGTATAAAGTCTATATACGATGAAACAACAACATGGCTATCTAAATTCCAATGTTTGCAAACTATGCTTATCGTAACGATGTGTAAAAACCAAGAAAAATGTGGTGATTTGCCCGTCATCACCAAGTATTGTTACATATTTTATGTGAATTGTGGCCTTATCTATGAACACGGTAATCATGGTGTTGGAGAAGCACAGTGTAGCCTAGTGCAATGCAATGAGTGTATACTGCTTGAGCTAGCCTGGAAGACTTTAAGAGGATTTTTACGCAATTTCGGTGGGTGCTTCCATTGTAATATAAATGTGCTTTATCTACAGTAAAGTTGGAATGTAAAGTGACGTCCATGATGTTAGCAAATGTGTAGTACTAAACTTTATTTAGGGTCAGGGAAAACAGAGTTATACGATAAGTTGGATAATCTTGCCATCATCAGAATGTAATGCATCTCCCCGTCTCCGTTGGGTTATGGACTATATATAACCATAAATGCATTGTCTGCTGGTGTAGTTTTGTGTACTCGCTTCTGCTACACTGTTACTTTTACTTCCTAAACTACCCTCCATAATACATTTGACGGCACTAAATATGAGATGTGCTTGTAAGCCCAGAAGAACTGTGGAAGAGAAGTTACTTTTGTTTGTCTGTGCGTTGTAAAATGGTAGAGGTTTATAATATGACTCAAACTGTAACTCTCGCACTCTCAGCAACACCGAATAACACTAAAATAACAACCCCTTTCATTGCTCATTCGTAGATTCAAGAAGTAGAAAAAGATGTAAAGCAGAAGCTACTGCCACCGAATCTAGGGAAATTACGTACAGAGTATAATATTATATACGGGGGCTTTGCACAAACGAATGCGTACAAGTTTACTTGCCTCTTTATAAGCCAGCTAGAAACGCGGGCATAACACCAAATGCATCCTTCAAAGCAAAATAAGAGTTTTAGCTGTCTATTGACATTTGTCTTGGTTCATTTTATGTCCCTTCATCATTGTTTTATTACCTTGGAGGGTCAAGTTGAGTCAAGTTTTTTTCACATTCGAAAGAAAATCCTTTAGTTTGAATGAATTCTTTTACATGGAAGTACAATACATAACTTGGTGTTATACGATATTATATGCGCACCAATTCATCAAAGATATCCAACCAAAACGAATGCTATTGTAAAAAATAACTTTGTTTTTTTGCTTCGTACAGTGTTTTTCTCCCTCTTTTACTGTGCTCTGGGAATTGAGATATTTTCTTTAAATCCTGGTATTCCACGGAGGTGAGATGGCCAATTCGACAGATTTTTGGATGAATGCTTTGAATGCAAAAACAATATAGTTCTAAATCCTAGACTCCCATGCTTTAAAATTGCAAATTATCTTAAAAGGGTAAAAATATCAATAAAATGCATAACATGAATGTTATAATTAATTTCTAAAATGTCACAAAATATGAAAATGGTAGCAATCAAATGCAAGGAAAAAGCATCCTACCGTTTATAGTTGGATAGTACTTTCAAGAAATATACGGGAGTGTTTTGTTTGGGGCTTGTGGTAACTGCCCTCAAACTGTTAAACCGAAAATTCCGAAAGATACCACCCTTGTTATTGTTTAAAAACCTACCGCCTCAGAAACACATGCATTTCTTAAAGCCTGCGTCATCATTTTTTTTTGCCAGACAAGAGTTCACATTTAAAACTGTCTACTATAGTAATGTCTAACCAAACCTCAAAAGAGCTTATAAAAGCTATTCATAAAGCATAGCCGTGGACATAACGAATAGACTAAATCACTTTTTCTTATATATAACGACTATTCTTGCTTCAATGAAACTGCTCATATTACTTTTCATCGTCATCATCAACACACGTATGTCCTATACTACACACAGGAAAGTTAAATTTCAGTGTCCATAATGGAACTCTATATATATTCGGATATATTTTGAACTAAAAAAGACTCCAACAAAAGAAAGAAAAACTAAAAGCAGTAAAGAGTGAGAGAAGACAAAATGGAGAGAAAGTGAAGCTCATTTCCTTGAAAAGTTTTCGCTCAACACAAATGTTCCCAGGGAAAATGGGAATGGATGCTGGGAATGGAATGAAATGGCTGTTGGCATGTGCAAGAGGAGAAAATGCTAATATTCAGTCGTTCCATGGCAGTTCCAAAGGCACATTATGCCCATAAGAGAGAGGAACAAGAAAATAAGAAGTTGAACAAAAAGCTTTCAGGCGTATATCCTGTGTGTTCCTTTGCCCCTCCAAAATGTTCTTTTATACACTGTTAGAATGAAATTTTACTCGTTTTTTCCTTTCATAAATCCATATATACCTCTACACCAGTTTCTCTGTATCTTGGTCGTCTTATTGCGACTATCTTCACTATTCAGTCTTCTTTTATACTAAACGAGCATCTTAAGACGAGGACGATAATGGTCCCCGAAAAAAGGCATCCATATAAGGGAATAAGGCTGTTTGTGCAGTTTTTGTGCAATTCGATGGCTAATACCATGAAGATGTAATGTAAAAGATCCCTACTACTGTTGTAGTAGTTTCTTCTGCTTCAACAGCTAAATGTTCTTCTTAAGCTTCACATAGAATGCTCTAATCTGCGGAGGAAAGCTGTGCTCGGAATAATGAAATGGATGTTTTAACAAAAAAAGTTTCTTCCTTTTTTCCTTCTTATCCCCTTGTGTTTGATAGCCGGTTTTCTCCATTTTCATCCTTTATTCTCATTGTGTCCTTTCCTATTTATTTCGTTTACTCTGGGAATTAAAAACAAAGTAGAGCAAAAACTTACTGGATAATATAAATGCACACGCAGATAATAGAAGTTTCTCTTTCTTTCTTTTAAGAAGACTTTTACTTTGGATTGTAACTGTGTGAAGAATGTACGGCTAAACATTTCATTTTCATTGTTGTCTGTTGGCTCCAAATTTTCTGCTTAGTAAGCTCTGAAAAGTCCATTATTAAGATGGCGTGTATATATAATAGGTTTAGTGGGCTCCATTAATGTCATCCATTTTTGTAAATGGCTAGGAAAAAAGTTCTGTACAATATCATTTTCCGCTGATATTGCTGTGCAAAGAAACTGATGTATAAACTCAAGGTTTACTTATTTAAGGCATCCATCACATGACGATTTTATTCCCCAAAACTGCTCTAGTATTCCATTACAGTGGTCGTTTGTCTTGATATAAAAGCCAGAAATGTTGTACATTTAAAAAATGTGAGCAGTAAGTTTTAGTTGAAAGAGACAGTCGAGAGGAACGAGAGGTTATTTTAGCATAATGTAACTTTGAATTGAAACGACTTGCTGCTGTGCTGCTTAGCTTAATAAATACTGAAATAAACGTCGTTTTGTGTATGAAAAGTCCATAAGTATGCAAATGAATGTAAAAAGAGAAAGATGAAGAGCGAGAAATTGTGCAAAAGTACGCCGGGCATATCAATGTATATTATATTGTATATACGCACACATTGAGCTTTTGTAGATAGACACTATAGTGCCATGTAGAGTGTGGTTTGTTTTATATAGTTTTTCATTTCACTGCACATCAGGTCGTTAGTGCCATCAAAGCAAATGCATTCATTCATTTACCCCAAGATATTATTATTTGCCACATTTAATATATCAACAAAAAAGCAAGCCTAAAACTCCCAGTATACCCCACACATTACGTCGTGTGTACACTGAGAGAAGTTTCTGTTTGTAGATAGCATGTTATCACAAGCATACTGAAGGCCACGAAAGTTTTCACATCATTTTATTCCCGGAAAGTAGACTAATTTTTCATTCTTAATGGCTTGGTATCAGTTTCATTCCCATTCTGAACAGCTCTCGATAACTATATTGGAATATTTTAATGCTAGTATACAGAGACAAGACGGAGAAAAGTAAAGGGAAATGAAAGTGCATATAACCACGTCATGCGTTATTCCATAATAATATTTCTGCTGTGTAAACGTCTTTTTCCACCCTCCTTCTTACTTCTTGGATGCTTCGTGGCCTGTTTGGGAGACCAGTGAAACTTTCCTTCCTCTGTTACGACCAACTAAATGGCAGAAACAGGCATTCGTAATCGTAATTTATACGACACTAACGGTCAATTAAGGCACACGGCTGGTGCTCATATCGGGAAAACTAAATGTGCACTTCTAGTATTAAAGGAATACTTACTCTATTTGCCACCACACTGCACTGCACTGCTGCTGCACTCATGTATTAGTTTTTTATATAGCATTATGGAAGAAGAGAGAAATTACAAGACTCCATTGAAACTTTAAGAAGAGTGAGCAGAGTGAATTCACATTGAAAATGTGCATAAACAAATATAAAGCCTCCTTCCACTCATGTCATCATCGTCATCATGATCATTCGTTGTAGAAGCCATTTTCTCCCCGAAAATCGGTCTCCTACAGCCCACTACTTTTTTTTGTAACATTTTTTTCTTGTTACCCTCCTCCTGCGTGATGTTTGAGTGCGGCCACGCTACTGCACACGTATACCGAATAGTGTGCATTTTACACTCCCTCTTTAAAACTTGGGACTGTATGATACTTATGTACTCAGTTCACGCTTTCCACTTGAGTCCTTATAAGAGAGTTTCTATCTCATAATGGCATCGTTTATAATAACCATTTCTGAGCTGGCAAGTTGGAATACTAATGACTTGAATGAAAGTTTCTCTCAATTTTTCGGTAGGTTCATGTTGCATTTTAAAACAGTCGTATCTATTTAGATTAAACCCGAAAAACAAGTAGAACGATTATAATGAAGAGTATATAGGAAAAATATAAAAACTGCATCAAATCAAGCAGTCAAAAATATCATATTTGTAGAAGTTAAAGCAAATTATATATTAATAACTTAGTAGACGGGGACGATGCAGTATTCCCCGTCTATTCAGATGGCAAATGGGGAATTCAGACATTTTACTCTTTTTCTATTTTCATTTCTTAAAATTTGATTAGTTTAGAGTTAAATTTTGATGCATTTTAAAGTATGCTTCATGTTCTTTGGTGAGTTGGAAAAGCATGTATGCGAATGAAATGCAGTGAGATCGCAGCAGTCAGTGAACGAAAATAATAATATTATACAATAATTACTTCATGCAAGTAGTTTTCTCGGATGAGTTACGTTGTAGTGCTTTTAAGCTTTCTTTCTTTATGAAGTCGACTACTGCTGCGTAAAAATGGCACAAGTTTAATGAGTTGGAAAGCATTTGACGTTTGCTTCCAGTGTTGAGAGGCTCCTTTCCTTGAGTGTATGTGTACTTCTGTAAACCTCTTTAGGGATGCAAGATGAGAAAACTCATTTCAAAGAACCATCCAATCCTCAATCTCCCACTTGATTCAAAGGATATACGGCTATCATCAGAACAAGTTACTGGCAGCTCAAGTTGGTTTGGTGGTACTTTACCTTATTATATCACAACATACATCAGCAGGTCGACGGGCGAAAGTTGCCTTTTTTCTCTTATAAAGCTATAATATATAAATCTACTTAAACTACATCTTTGATGCTCATGGAGTAGACATCCACAACTGCCTTTATTACAAATATAACCAAAAAGCTGATGGCGAGTGTGAGAGTGTGTTCATCCTTCGCATAAAAACTTTTTCTCTTCTTTTTTGCCTACACTCGTTTTTCACTTTTTCCCCGTCATATCTCCTTTCTGATGTCCGGGGAAAGCAAGAATAAGAGAGAAAAATCCTGAATGTCGGCAATTTCGCTTTCGTACCCTTGCAAGAATCTTCATAATAGCCTCTTTTTCATACTTGTTCTTCGCATACTTTGCCACCATATCATGCATATAACATGCACAAAAAGTCAGAAAGTTTAAGCAAGGGAGAAAATAAGATGTTGCTTGATCGTGGAGAGGTCGCAGGGTTACTTTTGCTTGCCATACATATTCCACTGCGTCTGATTCCAACTTTTTTTTGCGGAGTAGTAGTGGAGGTGGTGATATGACATGGCAGCAGATGCTTTTAAACAGACATTCATAATATTGTACAAAATGAAGAAAAATAGTACATTCAAGTGTGTGTACGGAAACTGGCTAACAGTATTAGATTATATCATGAACACATTTTTTGTGCACATATACATGCAAGAAAATGCCCACTTTGCTCAAGTCTGTACTTTCGACGTCTATCGACAACCGTCAGTAAAAAAGAAAAATGGGATGAATGCTGAGATGGGCAGGCTATATGGATGAAATGAATGGCGGAAAGAATAGATGAATGAGCTCGGAGATGAGTTGTTCCTCCAAAGAGTAGCATTAGACCCTTAGGACGGATATTGTGCTCCAGAGAGCCATTCAAACACATGAGATTAGCCGGTGAAATTTCCAAACTGCTCTTTTCTCCTTTTCTTTTTTGAAGTAGTGGGTACACTGAGAGTAACATTCTGGTAAGAATACTTTTAAGCTCGAAATTGTTATTAGGCATCAAGTGTCAGACGAAGCACGCTTTCAACATACAAAGAATGCATATTGTTAGCATCAATTTATAAGAAAGCTTTTTTTGAGTACTACTTGAATGGTAAACAAAAATGTATCTTGTTTGTGAAATAAAGAAAATTTTAAACAATTCATTTCGTACATCATATAGTTCTCAAGTCATGTATTCACCATACTAAACTTTATAAAAAATCTCATTCAAAAATTATCAGAGTTTAAAAGCGAGCACGAGATGTGGAACTTGCTTGTCTATTGCCATCGAACAGCAAAGATAGATGAAATTCAGCTATAGTTTTTACTCTAACATAAATTAGTGTGCCTAGTATTATAATTTTAAAATAGTAACAATCATTATTAAATTAGAATGTCTGAAGCAATCTTTGGTGAACTGATGTCACTGGTGGAGCCAAAACTAACCCTTGGAAGAAAGCACTCCAGGCCAATTTCAAAACTTGAAAAACTGGCTATTACTTTGCGGTATGTATTTACATGCATGCTATCATTAATTCATCGGATAGCTCATTTTACTTATTTACGTTTTGCCATCTAGATACTTGGCCACTGGAAACACTCAGATGTCCATGTCATTCAGTTATCGAATTTCCCCCACTGCAATCGGCAACATTTTAAGAGAAACAATGGATGCAATTTGCAAAGCGTTGGAACTCGAGTGTCTTCCTATTCCCAACACAGAAATGTGGTCAACTATTGCACAAGACTTTGCTGATCGATGGAACTTTCCCAATTGCATTGGTGCCATGGACGGAAAACACATACGGATAAAAGCTCCTAATTATTCAGGATCTATGAACTTCAATTACAAAGGTTATTACTCAATGGTATTACTGGCCGTAATCGATGCTAGATATCGGTTCGTTTTGGTTGACATTGGAGCATGCGGTTCGCAGTCGGATGGTGGTATTTTCTCCCGGTCGGAAATCTGTAGCAGGCTAAACGGAGGAACCTTGGGAATTCCTGAGGACAAGTTCGTGGGGAATACACTTCTTCCACATGTCATCGTTGCTGACGATGCTTTTCCTCTGCGTTCCAATATCATGAAACCATATCCTGGTCGCGGGTTGACAACTGAAAGGAGACTTTTCAATTACCGAATGTCTAGAGCTAGAATGGTTTCGGAAAACGGATTTGGAATTTTGGCCTCTAGGTGGAGAATTATGCACACTCCAATCATGGGAGAAGATTCGTTTGTAAAACTAATTGTTAAAACCTGTGTCATGCTACATAACTTTTTGATAAACCGTAATGAAGGAAATATAACCCCGGATATTGAAACAAACGGCGAAATCGTTCCAGGAAATTGGAGAGAGCAGGGCCAAATGCATAATATATGCAATCAAGGGAGTAATAATCATTCCTTGTCCGCATCGGAAATCCGAAATAAGTTTAAAGACTATTTTGTTGGCGCTGGTTCAGTCCCTTGGCAAACAAACATGATTTAATTATAAAAACTATGTAAAAACAAAAGGGCACAATAAAATCATAACTAATTTATTCCAGATGTTGAATTTCGGCTTGATGTATTTGTTGGTTGATTTCTTTTTGAACCTCCAGAGCCAGTCGTTTGTTATCTTTTGCGATTTTCCGGAGCTTAGCAGCAACTACCTCGCCAAATAACTCAAACTCGTCCTTCTCGTCTTGTTTCAGTAGATTTAGCAGTCCTTCATCAAAAGAATCCAGTTTGCGTTTCTATATCACATACAATACACAATCATTTAAAGTATGCAGTGTTTAAGCTTTAAATTAGCTTTAATTAGATTTCGGGGAATTGTAGGGCATATAGCTACTTTGCATACCGGCTGGGACTTAGTATGACTTCGGAAATCTGATGACTGTCGCGCTTGTGTTGACGGAGGATCTTCTACGATTTCCTCATTGTCATCAGTCGGCTCCCCATTTTGATTTGAAGGTTCCGGTGAATTGACATTTTCGTCCTGGGCCTCCAGATTAGAGTACGTTCTATAAACAAAACACGTTTTTTTACTATCGTATTTGACTTAGTTTTGAATTTAAATGTCCACAGTATCTTTCTGTTCCATGTAATTTACTTTTCTTGGCCAAGTGAATCATCGATGAACCGGAGCAACTCCGCATGTCGGTAGTACGGACGTACACCTGATTGACCGCTTCCGGAAGGTTTGCTAAGTTTTCTTTTGTGAGCCATATATTGGGAACGCAACAATTTCCAATAATTGGCACACTCCTCACCACCAAAACCTATAAAATGGTTTTAATGACAAAACTAAACTAACCACCAATATGTGCTTAAATATGTGCATTAACCAATAGTTAATTAAGACAACTTTTTATGTAGACTCGCCTTTTTATATAATCTATTCTCTAATTTTGCTAAAGTAGTCAAATAAATGTCTAGTGTAGAAAACTTATAAATTCCTTTAATATAAACCAAAAATTACGTGCATGTGAATTGTTTATATAATTGAGATTTTAGTCACGACGGCAATATATGAAAAGACACTAGTCTCAAAGGTAGATTCCACTGGGACAATATTACATCATAATCAAGATGATAAAAGTTGCATTTCTGTATTAACTCATTCTTTTGTCGTCATCACAGTTCACCATGTTGCAGTTGATAGGATATCATCACCCTCGTATGTAGCGGTAGCATCATTATAACATATTATTATGCTTATGCTGGTTTATATTCAGTAAACAGGAAATGCAAAGTTTTCAACAGTACTTTATTCCAGAATCTGTGTTGACATTTAGTTTCCAGAAGCTTTGGTAGGAAATGATTAACAAAATAATCATGATTTAGCTAACCAGGGTTTTGTAAATCCTGGTGTTCATGCATTAATACATCATGTTTCTCCAAAAACAAAATCGTTTATGTATTATTCGTTGATTCTATATATATGACTCGCGCTGTCCTCTACGAACAAGCTTTTTATGTTGACCAAACTTTCCCCTTCTTCTTACTTGTTTTTTCAGTAGCTCTCTAAATTCGTTGAATACATTACTATGTCAATCAAGACAAGTATACAACATACCCCTTCAAGCACTAGTCTGCACATAACACACGCTTGGTAAAAAAAATCTTTGAAATAATAAAAAGAGTCTGATGAGGATGATGATCAAGATGGGGTGGTAGTATTAGTGGTGTAGTTTGTTGGTGGTGTGTTTCCACGTAGCAGTACACCGGTTTTAAGTGTTGTGCATTATCCACGAAGGACGACCATAGAGGTGCTTTCATTCATGGTCTTCTCATAGCCTGCTACAGACCTAGTGTTATTACGCTGAGTAGTTCATGCTTCCAAGAACGGTTGTTTTGTTTGAACGTTAGGCAATTTTACTGGAAAATGTGGTTGTTCCACGAGCACAAGAATGTACGTATTATGGCCCACCATTACTTCACTCCTTATAGCGTCATAGTTTTTGCTTCATATGTCGTATAAATATCCGCTGTTGATAACATAGTATGCTTTGTGTGGCTACATATATGAATGTACACTTTCCTCCATAAACATACATTAGCATCCAAAATGGAATTAGCCTATTTGAAAAGATGGGTTTTCCGTCTAATGGAAAATTCTACTTTGTTTTTTCCATTCTATTTATGCCTACAACGTTTGTAAAGAACAATGAAGCAAGATGCCAGAGGAATAAGGATGAAAGAATGAACTAAACAGCATATTATGCAGAAGAATGAACCTCTCCATATGTACATTTATATACATGCCAACATGATGAGTTCAAAAGTGTATATTATTAGAGACTCGAGCGCACACTATCTATATCTGGTCTCATCATCTTTTGCATTAATATTATGGAAACCGATGTAAAATGGCAGAAGAAAGTTGTAGTTGCAGTCATCTCAGATGACAAAAGTTATACAGAGCCGTCGCAATAGAGCCTTGTGCTTGTGAATGTACCTATAATAATTGTAATAACGGGATGCTTGCGGCGAGGAGGCACACAATGTCGTTTCATTATCTCTCAAGATGCTTTCACGACAAAAATGGCTGTTCCCGTAAGTACTCTTACTATACGTTTCAAGAAGCCTATTTTGGAAAACTTAAACTTTGGGTGGATGTCTTCGCTTCTCTTGAGCTACTTTTCTACTCATTCCTCCCTCCAGCTTGCCATCTAATACGATCAAAATGGTTGCCATCATCATCATCTTACTTGCCGTTATATTATCCAACGACGGCATTTTGAACCTGCATAAAGAATAAGTTTTGAATCGATATCTCAGCTTTTCGAAGAAGAAAATGCTTTTCCTCTTCAAACTACTTTCGTATTCATCCTCCCTCCATTTGATCATCCACTTGAGTATGCAGTTTGTGTGGAGAAAGTGAGCTACTTTCTTGTCGTCAGCAAAAGCAAGATTTGCTCAAGGACTATGCACACTACATAACAAAAAGAAAGGTTGCTATCTTCACAAAACTTCAAAAATTGGCCTTTTCTATTATGAATAAATATTAGAATATAATATGGGCCATGCAATGCTTCTTTTCCTTCAAGAATATATCATCGTCCTATGACACCATTCATAATGACGATGTTCCCGTCGCTACTGCTTGTCTTTCATAACATGCCTGTGTTCTCTTTAGGAAAACACACGACCAATATCCAAAACATGAGGCTTTTGTCATGAAAATGATGCATCATTTCTAATGCATGGAACTTCAAATTTGGTGGTGTATGAGTAGTTTTTGTAATGCATGAGAATGGCGGCATGCCATCAACTCAATACTACATGTGGATAGGAAAAGAAAGGAAAGATGAATTTTGGAAATAATAATTTTCGGTTTCCTTCAAAGTTATACATATAACAAGCATCCAAAAATGTCTGGGCGAAATTGAGGCACGCAGTCTACATAATATGAAGCAACTGCTACAAAACGATTTGTTTGTATTGAACCAAAACTTTCGCATGAATAGATAGAATCAGCAAAGTTATAGTAAAACACGATGTATTGCGGAATGAATAATGTGCCATGCCAGTTTGCCAGCAGCACATAGAATCATTGTGGAGATGTTGAGTGAGGAGTAATCTTTACATCAATCCTCTATCCACTACTTTAATACACAAGTCATTCTTCTTTTGTATGAATCAGTGATGACCATATTCCAAAACTCCAAAAGCTTGTCAATGTCCTTTTGGAATGCTTTTATTATTCATATACTAGGAGCGTTTTTTGTTTCAGTATATCTAGTGCTACAAAAAGATGTGATTGCTCATGCCAAAAAAATAAATCCGAAATATGGTATATCCTTTTGCTCCATCACCCACATACGAATCCCATGTTCATATTCCACATACCTTTTACCAACAACTACCGGAATTATACAAGACAAGAATTCATAATGCTCCCAAGACAAGTTGATTTTTATACTATTGCTGTTCATTTTGTCTACAACCAACACATTCAAAATATTTACGAAAGCCATAATATAAGCCATGTACGCTTGAACGACAAGGTTTTATTGGTTTGTGTGTACGTTACAGGAATCAGGAAAGGTATTAGATCATCATTTTTTGGTAATAATCATGGTTTGGATTCGGACGGTGTACACATGGAGCTCATACAGTCCTGGTAGTACTAAATAACAGTTGATGAGCCTGCCGTCGAGGCAAAAAACCATAGATTTTACCTTGACTTTCTCTTTCCTACTCTCTTGCAACATCAGCACTACATCGAGACCAACATGAACTCGATTTTTTTCTTTGAATTGAGGCGAAGAACGAGAAAATCATATATCGAAAACGGAGAGCGAACTTTTAATAAAACTCATAAAGTGCCAACCACGCTAGCCATAAATTGTAATCCAAAAAGGTCATAGCCATAACTCACTCACTCAAGCTCAGTGAAGCGTTAAGTAGAATGTAAGTTAAGAGTATAAAGAGACTACACAGACCTGATAGTTAATAGTCATATACATTTGTTATGTGAGAATCTAAGAGGACAAGAAAAACAGTGCGAGAGAGAGAGAGAGAGAACAGAAAGTAGTTTGTCGAATGGAAGAGAAGGAAATGGTAGTATCTACTGGGAAAAGCATGAAAGCAATAGTAATGGTGGCATAGTCGTTATAGAACAAGTAGTAAGAAAGGAAATGGTAGTATTCTTAAGATGCTGATAAATCGAAAATCGAACAGGAAGAAAGGCAATCCCTAGACCCATTCTGAATGGGAGTCTCCAACCATTTCCCATTTGCTATACGAGCTACTTTTTCCCTCGTTTTCTTTTCACACACACAGACATATATATTCCCATTCAGCTGGGAAAAAGGAAAGAGACAGAGAACCAAGAAGAAAAAAAGGGGAAAAAGTTGGTCTGACTGATCCAAAAAGCCAATGTAATAGCTCCAGAAAAAGAGCTTTAGTGAAAATGGTTGAAAAAGAAAGTTAAAGGAAAAAACAGAGAGAAATCTAACTGTTTATATGAGCAACTTGGCGTACTTTACCCGTTTCTCTACAGCTTTCTATATTGCCCATAATAATACTAGTGACTACTATTCCATGAGGCTAGCACTGTAGGAGAGAAGGTATTCATTCCTCGACGACTACTTTTCTCCATCGTCGTTCCCATTCTAACAAATATATCAACAGTGGGAAAACGGTAGTGGTTGTACCGTTTCTTCAGCTTCAAGAAGCAGCGTGGAAATGACGCGATTCACCATCATCCATGTGCACGTAAAAGATATCTCTCATGTTACATTTTCTTTATTTTTCTTCCTCCCAAGCAGATTACAAAAAGACTGGTGGTGGTAAAAGTAGAAGTAGCTGAAAGGGCTGCTACAAGGTGGGTATAATAATATAAGCCATTCAAAGTTACTCTAACTTGGCCCATTCCCACTTAGAAAGAAAACTAAATTTCATTTTCTCTCTTTTCTCTCAAGAACTGCCGCTGGCTGCTACAACTGCCATTGTAATATAGTGCGCACTTTAGGGCTGTTATACTTATTAGGTATGTACACAATACACATGGAAAACGACTTTTTGCGAGAGATTGGAAAGTAGTAGTTGAAGCAGTAAGAGGAAAATGTTCAAGGCAGTTATCGTTACAAGTGTAGTCTGCAAGTGGCATTTTGAAAAGAAAAGTAGAAGTAGAAAATGCTTTTTCGTCCAATGCCACTACACGCATTGCTTACGGTTGCTTCAAAGAGCTAGATTATACTTTTAGACGAGGAAATTTATCCGGACAAGAATTGCCGGCTACAGAAATTTCTACGATTGGATAAGGCTGGAAACGAGAGTTTGCTAGTTACTTGAGTTAGAGTATAATATAGAAATGCGTCTATTTGTATAGCCATACAAGTAGTACTCGTAATGGGAAAAACAGCTATTTTCCATTGCATTGCCTGAAATACTATATATACAACACATTTCGCATTATCCTTTGGTTCGTTTTCAGAATGAACGTAAGGCACTATATATTTATACGACGAGAATAGTTACCACCGCGTACTATTTCCTACGAGGTATGGAATGATTATGGCGTATGGACAAGAACAACTTGAAACTGTGTAGTAAGCAGGAAAAATGAGCCTCTTCATCACATTCAATGATCATGACCATGATGATCTTCAATTGACTTTGGCCAAACTGGCTGGAAACATTGGAAAATTGGGAAAAACTAGCGCACCATTTCCTCTTTCTCTTTTTTACTAGTGTCTAACGTAACGTATTCAAATGTATTACTGCTCTGCTATTCTCTCACTGAGCTTTAACTTCTCTCATTATGTCCGTTACATCAATTTTCTATAAGGAATGGAACTCCCGGAAAAAATTCACTACTACCTATTCTGAATGTCTACAATGTACATGCGTTGATATTATGAAATGGGCAAAAGGAAATCAAGGAAAAGTAAAAATGGAGGAGAAAAAAGTGAGAGAGTAGAAGGAGAGTAATGGAAGTAGTAATAGTAATGGCGGCTGTAATAAAGGAGCTTTGCCAAAAACGAATTGCTCAAGTAACTACCTCAATGTATAGGAATATAAAGAAATACTCTTGTACAGCCGTCGGTCTCTGCTGGAGCATGTAAGAAAATTTGCAGTGGATACAGATGATTTTCTCTGGATCTACCATGATTAAACTTTGAATATTAGACAATTTCTCTGTTCTTTTCAAGCGCCATTACCATTGCTTCATGATGATTATTATGAGTGTGAGCCGGGGACTTATTATGATGAGAATAAACGAGGGCAAACATACAAACACACACACTCACTCAGCAAAAAGCATACACCTACAGCGTAACAGCATATCCAAAATTTAACTTTCATGCTTTTGCTAATAGACACAAAAGTACCCTTACATGGACAATATTCGAAATCGAGGTCATTGACGTTCTTACAGAAGCCATTTATTTGCATCTATAAGAGTTTTCTCTTAAAGTAAAAGTTATTCTGCTTACTGTTGACTGTAGATCCTACCAAAATTGTTTCTAGCCAACTTTGACGATGGAAAGATAATGAGTGCAATAATTAACGTTGTTGAACTAAGAAACACATTGTTAATTACTTTCATGTTGGATATATAGGGCTATATATACCTCTTGCCGACTGTAGATAACTATACTGATCGTTTCATAAAAAGCTCACATTTCACTTATTTCCCTTTGCATTTAAATTTTGAGCCGCTTTAAACAATAATGACGGGCACATAAAAGTCGACAGTTTCCACTGTCTACACATTGACCAAGTTTACAGAATGTTTTAGGGCTGCTCTCAAGTTGTCCCGTTATGGATGACTGTATGAGTATAATTTGGTCCATATGTTGGCATTCATAATGTGATTACATGCAAAAGCGAACGTGCAAGCACTGTCATCATGCTAGACGTAATATTTGCTCTTAAGCCCATATGTAACAGACACGGCATTTGTCATCATATTGTAGCAGTATATTGGAACGAAAATGAAAGCCATGTTCACTGTTCATCTGAATATCATGCATAAAATGTTCATTTTAAATTGGAAAGACAGGGCGGAAACCGAAAACCCATTGAGGCATAAATATGGCATATATAGTAGTCAGTTGTATCTGAGCTGGCAGTCAAACTACTAAATGCTGACAGCGTGATATTCTTGACGCAAGTTTTCTTCTTTCTTTTTAGATGTATTTCTAGGGCATTTTATCCGTTCTGTGTCTAAAGTGAATGAATTCGGGAGATTCCGATAGACACATATACAATATATATGAACATGAAGTAATGGTTATTGTAATGTTTTTCCAGGGAATATTGCGTATTATAGGGGTAAAAGCGAGAAAACGACTTTTGGTGGCAGACTTGCCCGCGTGTGATGCATTCTCCAGTGGTGGTGGTAGAAAGATGGTTCTTTGCTATTGCTTGGAAATATCATTAGTGATGGTAACATATGGCTCTATTATTACAGGGGATGCTAGGAATATGGATAATGCTACTAGACGATCTATTGAGATGGAGCAATTTTATTCCCCTTATTTATTGGAAAAACAACATCGAGCAGGTGCGAAGCGTGAGTTTTATATCTATCTATCTCCAATGCCTCCTCTCTTCTGTCTTCTACTTCTACTACTACTTCTACTACTCCTACACAAACAAAAATATATTAACTGTAACTCCTTTCCAACGAAACTAACATATTTTTTTTCTCTTCCGCTGCACCCAAAAATATTATCTGCTTTTACTTTCCGCCTTCATTGTAACAATGAATTACTAAAAAAACTTTGAAGAAGCTAAACAAGTTGAAACGGGATATCTCCGTTATCACATCCCGTTTTGACGTACACACATGTAAACGCACATGTACTTTGCGTTCCAGTCTTTTCACAATCTAATTTTTCAAATTTAAAACGACTTAATTACCTAGTGTGTAAGGTCATATTCTTTGGTTTTCAAAGAGACTCGGCCCATTTTCATGTCACCGCCTATATACAGCCAATGATAAATTTGTCTGTTTCTTACAGCCTAAAAGTATACCTATATCCAGACTTCAGCAGACCTTATCTAGTTAAAATTTAGTGGATACTAGTGAATAGACACGTCGTACTTAAGCTTCATATTGTAGCTGTATAGTATGTACAGGCATTTTATGAAAATTATAATGAAGCATAGTTCCAGGGAGAATATCCCATATGCACTTTTTTGCTTGTAAAAAAGAAGGAAAATGTGAACATTATGAAACGACGTAAATTAACTTAACATGCTAATTTATTACTACTCCGGGGAATGAAGGAGTAACCTTTAAGAAATGGAAGGAGATTCTCAATAATGCCGTGCATGAAACGTTCATAGGTAGTAGGAATGTACATTATCGCTTCGTATTCGAATAGGTAACATTATTCTCGTGCTTTATGTTTATTGTCTCGCCACGGCAGGGCAGTGTTTCGTGCCGACAGTCAAGGGGATAAGCCCAATAGTTATGTGGATCCATATGAACGCAGCAAACGTAATGTACGCTTTCCTCTAAACCGTCATATTTTTGGTGAAATTGCCGAAAGTGACAGAGCTCAGCTCGTTCTTGAATTTGGTCTTCCTTGTATAATGCTTGGTGTGTTATACCATAAGGAATAAATATACTTGCTCGTTTGTTGTGTAATACGCTGTCAGGGAATGGATATTGAGGAGGGTGCAGCTACAACAACATGCAACACTAGACTTTAGGTGAGCACTTGCATGTAATAAGCTGCTATTATTATTGCGTTTTCTTTGGTTTGTGTGTATGCACGATGGCTGTGCCCTTTAAAGTGGCTGTGTGTGTACATAAAATATATTACTATTGCTATATTATTGAAACGGCAATACCATAAGAGCTTGTAAGCATATATTTCAGTAGACAACATGCTGCTATATTATAGCCATTAACCTTCCAGTATATTATGATTACTACTACTTTAGTAGGGATATTATTATTACCAACAAAACAGGATGGAAATAAGATAAAACCGTATAATAATGATGATGAGATTAGAATTTCGTGTGTGCACCGCACAAAAAAAGAGTTATGTCTTAATTTAACCAGGTTTATTTCTCAGAGAAGTGCCGAGACAAAAAATGAAAATGTGAAAGTGGAACGCGTACCTGACCTGACAACTGGGTACGAGTATCTGGCTAGTGATATACAATGTACCTTGATGTGTAACCGAGGAGGATTGATATGATGACGGCATTGTTTCTACCTGATTGCTTGAATGGAGACGAACTATGTTTGTTTCAGTTTGCACACATGAAATTATAAAAGTTTTACCGAAGTATGGAATGAATTTCACAAAGTGTTTTATGAACCACAATGGCAAGAGCTTTATTAAAAAATAAAAGGGATGAAAATTGGTTTAAACTCTTATTTCAATAAAAATGCCTGTTTAATGTTTTCCTTTGAATTGGAATCTTATAATCTCGTTTGATAAAGTTGTGGCCGTGTTTACGTATCGTCATTTTTACAAGCTGGTTTCTTTTTATTTTGCTTTCTAACACATTATTTTGATCAAATTGATGGGAAACCCTGCTGTTTATCTTAATACAACTTTCCGACCAGGAGCAGTTTACAAAATAATATTGGATAAAAGAACTATCAAAACGTGAGCATCATGTATACGCATTCTATATTCCCTACAAAGAAATTACTTGATGCCAATGCAATAGCAAACCCATATGAAAGCACCCATTATCAAACCATATTTTCCTGTTTGACTGGACATTTTATAAGTTACAACCGTATCTTAGAAACGAAGATATTTCTTTAGTTGCAATTAAAAAGGAAGTCTTTTCACAAACGAAAAACAAGATTAACGCATTAGCTCGTTAATTGTTTTGAGTCCCGTTAAAGTAGAACAATCACTCTTTAACGGATGGAGATAAGCAGGAGGGATAAAGTGGCTTTATTAATGCATTTGAAATACGTTGTTTTAATGTGTACATTGTTGCACCAACGATTTTATGACTCAATAACAATCCAGCTTCATATTTTATTCCAAACATCAAGACAGTTAGCACAGTTTAGAGTTCTTATCCTATGACCACGGATTTTTAACTGATTACACATAATAGGTTTTACATAATAACACAGAATCTGAAGGATGAAGGATTATGTACGTTAAAATAGCTTTATTATGCGTTTATCGTACATTTCTTCAAATAAGCTTACAAGGAAAAGACCAATTCTTTTGATATTACTGGATGTCGTGTATGCTAGTTGGTGTTAGGAAATTAAGATATAATAATATCTGCTGTGCTTGGAAAAATCTAGAATTATCTATGAGGTTATCATAAAAATACTGGAGAAAATATATAATATTATTAAATGTATCAAATTCTGAATATTTATACCAACTAAACTCACAAAAACTTTTCCGTAGAAGAAAAAATACATGCCGTAATTAAATAGTTTAATTTATTCTCGTCATTGTTTAGAAACTGGTGTGCGTCAATTTCGCTTTACGATTTAAACGAACATAAAGGTACAATATACGAGGTACTACTACTGCCTATTGTCATCTTATGCGGATTTTTATACGACTCCAAACATAAATTTTATTCTCATGGTTGTAATTTGGCACACAGCCGAACAAGACAAAACGACAGTGTTTGAAGAAAGCTTTTTTGTTTTCCTTCACCGTTTTCTGGAATTCAAAAATCCTCACCCCGCACATATTTTATTATATCCGCGAATGGCTCCCAACGTTAGTATATACACCATGGAGAAGAGGTACTTGTATGATATATTTACTGCCTCTTTCGCTGCACTAAAAAACTGTCAATGCGCATGCATAAATGGGAACAAGACACATGAAGAAATTACCATATAGCGGCAATATCTCTGAATTGTATGAGCTCTGAATTTTTTACGCTTTCTAGCATGTCTTGTTGTGTTGCACAGGATAATGTGCATGGAATGTAACAGCAAACAAAACGTTTAAGGTCTTATTTGATGTTACCGAATGTGCAATTCGGGTGACGAACGTACATGCCATGACACCCGATCCCATGAAAAAACTGTACATTCCAGGTTCATATTTTTGAACATTCTTCGTGTGCGCCATGTGAAAAATGTGGTTATGATTTTACTTTTCATTTTATGACATTTACACGGTTTTCATATCCTTGGTTTTAGTAGTTTCCTTAACGGCACTATGACCTTTCTTCGTATATCATGTTCCTGCGTACATATCATACCAATTTTTTAAAATTCAAGATATGACAACTCTTCACAATATTGGCTAGTAACATAGGAACAGTGATTCTCATACGATGAGTCTCTGTGTCTAATCAGTGGTTCAGCTAAATGCTAAGATTTTAAACTCAATGAAAATATTTCCCATGCAATTTTCTTCATTGAAAAATAGTTCATGGAATTGGATGGAAAAGAAAGGAAAAACAGGGTAATTGCTTTTACTTACGTCTCCGTTTAAATGTTGGTGGGTACTTAAATGCCCAGGAATATCCAATTTAAACATTCATTTTGTTTACTTGATTCCGTCCGTAGTCAGCATTTATTATTTCAAGAGTAGCGAATAAAGTACAACATGAAAGTCATGAAAAGATAAGGGACGGAAAATGAGAACATTTCTATGCGTTTTTGATGTCAGATTTTCATTTTGAAATAATTTTGGACTGAAACGAGAGAGAGAAAGAAAGGAAATGAAACCAAGTGATATTCTGATATAGTATATGTTAATAAAGCAGCCTCACAATGAGAGTTATATCGTAGTCTTAACATCAATGGCAATATATATGGTACACTTAGTAATATACAAGGCTGAAGAGGCATTAGCATAGAAACACAGGAAAAAGTGCTCATATATCCATATCTAAGCTCTGGATAATATTCGTTTTGTTTATAACAACTTGCAATTCCACAGCGGCAAGTGAACTGATCCGCCCATTAAAGCATACTATTGTCGTGCTTTTCATTTCACTCTGCATTCATTCCAGGGCTCATTTTCCTTCTCATCAGAGTGCCTATTGTCGCTATTGTCTGCTGGAAAGTACCAAATCTGTATATACTGCTTGTGAAAGTGAATACGGTTTCTTCATTTGGAGAAAAGAGGGATGGATAAAAAACGTTACACGGCATAAAATGGTACTTTACGTGCAGACATTACAGTTACACCACACAAGCTTCTCCTTCTTGCTCAAGTTAAAGCTGTGCTGGAATCTTTCCGCTCTTCCGCGGAGAAAAAACTACTACACTCTGTTCTTTTCTTCGTGCAGCAGTGGTATCAGCACGGAAACGAGCATCAAAGCAAGATAAAAGAGGACATGGAATGGGTCTATGCGTGAGCGTGTCTCAAGCCACCCATGTCCCATCTTTTTAGCAATCCCATCATCTCTTACAGCACGCCAATGTAAATTATAATGACTATGGATATTACAGTTTGTACTCTATGAGCAGCAATATCATTATACTACAGGGTCGTTTCGACTCGGGGCTGGTATTACTATGCATAGACTTATAACAACCCCGTCGTTGTTCGTGCTAACTTTTATCCTTTCTTCTTAAAATAAATATTGATCGTTTTCATTTTGAACTATACTAAAGACAAATAAAGATGCTCGCCCAAAAACTTTCGTATAGTTTTCTTTTATGAAATATCTCGCACTAATATCCTTGCTGAATGTGATTCAGCCATGCTCCGAGAATGGAAATGATATTCTTTATGTGTAAAATGATTCAAGATCCATTGTAGGAAATGCATGGGAAACCTATAAAAATTTAGAGCGGTGGCGGTATGCATAATACAACACGTACATTGGTAACGTGATGTACGTGAACATAATATACTCACTCGCAATCAGGAAAAGCATTACTTTTACTGCAACTACAACTGACTCTTTCTCATCTCTCACTTGGTTTACTTTGCAATATTATATGAGTGGTGGTATAAAGAAGAGGAAGATGCTTGTTGTTACAGAAGACGAAAACTCAATTTTATGGCTGAGAAGAGGGAGAAAAGAGCTGGTTTTAGGTAATATACGTGCACATTGCCTATATACATATTCACGTGGTACTAGTATTGTATTTTGTATGTGCAGTTTGTGTACTAGTAGTGAAGTAATACGGTAACAGCGATTTGGGAAATGGATAAGTGGATCGGGAATCGGGAGTTCGTGCTTGTCTCTCAATCTCAAATGACACCATGTGGAAATGCCAGAGCCCACGTACAGGCTGTTATAGACGTATAGAAAGGTGGACGTTTCGTCAGTTTCAAGTACAAAAACAGAAATGTAACTGTAGTACCCACACACTCAACGATTGTTATGTTATGATGGACATATCCTCTCTACAAGGCCTACTTGAATGATAATGCCCACTACAGAAGTGGGACCGTGTTGGTTGGGTACCCCCATTGTCGTTTTAGAAATGAAGAAATGGTTTGGAGAAAGTGTTCAGCCTCACTGTCACAATAGCAAAAAGAAAAAGAAAAAAATAATGGAATGCAGAAAATGTTTCATAGGAATGTTTCATTTCGGCAAAGAACGCATAACGATACATACAAAATATATATTTGCTGTTTTTGCTAAGGTCTGGTGAATAACGACAAAGTTGGCAAAGAAAATGGCTTAGGCTTGATGGTTTATGTGCTCCATCTCAGATGGAAACGGCTTGGAGTGGAACATGTTACAAAAGGTTTGAAAAGGCAGGCAGGAAGGTAAAATCCGATGGAGCGTAGGTTTGTATCGACAATGGAAATGACAACTGGAGAGATCGACAAGAATGGATGGATTTTTATTAAGAATGGGAGCAACATTTTAGGCTTATGATAAATGCCTTATTTCAATGCATGTTATGTAGCCCATTTCCCATTCTCGTGTTTACAATAAAGTCTGATCCTTTATTGCACTATCGAGAGTAGTGTAGATGTCATTTTGAGGCTATGCAGCTCCTACACTTTATATTTATTTTCCCTGATCTCCTTAGCTTTCTAGAAAAAGATAAAATTGCATTTACTATTATGTAGCTACGTTGTTGAACATTTTGGCAAATTGCAATAAGGCCAGTTGTAAGCAAATATGATTATTGTAAATATTACAACCACTTTCAGGTTTTAGTTGATGTTATTGTACCTAAATATAGTAAGGTGCAGGTGCAAAGGTGTACGTGAATACTAATTTAAAATTTGACTTTTCTTGTCACAATTCCAATAATTCGTATACTAGTAATCTGATGCAACTATGGTAGTTTGGTAATATATGTGTAAGATTTTATTGACATCTTACCACACTCATTTTTAATATTTAACAGCACCACAAAAGTAACATTCGCTGGTCAAAATCTTCTCCTGAGAAACTATATCTCAATACACAATATATGAAAATACATGCAATTTTCTTTAACTTCTGGTAACGAGTTTCATATGATATATTGGTAGTACTTCATAAGCTCATAATATGGTGATGCTTCCTTTAACAGCTTTATACAAAATGCAGTTATCAAAAAGACAAAGGTTTTTTCATCCACAAAATAAAAAACATCAGTCCTATATGCATGATGCGTGATATTCGCAGTATATAGTTTTTCAGAAACATGCTACAAGCCAAAAAGAAAGTTTCTGCTTTGTTACTTCCTTTCGTGTGTATACTGAAAACGACGACAGCGTGACATCATGTCGTTTACCTTTGCTTTGAACGACCGCATCAGTTGAATCTATTCTTCCCCGCCATCGTCATTTCCCAAAAGGATGGGAAGGAAGAAGAAGGTAATGTTTCCACAAAAACATTAGAAGCATCTGCTTATTTTGGATTAGTGTTCAAAAGTGTATATTATGCAGCTGGAATATGCAATGTGAGTGTTTTCACATTCCCTATTATTTGAGCGTTTTCGTGGTGAAGACTGAAGCAATGGTAAAGTTTTAGCGTGTGAGCTTTTTAGACATGAGATGAGAGAATATATGCTAAAAGTAAAAATGCATGCACCACTCACTCACAGACGGAGCTCTAACGAATTCAGTGAACCAGCACAGGAAAGAAAATCGTTATCGGGAGCTTCTCCCTAGTGACTCGTATCACTTGATCGAGTGCAAAGAATTTAAAACTGCCAATTCCAGATTTCTTTTATGGAGCTTATATGTGCAGTAATTTTTCAGAGTGTCACTCGTTCTGTATATGGTATAACGCAGTTTTTAGACCGTAATCCCGTGTTCCCCGCTTTTTCATGATTACTTTCCTCGTCTGTATAGTTTCAACCATAGAGCCTGAGAAGCTTAAACGTATTCACGTTTTCAAAAGACTTCCAGCTTCCGAAAGAAAATGAGGAGTTGTATGCTAGCTACAATAAATTGCAGTAATCTCACAAGTATGTGAGGAGTACTCACAAATGACAAAAGGGAAAAAATCCAATGTGCTTGGAAAAGCCTGAAGGGAAGAATTTCATAAAAAGTGATAAATGTACAACATGAATATTTGCGCATTCGAGCCGTTTTCTCTTTTTTAGTTTTGTCAAGTAATATTTTTATAGTTATAAATGCCACAAGGTCGGGGGATTCGCCCAACTAACAATGTAGAGACGATAAGACCCTATGCCCTATTGCGTCATTTATCATGGTATTATTATTAGCCATCTTCTCATTTCTTTTTTTCATTCTTTAGATACAACGGCAATATCGTGAGGTATTTTGTAATAGTTTCCTACTGCTTGAACACGAGGAAAATGGGTTGCTTAATGTTCTTTACGGATTCTCAGAGAGAACCATTGTTATATTTTGAGGCAGAGATAGACAAGAAGGCACATATTCTTACAAGCTTCCCAATCTACAAAATTTTATTGAATATGCGCGGTTTACGTACAGCATAAAGCAAGTTGCAAGTGGCCACATAAAAGAAGCATATTCGATCATGTTTAATGCGTAAAATATGCGTGCTCATATATGCTTGAGAAAAATATATTATGCGCAGAAACCGCATAAAACCTATGCGTGGAATATGCGCAGAAATTGCAGGTATTTTGTCCACTTAATATATATCTAATCAATACATATACTACGCATATTACAAACTTAAAAAAACATCTGCTTTTATTAACGAACTTGCTTTACTACATGAATACAATTTGCTTGGGCAATGACTGGAGACACGTTTGTTTGGTACTGGTTAAATGCACATTTCCGGTTTTAGGAACCATTGGTTGAAGGTCGCTCAGCATTCAGTTGAGGGCTGGTTGAATAGCTACCTTAGCATCTAATAAACCAACCCGACAAACAGGATTTAATTTCTTGATAAATGTTCTAAAAATGTACTAAGCACCGTGCTTGGTTGCTTGTGATCGCTAATGCTTATCTACTAGTCCCAACAACGGCTAACCGGTCGCGATGAGTACACGTACACCATGTCACCACCACTGTCACTAGATGATCCTGATTTCCGACTGACAAGGTTGCACCTCCTGGAAGGTCTGGATAACGATGCTCCAACTATCACTTTTTGATCACTTTCCAAATTTGACCCCTCCTTAAACTTGTGAGGTGCATTACGGTCACCATTTAATTAAACAATATTTAATTCTCAACTGTCTGTGCTTTTTTGAACAAATGACAAGTCAAGTACAAATCAGCATATGAGATACTGTTTTTGTTGTCCGTAATTGTTTACCAAGCTCTTGGTGTATTACGCAACTTCGTTTATGCATTAATTATGCGCGGAATATGAACAAGAATCAAAATGCTACTTATAACTTTAATATCTATTCTGCGCATAAAGCATGTGTATTTGTATTAATTTATCTGCAATGCATTTTAAGCGCATATTCCATGAATGAATAATTTTATAGTTATCGATTACGCGCATATTATTTCTCAAAAAAACAGCGCATTATTTGGCAGCGTTGCTGCAACATCGTTTCGATTTTAAATCCAAGTGTTTTAAATTTAAAATGCGCATATACGATTGTTATTATCTAATATTGCAACTTGCAACGTGAATTATGCGTGGATGTAATAATACTTTGTAGATTGGGTTACAATTGGATAGGCAACCATCGAGCGGCGGGTACAGTAATCTTATATCACAAACATGCATGCGTATGCATTGCTCTCTTTTGAACAACCTCTCTAGTATAATTTATGTGACACTTTGGATAGCTTGGATGCGGTACGTCAATCCCAGGGGTCCTCCAGCTGAACCGAGTCCATAGTCCTTATGTCCCCTCTCTGTATTTCTATGGGCACAGAGTATAAAGTTTATTTCGAGGCTTCCAGGCACTCTTACAGTGTTAAAAAACAGAAACTTTGTCTAAACTGTGCTTGTGTAATGCAATGCGTAATCAACAATGATTTTTATGTGCGCAAGGAGTTGAATTCCTTTTTTGAACACGAAATTTCTTATTTGATTCAAGCACGAAAACCATCCTCCTTTACAACTGCTCAATACAAATTCATAAAATGAAACCACTGTTTTATTCCTGCATTCACTTATTATTACAAAAAGAGGTTTTACGGCACTCAATGACTCAAATGATGTGATGCAGTATTTTTGTTGTTAATATTTTTAATGGTTAACATAAAGCGACAAAATGCCTTGAAATTAAAAATTATGCGCTAATGTATTTTTAATTTTTATATTGTGTAGTAAATGCAATAGTAAACAGTACAGATTACAGATGACTTTCATAAAATTGTGCCTGAAAAGTGTAAAGAAGTTTTAAATACAGTGCCAATAGCCTGTTAGCTAAACAATATTCACGTCAAATAAATCACATATATTGTAAAATTTTAAAAATTTAATTTGCCTTAAAAGGTTGAGCTAAATTTAACTTTATTATAAACTCATTGCGAGCTTTTATTTTCACAAAGAGTACTTTAATTCATTTTTATATATAACTTGAAAGCCCTTGTCAATTCCAAAAACTAAAGAGAGTAAGCCATTGCTGATACTTGATATCTATAAACACTTTTTCATTTTATATTATTTCATTTTATTTGAACCATTTATCTATAAAGAATACGATCATATTGTATTGCTGTTCATGTGAGAGAAGAATTATATATATAACAAAAGAATAAACACAAAGTTTACATGACTACATTGATTCGGATGATGCAGTACACAGTTCTTAATATACACCTTTGTATTGTATTGTAATATAAAAAATGAAGGTTTTTGTCTTTAAAAAATACTCTTCCTCTTCATTCTCCCCCATTTTCCACCACTTATACCCATTTATCTGTGTATGCATACGCTGGTGTACGGTAATAAAATAGCAAAATAAACTTCAATTTATTGCTCATAACAGCATTCTCATCTAGAAGGAAAACAGTACTTTAGAGACCAAAATCTAAGCTCACAACTCACTCATTTCATTCATTTTATTTTGTACATCGAAAAGTTTTTAACTTTTTCAACGACATAGTCGTACTACTCCAGCTTCATCGCCGCCACCACTAGTCACGAGTAAGTGGGTCGTGTAAAAAGTTTTTATTTTCGTAGTAATGAAATTATGTACTTCTCGGGTACACGAAAGCAGCTAAGAGAGTTTTGTATAAATTATACAGAGCATGATTATACCTTCAAATTACTCTTCCTGTAGATATCTAACGATGCATCATCGGTGAAGTCTGGAATCACTATCAGTGAAAGTTGTTCCTTTTCCTCAGTTTTATGTACATTCATAGGCTCATAAGCATAGGGTACATTCCGTCAGTCGCAGATTCACTAAGGGAATTCCTGTAACAAAGAAGAATACAACGCTGAGTATAATATAAACTCTTACACGTATTGTTTTTTAAATTTTACAGGAAAATTTAGTTTATCACTCTTGTTTTACTCGTTTCACTCGGCGTTCGTTTCACGTTACCCCGACTCAACGTCTTTTCAATATTTGCTATGGCTATAGAGGAACTACTATGCATCCATAGTATCAAGTTTTATTTGAAACAAACAGAATTTAAAAAAAATGTATGATGCATTGTGGGGAATTTTGTTTTATTCATGCAGTAGAAACCCAACTACTAATAAGCAATTAACTACCAATTTAAATGTGGTAGAAATAAAGCATCCAGTTTATGAAATATTATGTAGCCCATTTTTAATAATAGTCAACTCGACTCTCACTTTGTCGTGCCTATTAAATGAACTAGTCAGTACTATTTTACAATACGGTAATTTTACAGATATAAAAACAAAAGTAAAGAATTTCAAACCAGAAAGATTACAAACAATTCATGCTTTCGCCCCAGAGTTTGATTAATGGTAATATATAAATACTTTTTTTAACGTATCTGAGTAACACTTTAGGTTAGAATTTACTGAATACACTGTCAAGGTTGAAGTCTAGAAACTATAGATAGATTTAACGTATAAGCGCTAAAACAAATTCGTCTTTTATAAAACGTTTACGGGCACACAGCTTTTTATGTTAGCTTGACAAACTTTAGAAAACAAGTTTAATTGGTTATTTGTTAAAATATCAACTGAAGCATGAAGTTGCATATTTATCAATTTTAATGATTTCGTGATGAAGAAATTCTATTTTAACATAGAAAAAAATGGTCTATGGTTTTGTACAGTCATAGTTTATCTGCAATTTTCCTTTTGATATTTCTTAACTTCAGCAAATCGAAATCTATATTTGAACATGCAATCCTTAAAATGTAAACAGGAGTTAAATAACAGCATGTTTCAAGATATTATGTTATGTGTCCGAATGTGAATTTAGCTTGGACATAAGCGGTATTCAAGTAAACTTTGCGGAGAAGCATAACAAGCAATTTGTACTCACGTACAGGTCATAAATCATTTAAACGGATGGCTCCTCCTCTTCTATTTCTTTGAAATTTATGTGAGAAGCATATAAACAATCCAACTCTTTCACACTCATAAACAAGAAATGTTCTGATTATTTTGAAAGAATAGAAAAATTTATAAATACTACAACAAATGAAATAGAGCATTTTACAAGTGCTAGAATTGACGTAGGAAATTGATAAAAATAAAATACCTACATGACTCAACTGATCTTATATAGTCACTGTTGTGGGCATCTTCAACTCTTTTAAATAAACATGCATGTATTGTCTTTCAAACTTTTACTATATTGCATTTCGTTTACTTTAACACAGTACATGCTTACATTTTCAATTATTAACACAAAAACAAAAGTTCTAAAAATGAGTTTGATGAAAAGTAAGGATTCATAAAATGCGATAATCTAAAAGTGCAAATGCAATAAACAATAAATATATATCAATATCTGATTAGCCAAGTCAAAATCGCACACGTCTAAGAATAATTGTCATACAGGTAACCCTTCATTAATGGTTCTGCTTCCCAGGAGTGAAATTTTCTACGCCTCTACCTTTCCATGCTTTGTTTAGAGTTTCATGGTACTTGACATGAAATGTCTACGGGTAGTTGGCGTGCCAGTATCAATCTTTTAAAATATGATTATGGATGATGCATCGTATACCATAATTAAACTAATCTGTTTTAATCGAATCATAAGTTAAAGTGTGGGGTACAAAGCCATTTGATATAGACAATACTATGGTTAAAATCAATACAAGTTGCACCCACAAAGACATGTCACGTTTCTTTAATAATGTATTGTGTATTTCTATAAAATACGGACACTAAATTCAGGCAAAGTTACTTTTGATTCTGCTATATTATTATATTGATTCATAAAATTTTCTTTGAATTTTTAAAACTTAGTAGGGAGAACCAGCAAACAACATTTTTAGATGTTTTTACAAAACATGTGAACTCTGCACTGATTGACTGGATTGATAATTCAAGCAGTTTTATAGAATGAATATATTTTGTTCCATTCTTTTGCATTCACAAAGCTAAAATGCAATCTTTAACTATCTAAGCATTTACAAACTTGATAGATATAAATTTAGATTTAAAATTTATTATCATTTCTACATTCATAAAAATGTGCTATTCAAAATGTCATGCTCAACTGTGTATTATGTTTATGTTTATCACTTTTTTAATCTGTTTTATATGAACAAGAGAAATCAAAAGAAGAACGAGAATACCGGGATCCTTTCCCTTAGAAAGTATTTTGAGCATTAATGCATTCTGTACGTGATACGGTCAATAAATAATATCAAGTAAATCACGTTCCACAAAAGAGATTACACAGAAGAAAAATGGAGGGCACAAATCTTAGTCAGTACGGCAAGTCAAGCATTTGTAGATGAAGAAAGAAGAACAACCTAAATTACAAGTTTAACGGTTCCGCTGACATTCAATGATCCATTGCTTTGTGCTTCCTTCTTCCACTATTGCATTTTTCGTTTTCATTCCCTCAATATCGTCTTTTGTGAATACCAAGAAATATTCATGCCTTCTTGAATTTTCAGACCCTCCTATTCTCTTGTGTTCATGATGTAAGGGGAAGGGAGTAAACATAAGTCTGAATCTGTATGGATCCACGATGCTTTCTGACACTGTTTGGTACAAAGAAACTTTGGGTCTCTAACATTCAGCTTTTTTGAGCATCGGTTGTAAACATTATTGGATAATATACAGACAACAAAGTTCTGCGTTCCTTTTTTCAAGTAGAAGGACCGAGTTGGAAAGTTCACAAGAAAGCATGATGCAAGCAATAAGAAGCAGCCTTTAATATACTCACTGACCAGAGGAGGTGGTCATTATCGTAAAATGAAACGATTCAGAAATGCTGCTGAACACATGCAAAGATTACTCATTTTACCAAGTTTTGTACAGAAATTGTATGAACTATGGACGTTCAGTAATATAGCAATAATAATAACGATGTAACAAGGTATATACATAAAGTATACACCTAATTATTTGTTTGAATGCTACAAAGATAAACTACAATACACCATGAACAAAACTACCTCATCATATCGTAATTATAACCATGTTCAATTAAAAGCTTTGGTTCTGACCATTTTAATGTCTCTATCCAAAACGTGTGTATATAGTCGAGCCAGCGGATGTCTTGAAGAGTTAAAAAGTTGAAACAATTAGAAGCACTGGAAAGGATGTTGTGCGTCGATAGAAAGAAGAGAAATGGATGCACTGATGCACCTTTTCATAGGTTATATCATGTAATTTTGCCGCATAATGTGAGAAGTAAACTCTTCTTTGCCGTCATGATATCGTCGTCGTCGCCGACGATTACAATTTACACGCGGGAGAGGTAGGAAAGGAGGAAGGAGGCGAGTCTGAATATCTGTCAATCTGTTGAAGCCTGACTAAGACGTGGGATTTAATAAAAGATACTACACAGACTTATTATTGCACTTGTACTATGGGTTAAAAAAACAACACGCAGTTCATGAGTAGAAATCAACTCTACCTTACCCTGCCCTACATGAAAGCAGTCAAAATGCTATGCATAATAATAAGTATTTGATTTACCCTGTACAACAACACAACTTTTGCATTAGTTTTTTATGACAACAAAGGCTTTCTTGGGTTGTACTGGTGTATTTGATTATCGTACCTTCTTTCAAAGTCAATAAATGAAAAAAATATATAAAAGCAATGTAAAAACGAAAATAAAATTAATTGTTGTAATGTGTATTGGAAATTATCTGTCGAAACTACTTAATTTTTCCTGAGAACCACAGAACAGAAGTTAGCAATACTACAGCTTCACTGACATTCTTAATACTTTGCTGTGAAAAGAAACACTTGGATATAGCTATTAAAATATAACGATAAAACACAATTCAATGGAGATTTGTTACGAAAAAGAGTTTTGATAGTCTAGCTTTAATTTAAGCATGAATGACTATTATAGCTTTATACATCGACTTAATGTCCAGACGGATATAAAAATGACAGCGCAGCGAGGGAATATTAAAGGTATATATACTTATAAGCTATGTGCTACGAAGAGAAATGCTTGTTTCTAGTATAGATACTATGCACGCCATTTAATGTTTCCGTATACTATTGTGAACATTACATATAGTGCATTTTGGATTCAACGCAAAAAGTAACTGATGCCGCAGACCATACACCTGAGTATTATTGTAATAGCAATGAAGGTAATAATAACGATAATGGGCAATTGGAAGATATATTACGGCTTTAGTATAAGGATGCATATAATGCTGTGTGATGCTCTTCACTATTCTTATCTCCTTCAAGACAGATTCTTTCTTGCCCATTAAATGGCTCTTCACTGCCCATTTAATGTTATTATATTAGTCTTGGTGCTCAACGTATCACTATGTCGTTATAATGGTAGGAGTCCTGGACAGAATGGCTGTAATAATAATATAATTCACCATTCTCGCTTATTAATGACCACTGCTCCTAGCTGGACATTTATAGTGGCCTGCTGTTATTGCTTCGTTTTATTTCTCAGCAACGGATTCTTTGAATACTTTTATCGAGTTGAGACCACATAAGCGTAGAAAGGAACGTGTATGGAAGAACATAATATTATCGTTTCTTTTTGATACTTTTCAGACTGAAGTTCGAGTGAAATAAATGTACAATGTTTTCTTGCGTGGTTGTGTCTCTTTTGTAAGGCAGTCATGAAAAAGCAATTTCGTACTAACGTGTATTAGTATGAAATGGGGTGAGAAAAGTTACAAAGCTACAAATGCACCAAGTTGGTTTCTATAGTACTTATTACCCACTTATCAATCTGTTTCAGTGCCAAGCATATTTACAAAATTTAAGCTTATTTTCTTGTAGCTTCATGGTTTCTTCCCAATGATTTCCTTTTAAGGCTTCATACATTTCTGAATTAAAAGCTTTCAAATAGATGCATAATGTTTGAGAAACTTTGTGTACTAAAAGAATCATTTAAAATGTGCATTGTCTAAAAGAAAGATCACAACCACAAAAATAAAGAATATTGCTTATTAGATATTTCCTCCATTATTGTATAAATTGTACAGTACAAACTCCATCATAAGATAAGTCTAGTAGATTCAAGTAATCATCCTGTTTCAGGTGAATGTGTGTATGAAGAGGTTAACTTTTGATAATTTCTGAACAAAAACTATACGACATACTATATATGACGATTGTACCAAATCAAAAGTGATAATCGTCATCATCATATCTTTCTGTCATGTCAGTAAGTCACTCAAGGCTTACAATTTATGACCAGATTCACAAAAGCTCGTTACGAGGTTCTGGTCACGATAGTCAGTCTTCGTCCTCCGTCGCCACTGTCATCAAATTGTTAAGATTTGCATTCAAATAAAGCATTTGTGACATTTTGTGAACATATTTAATTTTTCAAATGAACATTCCAAATTCATTAAAACATTATTAGTGCACATCAGGAATCGAAACATATAATTTTGCACCATACTGCAGTAATTGTCATTAGAAACGAAGTTTATACAACGAAAACATATAATATACTTGCCATGAAAGACAGACACAGACTTATATGCTTTCAAAGGTTACCAGCTAAATGTCTTTATACGTTGAATATTAATTGCATTAATTACTTCGTCCGAAAGTAAATAAGCATTTTTCTAAAGCATGCAACATTTATGCATGCAATGAAACCAATTCTAAACCTTATTCAGTATTATCCGAATTTGAATCAACTATAGCTATCATTTTTTAAAGTCTTGGATATATCATATGCTGCCATTTCTCAAAAGTTGAAAATCAAGTTTGCATGCAAAATTATGAATAATTAGTGTTAAATGCGGAGAAAATATAAACTACTGCAAATATGAAGATTACCTTGAGAAAACATACTAATACTAACATATAACATATGTTTTATGCTTTAAAAATCTTCGTTTTTGAAGTATAAGTATAACTATCGGCAAAATGTTGGAGGTCTACTGAGGTCGTAACACTAACGCTAATAATCACTGGATGAAGTGAGAAAGATTAATGTTCAGTCCTTCTGGGTGGTATCTTGTGTTGGTCTTGCTGAATCATGAACCACCAGAACGAGTGAGTTTAAAGATAATTATGTTATTAAAAGTTTTATAATACGCTCATTACGATTTCGGTGGCAATTCAAGCTGAAATATTTCGTTGAAAATTTTTCTCATCTGAATATATCTTCATTTTTAAAATTATTTGCATGTGCATTGTCTCAACGAGATAGGTTTACTCACAACATACCGCACATAAATGTCCATTTATTGTATGCTAGCCTTTTTTAAACAAAACTTGTTTATAATCGAGAATTGTGACATATTTTCGGTGGATTGGTGAACAAGACAAAAATGGTCGCAGATTTGCGTTTGACTGTTTTGTTTTTAGATGAATGTTATTATTGCAGACGAATTTTTAAATAGTTTACAACTGAATGTAAAAACTAAAAAACAGTTTGAAACTTTACTTTTGTAATCTTGAAAAAGTATTTCCATTCCATGTGTGTGCATTTTCTAAAGGAAGTTGCAAGTAAAATATAAGGAAACACGCGTTTGTATGTTAATGGTATTCTTCATGTTCTTTAAGCCATTCCTATTTTAGCGTGGCTGTTACGTTAATAAAAACTTTCTCCATTTCATCTTCAACTTTTGTCATCATGTAGTGTATTGTGGAGAATTTATCACCTGAAATGGTGTAATTTAATGTGATTCTCTTCCATTCTCCCTTTAACTATTATGTTAAGTATCATCATGCGTTAGTTCAAAGATTGTATCTTCTCTTTTTTGTTACTATGTATGTTCTCTTTTTGTACCATACACACCCATTCCTGTAAGCCAGCAAACAAAAGTCTACTAACCATTTGGTATAAGCTGAGACCAGGTTGAAAACGAAAATACCATTACATTGTTTCATTATAAGGTGCCACTAAACTTTCCTGTTTTATTATACATACTGTTTGAAGGAAAATAGTAAACTAGAAATTATGTTGTAGTAGATTACACAAAGTTGACTTATTGGTTGCATCTTCAAATGAACATTACAGGACAGAGTGGTGATTATTACCGGGTAAAAGTTTTTTTTACTGGCGTGTTGTTTTTTGTGACTCTTGGTGCAGTGCACACATTTTCAGTATGTGAACTGTATCAAAGCATTATAAAATGGTTTTCCCCAAACACCTTTACTACTCAGAGCTGCTGTTCACGCACAATAACTGTTTTTTATCTAAGCTTGTCATCACATTATACATTTGGTTGACAATTTAGAAAAAGAAACACTATGAAATAGTACAGTTAAATCTACTAAACTAACCAAATTATGATACCTTCATGAAGCTTCAGCCTTAACGCGTTGCTCTAAATGTTGCACTGAAACATAATACTTGCTCTATTATAAAGTGAAATAGTAGATTTTTATGTGTCTTTGGTCCTATAAGGAATTATCTTGTGTTAGAATTACCACATTAAAACATGTAAGAAACTGCTTCAAACTACTTGAGATGATCCTATAACCCATGTTTATATTGCTACTATTAAACTACATACAAATGCATGAGGTTTGGCTACCTGTGTCCTATATGTTGGTAGGTCTGCCAAAGAAAACAGGCTCGTTTCTGGTGAGTTAAGCTGAGGACAAACTCCCATACAGTTGTTTTTATGCCTGCACTAATGACAGTCCGATTAATGAAAAACCCATTACGGCTAAATTAATGGTTCTACTTATTGCTGCAAACGTCTCCCTGAAATGCCCAGCTTACGTACGTGACGAGTTCGACGAGCTGGTAGTAGTCCAATGAAAATCCATTTTAATGCTATGTACGGTCTCTTTAAGACAGCTTAATTGCCTTTAGGAATGATAACAATAAAAATAAAGTCACTGCAATGCAATATCATTATTATTACCAAGATTTAATGTTTTTAAGGAGGAGTATGTGCAACGCAATGGCTATTATGATATCTTGATGAGTACTTGTTTATTTGTAGGGCAAAGCAATAAATTTTAATGAGAATGGTTTCTTTACTGTCATTTATTACAGATTTGGATTGCTGGACAACAGGCCCAAATGGCTGCCCCCGTCGACGAGGTCGTCAGACATACACCCGTTTCCAGACTTTAGAGCTGGAAAAAGAATTTCACTTTAATCACTACCTCACCCGTCGACGCCGGATTGAAATCGCCCATGCTCTCTGTTTAACGGAACGCCAAATCAAAATCTGGTTTCAAAACAGGCGAATGAAACTTAAAAAGGAACTACGAGCAGTGAAAGAGATTAACGAGCAGGCAAGACGGGAAAGAGAAGAGCATGATAATAAGGGACGACCTTCAAAATCGGAGCGCGACAGAGAAGACAAGAGTTCAAAGGATTCAGGCAAAAGTAGTGGGGGCAGTAGTAGCAGTAATGGAGGAAGTAGCAGCAGTGGTTCTTCACACAAAGATCATCATAGTCTTGGTCATCCTGGTCTCGTTGGTGGAGTGGGTTCCCTTTCAGCCAATGAGAATGGCAAGCTACCTATGGGACTAGGTGGACTGACAGGAATGGGATTGCCCTTAGGACTTGGAAATGGGGATGCTCTTGGTGGCATGGCAGGTCTTGGAGGTCTTGGAGTTGGAGCTGGTATGGCTGGACTGGCTGGTCTTGGAAGGCTGAATCATGGATCTCCGTCAGGATCCGGAGATTCTCTTATGAAAGATGATAGGATCTCCCCTATAGATTCTCCTCCACCAAAGTAAATTGATTGCTCTACCGATTTCTTCCTCTTTAAAATAGCAATACACTATTTAAAAACTACAGCTAAAAGCCCAGGAAGCAATAATTACCATCTGTCGTCTCAACAATCTCAAGAAAAGAAAATGGATCTAGCTGGATGAGAAAACACAAAGAAATCTAATGACTATTGACTATCTATAAATACTATCTTTCTTATAATCCAAAGACCGGCGAGTGTATTTCGGAAAAGAGATGACAAGTATCATTACTTCATTAATTTGAAATAAATATACGTACATACAACGCTATACAAAACAAAAGCAATCCATTTACCAAATGATTGAACCGTATTATACGTATGAAAGGCCTTGCCCATATGCATACAGTCTCACTTTTGTATTCATGGGCTTGGTGTGGTATATAATAAGTTTAAGGAAATAATAATATAATTAGCAATATGTTAATCAGCAACAATAAAATCGTGTTAGAATAGCTAGTTGTAGTTAGAATAAAAATATTGAATATTTGAACGAGAGTAAGTAAAAGCTGTAGTTTTAATAAGATAGAAGAACTTTAAAAACCGGTCTCAAATGTATAGAATTTAATGTTGTTTCAATAATACTGCAGTCGTTTTTATTGCAGACACATATATGTTTCTTAGTGGCAATAGCAAATCACACAGTAGAAGTGGATATTATGATTTTATCTTATAGATTCATTGATTAAAAGAGGATTATTTTGTGCAGTTAAAGGTTGTTATACATGTTTCCAGGAAAGGAAACTCTTCGAAACTTTCATTTGTGCCATTACTTGTTAAGTTTCTTTCAGCCAAGATACTCGCTGTTAATGTTGTTATCATTATAATTATTAGTATTGTAAGTATGCTATGTATGTTATGTTATACTGTTACTTTATATGTATTTGAAGATTTTGACAAGATCATCATTTTTATTAACAATCATCATATTATACCAATATAAATGTAAAGATAAGCAGAGGGCTATATTTAGTTTTTCATTGAAAATTTTCACAATTGCCAAAATTGAAGAATTACTTTTCGTCCCGTTTTTGTGTGCTAATGGAGTAACGGAAATCCATTTTGGCGGGTAGGTGATTGTCTAATGTCTTTAGTTGAGGTTTGTTGATCTGATATTTTTTATCCCGGTAAAAAAATTAATAATAGCCAATAAAATATTTGTGCAGGTATATTAACTAAGTCTACCAAATGACATTAAATCGACATGACGAGTAATAATTTATTACCATTAACTTGTCTGTTTGACGTACATACAGCAAAAATATATATTTTTAAGTTAGTATACACAATAAAACAACTTTGTGTTATTATGCATTTTTGTTAATGTATACTACAATAATTATTATGTCGGTATGTAATATTGATCTATTTGATGGTTCGATGTATTCGTAATATATTATGAGGCAATGCTTTAAGTAAGTGATTTTTAAATGTCTTCAGTAAGTACTATAGATACTTTAGTGTTTAAGGTGAAAACAATATACGTATTTTGTAGCTCAGTTTTCTTACATTTTTGAAGATGTCAGAAACTTTACTAATAATGTCAATTACTTTTTACAAACGTGCAAACATGTGGGAATTTTTCCTTTCTGATAATCTCTTAATGGCAACCAATATACGTAAACATAACAAATTTAAATATCATGTGCAACATTTTATAGTGTAAAATATCTAGTTAAGGCCCATAAATCAATAGATTATAAAGTGCAGGTTTATACATGTAAACTTTAAACTACCAAAAAGATATTGCAAAAGGTAAATATGACAAGTTGATGCATCTCTACACTTTTGTCCGAAAAACAAGGGTGGCAGATTTCATTAGCCTGACATTGAAGAATTCTATTCATGTATATTATTCAGCAAAAGCTAATACTAATATATTATTATATTGTATTATATAATAGTATACATACCTATGTACAAGATGATGAAACGCAACCAATATACGTATGTCAATGATGACCTCAAAATACAGGTTCATAGTAGATAAATGGTAATGCACATATTTCTAAGAAATGTAAAAATTATTGGTGGTAAGCAAAAATGTTAAATATTATTCTCCAAATTTTGTATTGTGAAAGTAAAATAGAAAAAATACTATAATGAGTAAGGTATACATGTGGTAGTCTGATAGTATTGAGTCTTGTATTTCCCATCATAAGTCACAAAATATTATAATTTTGGTTGCTTTGAGTGAAACGTCATTTTCTTATCCCTTCATTTCATCGAAAATTGGTTTTTTTCTCATTCATTGAACCCATTTATATTGTTCACCCTTGTGATTATGACATTTTCTTCTTCATAGTCAGCAAATATTATAACTGGTGCAACCATTCAATCACAAGTTGAATGTTGTAGCATTCTTCTGTCAATTTGTTGCAGTTTTTTTACACAGCAATTCGGTGGCAATGGCAAAAGTAACGTATCGAAGAAATCACAAATAAAAAGGGTCATTCTCATGAAAATTGGCAAATCTCAGGTTGATAACCCAAAACCGCAAAATGATTCAATCAAAATGATCGTAAATTGTTAATACAAATAAAATACTTTTCAGTCAATTGCTCATTCATGAAACTTTGAAACCATTTATGGCTGTTACAATACTTACTATTGTTTCACTTAACCCCAGTCTATATAAAATACATCTTATAAATTTTGTGAATGCGAGAAAAGAGTACCTCGCATTCAGTAATTCAAAAGAGGTTGCAATGAAGTAGCAAGCGGTTTTGGTTTAAAAAACGTATTTCATATATTGTAATGACTTGAACCTGCGGTTTATCTTTGAATGCGATATTCAATCAATTGTGTGTGAAACTTCATGTGACTTGACTCTTTCTCCTTACATCCTTATACTAGTTTATTTTATTATTATTTTGCTTTTCGTTTGTTCGAAAATATAACTACTACATTTAGATGTTTTTATTACTTACTAAGGTTGATCTTTCAGGGTGTAGTAAGATAAATTAGGCCCAGAGTAATTACTGTTGAAAAGTTCAATGTTTTCTTTTGATACGCCACATGAGTATTTCACATTCATCAAAACATCATAATTTAAAGCAAAACTTGCATTTACGCGTCATTATGTTGAAAATATGCCACACAAGAGGAAGAATTCAGTAAATCTTGTATTTAAAAGAATATTCATTAAAATCTATCTAATTGCTATTTTCCTGTTATGATGCTACTCACTCAGCATAAAATGTGCAAAAGAATTGAAGGGAAATAAGATATTTGATAGACAAGTGAGAGAGAATGAGATATGATTGTTAGTGAAACAACGAAAACTTGCAAAGATTCAGACCTATGTATTTGGAATTAATGTGGATTCTTCATATGATCCTGACGAGCGAAAAAAATATTTTGTGCACATAATTACCTTTTTTCAGTTCTTGTGAACCAAACTATTTACTCGAAAAATTATTATTTTCTCCCGTTTTCTTATATGAAATGCTTCTTGCAGCATCTTCTTGTCTTTTGTGTTTCTTTATCTTTAAAGCTAAAATAATCCATTTTCGGAGTTATTTGTTTAGGCGCGAATAATATTTGAAGGTTTTACATAAATGCGGATAAGTTATGAAACATATTTCTGTATTTGAAATGACTGTATAAACCAACCTCTCATGATCGAATTAATATGATTATTGATCGTTATGTATGTATTGTACTATTAATTGTGAAATATTGAAGAATATATCAAAAATGTATAATTTGTTTTTTACTTTTAACCCAGCATGAAGTAATCTTCCTAACATCAGTCTATTTACTGTATTTGGTACTAATTTGAGAGCGGATTAATTACAACGCAATTTAGCATTTAAAATGCATTTTTGTACATATGAAG
Source organism: Entomobrya proxima (assembly GCA_029691765.1). Classification (NCBI taxonomy): domain Eukaryota; kingdom Metazoa; phylum Arthropoda; class Collembola; order Entomobryomorpha; family Entomobryidae; genus Entomobrya; species Entomobrya proxima. The sequence continues at coordinate 16,750,027 of CM056172.1, forward strand.
CTCACATTATTTGACAGTTCTGACTATTTTACTTGTTAGCTCTTGATTAGAAATGTTCATCCGCATTATTAGAACACAAAGTATACAAATTACGAAAAAAATGAGAATATATATTATTGACGAATCATTTTAGTACTCAAGAAATTCATGTTTTCTAATATATGGCTGTAATTCAACAAGAAATAATCAGAATGGTTGCAAAGAATAACCTTAAACAGTTGAAATCATAATTTGGGAAACTATATAAAAATACTACAAAGGTAAACCAAATACATCCATGAGAATATACGTATTAGGGTAGAAGATTTGAGTAGAAATTCATACAATAAAAAATCATTCATGTAAAAAATTAAGCTAAAATAATGTACATGAAAAAATGTCAAACGTTGTACTAAATCACATAAAATATAAAGGTTTAATATAAAAATTAAGCAAATGAAGTAATTACACTTTAAGACTTCAAGTTTGAATGACTTTCAGAGGTATTGCAGTTCAGTTGGATTGGTTCTATGAGTTTTTTAGTAGTAGAAAATTTCTACATATGTTTACATAATGTGTTGTATGACAGGCTTGTTTTTCTTGCCGTTTTTAAAGCAAAGTTCTCATCATGAACCAAGCTTTAGGCTTATTTCAAAACATGACAATGATTTTCTCTGTAAATATAATTTATATGAGTACTTTTAGCTTCCGGTGTATTTAATGCTTTATACATTCAACATTAATTAAAGTAATAAAAACTGTATACAACCGAATACGACTAGTAGACAGGTGTACATGTTATATGTGATTGTAAATGTTGAAATTATAGTTTAATACTACCAAACTACTGTTTAAGGAATTCTACATTTTAGAGAAACTTTTGAAATACGTAAATATCAGTACTGATTACTGATTTGCTAAGAAATCTAAGAATTAGCTGTAGAAGGTAAATTATTCTGTATGCTTAGAACTTTAAAATAGATGTTATGTTGTACAAGATATATTACTGTAATATTCGTATTATTATTACTATTGTGTAAAATGGAAACTTGAAAACAGTTGATAATGAAACTTGTAATAAATAAAAGCGTGTTGAAACATACATTCTGCATTTCGTTTGGTTTTCATTAACATCCTTCAAATACATTTTCACCTTTCCTATATATATCTATACATTACCTAAACATATCAAAGGCATATATGCATGCATCATACACCGTAATAGCAAACTTGAAAATACCAGGATACATTCTTATAGCACTGTTGGGAAGACTGCGGAGAAAGGTGGCACAAAAGAAGAACTAAAATGCATATAAAGAAAGCCGGGAGTATAAGTAGAAAGCAAAGGGATGTAACAAAGAGGCGCATGAGACATTACGTCGTCTCTGGAGCCATTATTGACCCAAAGAGGAGCCAATGAGAGCTCAGGCATGGCTGTCAAAACCACACACACAGACCATTTAATCGAGTTTTACCGAAGAGAGCGGTACTCAGAGCACTGCATTAACAGCAATTGTATGGCAATGGATACGAATAAAAAACACGTTATAAAAACGGCGCTGTATACTTTCCTGTATCAAAAAGTTACATCGTAGCTCCGTTCTTGGATTCCGGGTAAGTATACGGTTACACTGTTACGCGTACGACGTACGAGGTGCACAACACGCAAAGGACAGCAAAGTATTCATGCACATCTACATTGCAATGGTAAATGCAGTAGAACATGCATTACATCTAGATTTCATCTTTAAAAGATTTTACCTCCACTGCACTGTAGGCTAAGGGATAACAAAATGCCTTTTTATCCGAAAAGGTTTACGGTACACTGTGTGTACCATTTTCTGATGTTTTTGAAGCAGTATTGAATAAACCTGTTTCAGATTGCATTATGGAATCCATGATCTCCGTTTAAACTTCATATAATGACTACTCAACACATGGATTGAAAATCCTTAAAACTGAATCTGGCAAGTCTAGATAGTTTAACGTTTTGAACATAAGTAATATTAAGCACACCCATCTATAGCTGGTATATCAGGTTAAGGAGGATACATAATATTATGAACTGTATTGTACAGGTGCTGTAAGCTTTGAATATATCTGTTAACATTGTATCTGTATTTTTAAGTATCATAATCAGTAATTGTGGATTTATCCAATGGCCCATGCATATAATGCAAATTATAAAACATATAAAACTATAATAATGACAAAGAAAAAAGGCATGTAATTTCTCTGCCGGATAGAATCTTCGGTTTCCCGGAAATTCTAGGCATACTCTCCGAAAAGTCAAAAATTAATCATCACTCTGCAGAAAAATGATTTTTTCCGGTAAATGTATTATTTTTGTCATCTTTTTTAAATTTAACCGTCGTTAGCATACCAAATATTAGATGCAATTCTTTGTTGAGCAAAGAAACTAGTCTCTGACTGGATGTCAGAACTAACACTAGTAAGATGGGTAATACAGATTCTGATTTAGATTTTGAGCGTGTAGTGCTCATTGCATTGAATGATTAAAGTGAAAAGGAGTACTAATTTCTGTGGAAGATATTTCATTGCATTGGAGAACAAAGGACATGCTTCCAAAACTTGTGAAACGATTTATTACTAATGCACAAATAGCAGTAGTTGCAGTGCTAGATTTTAAAAAGTCACTGTCAAATAGAGTTGCGTGTTTTTAGAAACTCGGTGACTTTAGTGAATAAAAATTTTTTAAACTCATTCTCAGTAATTTTGTAGTTTCATGTACATCGTATTTCATTTGAAAAATATATATCTCTTCGAGTACGGTTGTACATGTTCTGGTTTTTGGAGTCTCTTTTTTATGTATGTTGTCGCTCTCGCTGTTATACAAAATAAACCCTTGTAAATGTTGAAGTAAGTAGCCGCATAGAAATTTTTATTCAAAATGAAAGAGTCGTGGAAGTCCACTAGGGTCAAAGAAATCTATTCCAAAAAACAACTCAAAAAAGTTGTAAGGGAACGGAGTTATGACGTTTTTTAATTTGGCCGCCAGGGGGCGTGCGCTGGGAAAAAATTGGAGTGTCAATAGATGGAGTAGGACCTAAGGAACCTATTCCAGAAAAAAAAATTGAAAAAAGTTGTAAGGAAACGGAGTTATGACGTTTTTTAATTTGGCCGCCAGGGGGCGTGCGCTGGGAAAAAATTGGGGTGTCAGTAGGTGCAGTAGAACCTAAGGAACTTATTTCAGAAAAAAAATTGAAAAAAGTTGTAAGGGAAAGGAGTTATGACGTTTTTAAATTTGGCCGCTAGGGGGCGTGCGCTGGGGGGAAAATGGGGGTGTCAATAGATGCACTAGGGCCTAAGGAACCCATTCCAGAAAAAAAATTGAAAAAAGTTGTAAGGGAACGGAGTTATACACTTTTTTCAATTTTTAGCGCCCTCTGGTGTGTTTTTGTGAAAATGTTTTTGGACCAGGCGCGATGTCTTGTGGAGAGGTACAGTTTAGAAAAAAACAGAATTCAAAAATTCCATTTCTAAGGGGCGTTTTAGGGGCGACGGACGGGCGTACGGACGGGCGGACGGGCGGACGGGCGGACGGGCGGACGGACCGATACAGACAAAAGGTCCATTATGAATAATTAGCCTGCGGCTACTTAATAAATTGGAGATGACTTCTGAGACGATGATAGGTGAATTAGGTACTAAAAAGTACCAAATGGTCAAAAGGAGTGTAGTAGTGCATTAAGAAGGACTGATAATCGTATTTGCTGTATTGTAAAAGAACCTTAAATTTAAATAAAATGACAAAAATAATTCATTTCCCGGAAAAAATCATTTTTCTGCAGAGTGATGATTAATTTTTGACTTTTCGGAGAGTATGCCTAGAATTTCCGGGAAACCAACGATTTTATCCTGACAAATAAAATATTGCCAAGAAAAAAATATATAAATAACTGATGACTAATCCATTTCAAACCTTATTACCAGTAATAATCAGTACCAGTTAAAATCATAAAACTCTTAATCTGTCTTATGCATTGTATTACATTATCAGACATACTTCTAGTTTGGTTAGTTTGGTGGTACAATACATAATATGAGCTGCCAGCTTGCAGCTTTCTTTTTTGGTTCCAAACAAAGAGGTACTTTCTGAAATGTAGCCAAGCCTTCGCAAACGAACAAGGATCGAAACAGTGCCACCCTACAAAGTTTTTTAGAACTGCTTTTGCTGTATCGGCAACAAGGAAAAACTGAATTGGGTTTGAGCTTTAAAGTTCTCAGACCAGAGGGATCTTCCACAACCGTTCCTCTTGTTCGGAGTCTTCCTTTCCTTAAAAGCAGCAGCAACTTCAGTGCGTCACATGATCTTCATGATTTTTTCCTTTGTAATAGTTGGTTGAATAGTACTATGAATTCCCAGTAAAGTATGACTTTTTAAAATAATGAAAGTTCAAAAAAACGATTATAAAATGTTAGGCGATTATAATTGGTATTTCGATGTTTTACGAGAAAGCTATCAAATAATGTTTCCGCCTGCACTAGACTAATGGGTATAATGTTCAACACGCTCTACAATATGATATCATAGTACCAACCAAGCCAGCAAGTGCAGAGGCGACATCAGCGTGTAGGGCTCAGAAACTTTGAGAAAGCTTCCTAAGCTGGTAGTAGTGTCGAGTTTTGCCGTTTTAAGGTACTACTAGTTTAGGTTGCATGAAAACGCGAGTGATATCAAGGATTTCAATAAATTTATTCTCCGTGTCATGGAGTCCATGAGTAAATTAGTTTATATAAAATTTTCGCATGAAAATTGTTTATAACGTACAAGCAACTTAGCATTTGATAAAACAATTCATCAATTTCATAAGTGTCTGTCTCTGTCTAAGGATTTCCGTGTTTCGTGCGGATTTTTATAGCTTACCTTATTCAAACGTAAATATAAAGCGAACGTAAGTGCAAACAACTCAGTCATTTTAGTCCTTTAATTTCAATGGGTTATTATATGTCGAGGTTTTCCTTGTGTGAAATTCGACTGACCAATGAAATATTAATGCCTAGCCCACACACTTATATCTGTACTTGCTTGTGGTAATCGAGGTCAGTATTGTGTACATCAGCTCAACAGAGTTGAAAACGGTCTTGTTATTATTTCAATTTTCAATTCTAAATAGATGCAAAGCACAAGTACGCACGCTGTGAACATTATTTTCAACCCTTTTAAATCCTCGAGCAGACACCAAATCTGACACATGGACACTCCTATCGATCCCAAGAAAAATTTCTTGTAATGTACCTAGTATGCATGAGTAGATATTCTTCTTCTGAAATCCTTTCCTGCAAGGACTACGCTCAGAGTATCATTACCTGACTATTGTACACTTATGATGATAGCATCACAGAGGGAAACCACCTTACTCGACCATTAGGATAATTTATACCTTGTTATTCCTCTTAAAAATTCTGAATCCAGTCCAATATCCAATCACCGATAAATAACAACTCCTTTGTAGGCAAACCCTAGATGAATTCCCACCTTATGAACCTAAAATTTATTATACTATTGACTAGCACATTAATAACATCAGACCAACTAACAAGCCTCATGCTTGGTTTGCATGAATGAAGCACATATTACAGCAAAACACAATTTTGTATCTGATGATGAGTGGTTATACGAAAGTCCACCTATTGTGATTTCTCTACGTGTTGTTTATGATTGCAAGAACAACTCTCCTTCACCGGTATATTTTTTGTCTTTGCTCACGCAGAGAGACGTTTGTAAGGGAAAACTTTTTCGTTCCATTCGTTAAAGTTTAAATTATTCAAACATTGTTGTTTTCTGTGTTCCTATGTATCTTTACTTGAGTCAAAAATACACCTGCAAATAATATAATTCCACAGGAGTAAGGTGGCGGTAATCCGTTTTACAACTTGAATATACAAGTCAGCTCAGTATACAATATTTATAATGAACTTTTTGTGATAAACCCACAAGGAATTATTTAATTCTGACCAAGCAAAGAGGCGACACCCATTGCGCTTAGCCGTATGAAAGATACATCGAAAAAATCTACAGAAAAATAATAAGCATTATAATATTTTTATCTTTGAGCAGCAGTTTATCCTTCTCTTTGCCATCTCTCTCTTTATCACGACAAGTACAAGTATCGCGCATTTTGTGTACTTTAAGGAAAACCTACTTTCAATGCACATGCAAAGAGAATTTAGCTTAGGGGCTGGTGCGTTGACGGCACGACCAGCTTTTAAAGAGCTGAAGGCATCAGAACATATTTCAGAATTTAGATAGTCTATAAAATTATAAATTATGATATTACTTTTTTCTATCCTCCTCAAGCAGCAGTGACGGAAAAAACCAAGATGGAAAAGGAAACAGTGAAACAGGTTTGTTTGCAGTATTCAACGAGCACATACCAAAACCAACTAACTTGGTTAATTTTTTGTTGTTGTTTAGCCCGTTGACTTAAATAATATCAACCAAGGAAGAAAACAAAAATGTAATGATATCTACTTTTTGAGGCTAGATAATATATATTTTTATATTTATGCATTATATAGAACGATGTACAAAGTAGATAGATACCTTACTATACGCACACGATTAGACGTTTAGAAGGCTTCCTCTTCTTTTCAGTAATGCCTCTCCTAATTCATTATTTTCATTCCATGCCGTGTTATTTATTACAAGATTTTCGTAGACAAACTTAAGCCCACATATTATATTGTGCGCCTGAACACAACATATATATTCATAGTTAACAGCAAAGCTCAAAGTTAAGCCTAGTTCCAATCCAGGCCGATTCTACTCCCTTATTTTTCCACAAGAGAATTCACGTAATGGCTGGTTGGCTGTGGTTCGAAAACTTTTTTCTTGGACAAACATTTTTTCCCTTTGGGTATGTAACATTCATAAATTGGAAGATTCTTCTAATTTATTTTATTACCCTTTGCCTGGCAAGAAACCGGCGAACGAATCGAGCTTGAGTACATCAGTGATAAGTATTTGGCTTGGGCTTGTAGGTTTGTTATGCTGAGTTGTGGAGAAAATTAGAAGGTAAATTTCTTTCTTTTCTCCTCCAAATAAATAATTTTCCTCTCTCTCTCCCTTGCTCAGCCTACTCAGATTCCATTTATCATAATAAAAATACTTTTATTTTAATTTCCTATCTTCACTTGAAAAAAGCTCGTATGTACAAAAGTACAAGGAACACACTTTTGTTCCCCACATTTCCAATAGCAGTCAGAAACACAGATAGTGAACGCAACAGGACTATATATTAGTAAAGAATCATAATAATAATACATTTCGTATGTAAATATTTGTTGAATTTCCATTTTGCAGCCAATGTGTCATATAAATGCTGACTTACGTATCAAGCATACTACTAATTATATAAGTACATGTACGCTTTGTTTCCCTCTTCCCTTCAACCTTCAGCTCTTTTGATCGAGTGTTTTTGGGATAATATTATGTAGCAACAATCCTCTCCTTGAACCTACAAATGGATTCGCTGAAATTTAATAGTACAACTGTCGTTAGCAAGTCATTATCTTACCTTAAATTTAGGATCCATTTATTTGCTTTTCCATACATAATATTTTCTTTGTTTACGTCATTAAGCTTATATTTCATGAATCACCATCAATCAACAAAATAATATTCTCATCTCTCATTCAATGAACTATTACACCACGGCTATGTAAAAACACTCACTAATAACTAGTTGAATGTGTGCTGTGCGTGCTTGTAATGATATCACGTTGTTGGAGCTCTCATTGTGTTTCATTATGAATGATCAGGGATGAATGATAAATTATGACAAACTGTTGAGTGCACCTTATATGGCTTGCTATATATGTACACACACAAACATTTTTTACACAAGAAACTATCCTGGCTCCTGACGACGTCATAAAAACTTCATTTTTTACTTGTAGTGAAACAAGAGATCCTCCAACATAATGGTCTTTTCATGATTTTCTTCTTTGCTAATTTTGATAAAATACTTTTCTCATCAGGTTGAGCACATGCACTTATACTGCGTCTCATACGTAATATTTTCGTCAATACCTGAAACTATCCGCGGCTCATTAGCTTATGCTCTTTTTAGAAAACTCGCAACAAAAAAACAAAACCCAAAAACTGTATTTTTATTCATTATCCAAAAGAACGCCAAGATACGATTTGCTAATTACAATAAATTTTTCTCTCTTGATGTTGATCAATGAGCACATTGACACGAATGCAATCAAGCAAATGTGTGATAGTAAAAAATAAATCAAAATGACTTTGAATCTGTGCCTTGCAAAATGCTTTTTGCATGCACACAGCACACGTATGCAATACAATCTAAACACTCCACTTTATACTTAATAAACTTTTTACGTGATGATGTACGTACTGCAAAGCAATATTCAATAAATATTTTACAGCAAACACAAATATAGCAATTTAAATGGTGATCAACAAGCTTCAACATTTCTGTCATGTTCACATCTCGCTGATCATCGTGCAACTAAATTAAAGTGAAGTGACAAATGGTGAAATTTCATTATTGCCAATACTTACCATTGTCAAAAGCTGTAAAGAAAAAATGAGGTTAAAAGAGTGAGAGAGTCTTAAAGAAGCATTTCTTTCCAGTAAAAAAGCCACTTTCTATTATTATAACGTTCACCTTCTTACCCTTTTTATATAGCTTTGATTACCCTTTTATTGCCTACCGTTATTGTGCACTTTTTTCATCCAAAGTTGTGCTTTTTTCTTAGGACCAAGATAGGTTTTAAAAAGCAGGCAATACGATGACCACCGTCTACGAAGTTTCCTTTCTGTCTTTCGTGTTGAAAATAAAAATTGTTGTGGCTATTGTGACAAATAAAGGGGTTCAATAAAAGTGAGAGTAGCATTTTTAATGCTTTAAAAATCCTTCCTCCTTCTTCCAGTTTATTTTTAGGTTGCGTAACAAGTTGAAATGAAAGGGTACTTATGCATCTTACTGTGACAGTTGCCGGAAAACCAATGCAAAGGTAAACAGACATCCTTCTTTTGACCTACTTTTGTCATTCATTTCATCAGACACTGACGTGCGGTACGTAAAATCGGGTATACCCACCTAAAATAGAAAGTTTTATTTTTATTTTTTACGCATGCACGCACTGAATTGGAATGGAAAATACGCTGGGCAAGCTATCATCTATATCGGCAGTTATCTAACAGAAGGTTTTAAAGGAATAAAGTCTTTTATTGCTCCTTAAAAAATTAGTAAGCGAGCATTTCTCAAACACTGCTCATAAAACATTACAATAAATAGTACATTATTACCTTCCTATCTTTACAATACGACACACAATGTGTATTTCGTCACGTTGCTCAGTTTGACTGTTTATTTTCTCTCTGTTGAACTTATCATGGATTCAGCACTTGTAAAATATACTTTTAACGTCTGTCACATTTTCAGAATTCAAAGAATTTCAAAAGGGGTATGTCATTCTTTATTCCTACGCCTTGCTGCCAAGTTTCTCACGTGATTTTTAAAAAAGTATTGAGAGGGATTTTTTAGTGCACGACTCTCATTAAAAGCCTCAGGATCGTAATTGTACCGTTAAATCCTTTTGTTTTACAATCAGTATTTTCCAATGGGATTAACCTTCATCGCCAAATTGCCAGTTTCAAGCAAACTGTATATGCAACGGTTTCGGACCTCCAGGAATTCATGCATCATCATGTGTGAGGAATTGGAATGTTTGGACAGTCCACAACTTTGACTTTTTGTTGGTGTGTCATAAAATCGTAATTAGCTTCAGGAACACTTTGTGTGTTTTCTGCCTAAAGGACAATGGACAATTTTCATTATTTTATAGATACTCAACAGGATGTTGTGCGCTTGTCTATCTCACTGTAAGAATGCTCATGTCATATAGTAAAGTGAGAAGAACACACTAATAAAATAAAAGTCTCAAGAATGTTCGCCTCTGCACACAATCACACATGAAAATCCTAGTTTCGAAAGAGTGAGTGAGCCGTTAGGAAGGAGTAATAAAAGGTATACACTTTTTATACGCTCTATTTACTATATTACCGTCTCCACACACACGTATCTTCATGGAAGTTCCAACTCCTTATGTGAGCAGAAATGTATGTAGAAGAAAGTGATCATTTCTAACAATCCCTTTTTACAGCACATGTGAGAATTAAAGAAAAAGCATTGCGAGCCATCAAAGATCTCACAAAAGAGGCAAAGTTAATGACCTTGCTGTTTTAAAGCTGCCCTTTATGACAATTTCAAGGATACTTTTTAACCCCTCCAAACGATGATGATAAGGCGGAGAGTATAATGTAATATGGCTATATAGAAGGAAAACAGTTTTGGGAAATAAATATGAAAATGAAACGAAATTCGTGGAATAGAGTCCTGTCTCGTCCATGGGAGATACACTGTTGAATTGGGTACATTTTAGTGAGGGAGTAGTTGATACCGTTGTCTTTGTGATGAATGGATAACGGGATCAAACCTTTAAAAGTGCTTATTTCCGGAACCCCTTTCGTGTTTTTCCCTATATTTTAACTCTATTTTTTCCTAAAAGTATTTCTGATGCGACTCTAAGCTACGTTTTTATATGCAAGCACTACAATACATATTTATACCGTTATTCCTACATTTTGGTATTATTGCACAAGCACAAACTGGAGAATTCCTAGGAACAAAGGAGTGATATAAATGATCCCAAACGTGCCAATAATAAAATTCCTACGTTGCATAAAACTGAGTGGATATTCCTTAACTTACAACTACAACTAGGAAGAAAAGTAACGCATACATGCAATAGTAGTGAGTAGATAAAAAACTTGCAAGAGAAAAAATTCGATTGGCAGTCCCTTTGCAATCTTGAAAAAAGTCATTCAGCTAATCGAGTTAAATTCACAAGGGAAGTTTTCAAACCCAACAAAATGTGAGAAGAAAAAACTCAAAATTTTCTTTGAGAAGGTCTATTGTATAAAACTTCTGCTAGCTTTGCATGCTTATTAGTTTTATGCATGTACACAAAAGCGTATATAATATTTAAAATCGAGACTCTATTTTTATGCTTTAAATATTTCAGGATCTTAAACAAGGTTAAGTATTAAAGAACATTCAGATGATGAGGTTGAAACAATTTTAAGAACGAAGCTGAAAGAGTGAAATCTATCTAGGTACATTGATGGAAGAATGCAGTGAAATACCCCTTTTGCATAAATATAAGTAAACACTGCGCAGTTGTTTTGTCTGTTTGAAAATTTGAACATAAAGCACAAACAAGGAACAACATAAAGTATAGAAAGATGGACAAAGATGGATAGATGCTATCAATTGATGTTTTGTAAATTGCTTCCAGTTGACCAATATAGTTTTTTTTGCCCCACGCCATTTGCTGATTCAGAATATTTTCCTTAGATGTCTACATTTAAAGTTGCACAGAGGCTCAAACTGACCATTTCATATAAATATAATTTCTGACATGGGATCAGTTTGCATCATTTAATACAAAAATGTGGGGTTTTGAAAAATAGTTGGAGTTGGAACAAATAATAATCGTAGACAGTGCAGTAGTGTGCTATCAAGTTCAAAGTACACTTAAAAAGCAGCTGAACTCGAATAAATAAGAAAACTAAGATATTAGATGACATGGTTTGGGTTCTTTTAAATTAATATTGTCATTTTCTAAATAGTTATTAAATAAGCCTCATGGTCAGAATTTCACAATGCAAAATTTCACTTTTGTCGCATTACTGTGAATCATGCAACCTCAAGGTATTTTCAATTAAAATTTTATTAAATTCCTTAATTCTTGCTCTGTTATGTGAAAAGTGATGTTTGTTCATATAATAGAAAGTAATGAAACTATACAAGTTGTTTATGAAACACTAGATGAAAACTTTTGGATTTCAGATTTGTTTTAGATAATAGATAATCTTTAGACAATTGTTAATAAGAACAATCTCTGCTTTAAGAAAGTAACCATCTTTAAGAGTTAATGTTAATAGTTTGTGTGAATAAACGTTATGTCAGCATTTACGAGTTTCTTTAAACTGATACAAACGGAAAGTGTTTTTGTGTGTGGTTTGGATTTAAATTCTAGGAACAGACCTGAACAGAGTAGAAAATGTACGAATAAAGTTTTCTACAATGTATATTCACAATGTATCTAATAGTGGGTGTCGTATCAAAGGGATGAGTACCAAGCTCCAACACATAGAGAAATCAAGATGATGCGATGATGCTGGTATTCTGAGAGTTCACACACAAAACAGCAGAATGAACCTTCCCAGTCAAAAGAGGTTTCTAGTCCCAAAACGTAATTTGCATTTATCACGCGGTTCTCTTTTCTTCCATTCCTCCCTCTTCTCTTCCAAAGGTCTTCAGTATGCAGTAGTACACTAGTAATTTTCTGGAGCTAAAGTTAGGAATATTCTGGGTTTTCTCGTGTACAAGAAGAGGGAAGCAGAGCAAGAGGGCCCTATATTATGGTCGCTTGATAGATTTATTTTACAGCTAAAAAGATCGTTTAAAATCCCGGGTGATTTTCGCTATTTCTCTGGTTTCTCTTCCTCCCTTTCTTGCAATCTTCCAGTAGTGTCTTCCCCTGGTTTGGTGAATGTTGAAAAGCGTAACTGTACATTAGTATTCCAGTAATGAGGCTTTGGTGCCATGTTTCTTTCGCAAGCTCACATTAAAGTGACTGAACGAAATTGGAAAATGCTTCGAGTATTCGACGTACTTTATTGTTTGAAAATCTTATTTGCAAAGAAAAATGTACAAAACCGAAGGGTCATATTCATTCAAGAAAAACCAAGTACAAAGTATATGGATGTGACCCGTTATATACCAATAACAAATATTTACATGTCACTAATTTTTGAATGCGGGCAATGCTTACATGGTATTGATTAGACAAAATTATAAATTGGAGAGTTTAAATATCTGAGCACTTTTAGCTCGTACTTTATTTAACTGATACACTCAAAACATAATTCTTTCTGATTCTGAGTTAGCGTGTCATGGAAGAATTCCGATTTAAAATTGGTCATTTTAATTCAGGAAATGTCATTTGTGTCGCAGTGGTGCAGCTGGTAGCTGGTCATTTCATAGCATTTCGTGAAAAAATTTCAAAATTAAAGCGTTTTACCAGTACTGGCATGGATCATCATCTTTCTAAATCTACAATTCGAGTTGCTGGAATTTTTAAAGAATATTTTTGCAGTTATTATAGACGCTTCTGGTGGCAACGCGTTCAGCCTTTGTGTTACAGCTTCTATTTCTACAAAGCTTTGTAAACATTCCCACGAAAAGGAAACAAGTGAACTAGTATACTACTCCATTCCAAACGGGATAGTGTGTGCCTAAAATGCCGATTTTTACAGAGAAAAGCACGTAGCAGCCATTGAATGTAGCATTTCCTCTTGATGTGAGTTTTAATTCCCTGCTCACGTTCCTACTTTAGTTCCTTATATTTATGTGCCTTGGGAATGGGACTTGGCAGCCATTAGATAGTAGCTATATGAGCGCTTGCCACACCACCAGCACTACCAAATCTTGTACGACAGAAAAACAGAAAAGTTCAAAAGCACGGGATTCGGATTAAACGGGATAAAGTCAGACTAGCAAAAAGCTTTCTCTCGTAATTTTCCTTCTTCCCTTTCCAAACACAACTTTTCCATTTCTATGCCATGCTTTGCCTCGGTTAGATGAAGTTGCTGCTAGACTGTTGAGGAGATTTTGTTATAGAGTAATCGCATTATGAAACAAGCCCACACAACACATAACTTTTCTCTTACAATAGTTTTGGTCACACAGTGGCCTTATGACTTTCCTGCGACGGATGTGAACAACTAGGACCTTATACGTCTCTACCTTTCTCTTCCTTTTTTATTTTAACGAATGCACGATTCTTAACAAGACTATCTCCAAAAAATTCAAAGCAAGGCAAAAAGATTTTGCCGTTCGTTGTGAACAATTGCTGTATTGTTTGCTGATAGAGCACGAGAGCAACAACTGTAGCAACTACATTCAGAAAAGACATCATCCCGCATTCACGTACAATAGGTATGCAGCGCATTATATGAGGCAACATCATCTGTTGTTAATGTTTCTTTCTCGAAGAAGCTTCAATTACAAAATTGCTTTGTATTGCACACAGAAAGAAAACAGGAAGTGCTTAGGCATTGACTGTCTACAAGTTCGATGAGAACATTTGCACATTTCGTGCTCCGGAATACTCATGTGGATGTTATGAGGACATTTAGTTGTCAGTTGTGCAGAACTCAATCTTGAAATAAACGTACCAGTAATGAGTATCTACCTTTGCCAGTCATGCTTTCTTTCATATGACTAAAAAATTCATTAGTAATTTTTAAAGCAAAATTAAACAAATATTGTATAATTTACTAAAAAATAGAATAAAAAGTAAATCAAATAAATATAAGAAACTGTATGTACACTAATCCATTAAATTTACAATACAATTTTATGAACATTGCAGGTACATTGTAGCAAATAGCATAAAACCAACCTGAAGCATGTAATATACATATTATACATTATACTAAATTCATGCACTTCATATTTCATAAAGGGTCCATCTACATTTTTTTTCTTGTGTAATAGTTTCCCCTAAATTACCACAAACTGTTGATCACGCAGCAGTTGTTATTGGTCAGCAGAAAATGAAGCCTGTAATTGCATCATGACTCAAAGCATCCCACGGCGTTTCCTTTCCTTTAATTTAAGCTGACCAAATACGAAATTACAACCCCTTCCGAAATAAAATACCTATGGACGAACAAAAGAGAACTGAATTTAGGTAGGTCGACTGGTTCTCTGTCCGCAGTGTATTATTACAGCTTTCCCTCAACGTGAGAGCGTTCTTTATAAAAAAAATGATCACCTTCGTCGACTCAGCAGATATACAAAATGCGGCAAGTAGGGAAGCAGCAACTCAGAGGTAGCAACAAAGGAATGGCTCGCTAAAACTTGTTTTTATCTACGTCTTCCATGTACGGTGTCCATGATTTTTGGGGCGATGTTCTTTTAAGAGGCAGCAACGCTCAGAGGGTATGAGTAGGCTGGTGTATAGGTACATATCTTATTGCTTCAGCAAAACTATGAGCGGCCCTCTCCATTTTTCTTCCAGTCGGACAAAATTTATCCATTATTTATTCTGTCTCTCTCCTTCCTACATGACTCCTTACTGGTTTCTTGAACGTCTTATAAGAAACCTGGAAAAAAGGCATAAAGGAATGCGAATACATACATGTTTTTAAATTTCGGAGTATTGCTATAAGTAAAACCTGAAAATCCTATATCGAATCAGATGTTGTGCTTATAAGTGCATATTATATATTATGAAGGAGGTAGAATTCATGTTTTCTTTGAAACCATATTTTCTTCAATGATCCAGAACGGGTTTCCAGTTTCCTCGTTATTCGATTTGGCCTTTAGTTTCTCCCTGATAACAATTTATTTCCTTGTAAAAAGAAGTCTATATAAGATGGTTGGAGTTTCTGTTAAAATCAAATTGACTATCTTATGTTTCTCATAGTTTTAACGGACCAAAATCATGCTTGGTTCAACTATTGCACATATTATATGCTTTGGCTTTGGTTGTTCGAAAACTAGAAAAACTCAACATGAAAGGGATTTTTGTGAGCCTAGTGCAAACTAAGGAGCGAGAAAGATAGGACAAAAAGAAGGCAAAGCACGAATTCACAAGAGAATAGTCCGTGGTTAATGCTTGTCTAATGTTTGCTTGTGGCATTTGCCCATTTCTCTTCATTTGATGTAATGCCAGTTTTCGGTTCATTTAGTTTACCTTCTTTTCGGTTTTCTCAACTTTTGCTTTTTCCTTCCTGCTCTTTGCTAACTGGAAAATAGGATGGGATGGAATATTGTACCGAAGTGTAGAATGGCCAAGTTGTAAGCTTGCTACCCAGCTCCAACTAAAACATTGGATGAGAAGCATGCAAGCAAAAGCTAATATATTATACTTTGCTACCGAAAAATAACAACTACCTAGAAATGGAGAGAAGAGACTACACCCTCTGCAAGAAACGAAATTGAAACTCGTATTTTCTCATTTTCTCTGAGTTAGGAGCTTTTCAAGGGTGGAGGAAACTCATAGATATGTCAAAAGGGAGATGCTTAAAATTGGAAATTCAGAGTTCGTTTTCTGAAGCAGTAAAACGGAAACAAAGTGAGTATATAAGCTTTAGTACATATTATTTCGATAGTTGATATTGCTATACATGAGCACATTTATAGGAACCCTATATAACTATCACCCACCTCCCCTTTTTAGGAAGCTAAAAGTAGCATTGAGTAAGAACAACCTTGAGTTGAGATCACACTTGAATTACCAATTATCATGAAAGTAAAAAAGGTGTGAATACAATACAACCTTCAGTAGTTGTAGTTGTTTTACATGCTAAATTGTTTATCATTGTTGTTTTAATAAAAGCATTAGCTACATACAAAGAAACTGAATCAAAGGAAAATAATTGAACATATTAAAAAGCGTATAGTAAATATAAACCAATATTAGGTTTTGTCTTTTATTCTGTCAGAAATAAAAAGTTACTTCATAATTTTATTATAGATTAAATATAAATAAAGTCAATGTCTTCACCATTGACTTGAATTTGAATGCTCATTTCATGTTTACAATGAGAAAAAATTAATCGCAATGAATTGAAAACACTTGAATAATGTTTACTTTGTATAAGCTCCCTCATTCCTATAAAAAGATCTTGAATATATTAACGTTATTAGTAGGGATGGTTCTTTTGTTTTGTCAACTTTCCAAAGTAATTGTCGCATGTATAAAAAACTGCCCGCACTACCGAACTAAGTCAGAGCTGCTGTTGGAAAGGGTCTACCGCTGGCAGGAAAAAACTTTCGTGGAATTCAGAAAACCAAGATATTATTCATGTGATGTAAGTGAACATGAGCAAACGCTAAAACCCCATTATATGACACATTTTGAGGAAGACACAGAAAAAGAGAAGAAAACGGCACAAGAAGGAAAGCAAAAGCATGTATTTGTAGGATCGCGTTTTCGTAGTGAAATGTGTTGGCTCTAGAGAAAGGGGAATTGAAGAAGCTGGAGCACTGAAGCAATTTCACGAAAGGACTATAAATTATGAGTAGATAAAAGGGAAAAAAGTGAAAGAAAAAGTAAAGTGCGAAATGACACTTTCCACATGAGCGCACAAAAGAGAGAGTCTCATAGTTTTCTTCTTTATTCCTCCTCGTCGCATGCATTCCTATTCTTTTGAGAAACGTACAGGGTAAAAACAAGGGAGACAGAGGCACTAGTAGTCGACGTCAGATAGAATGTCGTTTCACGTACAGATGAAAAATGGTCATGGGAATTTTTTTCACGCCTTGAATTTTTTCGGCAGGAATAATGGGTAGCCGAGTAAGATTCTCTAAGCGACTTTCCCCAATTTCTGTCACATCCTTTCCAAATTTATTCGCAGATCTAACTGAATATAATTTTTTCGGCATGTAATTTTTCTTCCAGAAAAAAATCTTTGCTTTCCTGAAAGTCTTAGAATTCCGTCCAAAATTCAAAAATAGTAATTATTCTGCCGAAGAATAATATTTCCAAGAAACGCATTATTCGTACTATTACTCCATCTTATTATTAGCATTAGAGGTAACATAGTTTCAGTAGCATATTTTTAGTAACGGTGCAGCTCATCATGAGTTACTCATGCTCTTAAAATCTATCTACAGAATGAAAGAAAACGTTGTAGCATTCATTCTCAAATTTATACCAAATGATCCGGCATCTTTGGCAGTGATCACAAGAAATTATCACCATCAAAACTAATACAGAACTAAAAATCGTTGAGTGATGTAGGATGGGGGAGTGAGCAGCTAGGAGCATGGGCATGTTTCATTTAATAAAAACACATGTAATTTTTAGACTACTCCAGAACACTGAAAGTTATACCTTTGTGCGTATAAAGTTGTTCTTGCTATTTTAAATCTGAGGATTTATTTTAAATCTGTGTAAAATGTAACGAATAACACATTAGTCGTGGTAAGTCAACATTCAGCATGGAAGTCACAGACGGAAGCTTAGAACTTGTGGGAAACCAAAGACTTTTCCCGGATAAATAAATTATTGCCATTTTCTTGCAAAAGCTTATGAACTGTGTGGTGTCTGGAGTGCTAGTACCACCATGCACCAGCTTGAAAAGAAAGCAAGTGTACATGGCTTTATACCAACTAGCAGGCACCGAAACAGATCCAAAAATGCACAGTTTTTATGCGACGAAGTCAGCAGGAATAAGTAGAAGAAATAAGTAGTCTTGCGTATAAACATACATGAATGAGCTTTATGATGAGGTAAAATAAAGTGTTGAAATGTTAACGATAAATTTTCACTTTTTCAGCAATGAAAACACTCACAATGTTTCTGATATCATTGTCCATTTGCATGTAATGACGTCAAAGGTAAAGTGTATAAAAGTTCCCCCGCTAGCAAGTGGATACAAAACATTAGTCGAAAACGGATGGTCACACTGTGTTAGCTAAACACACGCCAACACCATTTCACCAGTTTGCATACCTAATCATTATATTACGTGGCTTGTGATTTTATAAAGGAAGTTAGATCCTTCAATTTCCTTTTTACATTTGAATGGGAGGAATGGCTGATGTAAATACAGTGCAATGTGTTGCGTACAGAGTACAGCATAAGATGAAATCAACTGTAAAATATTTGCTTGGGGGCAAAAACGACGCTCCTTTTCATGGTATCTTTCAATGCAATGCTGTTTTGTAAGTTGTTTGAAAACTTCAGGGAGTCGCACACTGCTTAACAGCAATATCCATAAAACTGATAAGATTCATTGGCAATGAAAAGAACCTGAAATACGACCAAGGCGCAAAAGTGATCGAATGAAGCAGAGACTCTCACTTCGAGTGACAATGCCATCATTTCCAAAAAAGTGCTTCATTTTTTATATATTAGCCATTCAAGTAGTTGTGGAAGTGGTTGTAGTATGCTAAGAAGCTACTGATGTTGATGTGCTACTGCTGGTTTGTGAATTCTGCCATAAGACCGAATGGGTTTGACGAGTATGGAGGAATATGATGTTGGCGGAAAAGTGGCGTAAAGACACTTTAGTCATTAGCGCTTATAGTATGTTAGTGGTTAATGTAAAATATGAATCTTGTATGTTTCATGTATAGGGACACTGCACTGTTGCCTTTTCGTACTTTCCAAATACGGAATTTTGCCCAAGGGCTACCGCAGTGTACCCACTGGTGTAGTAGACATCTTTAGATGGTAGGGCAGAACATTAAGGCAGTAAATCATCCCTTATCTTTATCCTCCGAGAATGCAAACAGCGTTTTCTTATAGCACTTTTCTTACAAATACACAATATACGGTATAGGTACTAAAATCACGTTTAATTTTGTATTTTTTGCCGATTTCTTTAAGTCAAGTAAAATTTGAGGTTCTGTACTCTACTTGATTTCTTATTGCATATCATAATGATGTATTAGACTCAATGATATCAAATAGTGTTTAATAAAGTGCTTTATAATGTTTTTTGGTGCAGTCATCATTTGTGATTCATATTTTAAACATTCGAACCTATAATAAGAGTCACAAAAAATAAATATTAAACTTCTTCTACTTGCGTCGTCTACATACAATTTCATACAATATTATCATACTACAAAGTTACATTTGAGAATGATAGGATCAGCAATTCTGTACTCTGTACAAGCTCAAGAGCTGGTTTGATAAAGACAAAAAAGTAACAATCCTAATCTGAGTTTTACACTTTAAGAAAATTCGATAGTTCGATTCTATGCAATGATTTGAAAATATTCACAATATGTAGTACTATTACTAGTATCCGTTCAAAAACTTTGGTAGAGAAAAACAAAAAGCAATCTTTATACTACCTTGTTCTACCATCCCTGATATATACGCTATAAAATTTCATATGTGGAGAAATAGATATTCTTAGAGACAAATGTAATAGATTGTATGCTTTTTCTTTCTTTCTCTCCAACTTCTTTGCTTCATTCTCACCATCTAATAAATTACCACAAGCTGGAAACCCATTCAACCCGCCACGGAGTCTAAGGCCATATATTTTACCCGTTTTCTCGTGCCCACTTTACTTTGTTTTTCCAACTTACTTGGATCTCTCTCTCCATCCAGCTTTTTACTACATTTCTATTATTATTATATTTTATAGAATGCGAGTTGATGCTCAAGTTTCTTGGGAGGAAAGAAGAAACGCCAGCCGTCTCAGATTCAACCAACAAAGTCTCAGTTTCAGACAGTGCCACCAAATATATGACCCATTGTGTTTGTAATAGCTCGGCAAGTTAGTTGCAATAAGTCTACTGCTTTACTACAACATTACAACTTATAAAATAGCCATATATAAAGTTCCAACTTCAACTCAACTCTTCTCTCCCAAACAACCCAACAGTTTCTCCACCAGCCCGGCTCCGCATGCATCACATACTTTTTACTTGCTCGAAACAACTACGAATTCTTACTCTGAACAACACTGGCACCAGCTAGTAAACGATGGTTTTCATTTTCCTCTTGCTACTGGCAAATAAGTAAAAAGCCTGTTACAAATAATACATAAATGGAACATACATACACACCCACTTTTAATACTATTAATACCATTATGATAATATATAATAGTCTTAACCTCTGAATTATTGGATGCGCGCGTAGACGGCCAAGTGCCATCATCTTTACACATGATTTGGAAAACTTTTCCTCTCATATTCAATAACGCAAATACATATTAGAAGCATATACGCAAAGAAGTAAAAAGTGTGCACCAAAACAATTTCTCCTACAAGAAATCTGGCTCTTATTCTTTTGGTAAAAGCATTACGTTTTTCGCTAAAAAAAGTGCCTGGTTCATGCATCATAACCAATTGCGTTCTGCTGTCTATGTGTTTTTTGCACACACATGTACTCTTGTAAAGAGCGTGAGAGAGAAAGTGTTTGTCAACCAGCGTGGCATTGATTTACTAAATACATTAGAGACATGTCAAAATGTATAGTATTTTGCCTTGGTACCCTTTTCCGGTTTCTTGCAACCGATTGCACAGCAGAAAAGCAAAAAAAAAACCAGAGAGAATGTGAACTGCAGGCGTCCAAAGTATTAGAATGGAACGACAAAAGGGAAAAGTTTCATTGTTTACAGGCATGTAAATCATTTGTAGTTTGGGCCTTTAGCCCTTCCGATATTATCCTTTGTAATGTGTCACTTCCTTTCCACCACTCGCGCAGATGTAAAAAGGGAAAACCCTTACATTTTGCGGCAGAAGTTATGTATGTGTGTGTCCTTTTTTCTTTTCCTGCCCGACTGATCATAATTACTGTTGTGATGTATGCGGCGGCAGTTTAAGTGTGTATATGTACGTGTAGAATGTTGTAAATTATGTTGATGATGTAAGAAAAACAGAGTAATGCGCTAGTAATGTAAACTACATAGTATATACTATAGCATGAGTTAAAATGTGCTTTTATGCTACTTTACTCTTGTACTTCTTGTCACTCATTCAGCCATGACATTTTCTTGCTCTGTTGCTCTGCTTCTTTTTTTTTCAATTTACATTGCATGTGCAAGACGTGTGCTGGCGGTGCTGTATCTGCTTTTCTTGGTCGTAGGTACATTTTTACATAAAGTAATACATACTATGCGATGACAAACAGAAACGTACATATAACCCTCTGTAAAGTGAGTAAGTGAACTGGGTTTATGATTTTATTATTATTAGTATTATCTCTAGTGGAGTGATTATTACAATCATTATTATTATGACTATTGTTATAACTTTTTGGGAAGCCATTCTCATTCATTCATTCACAAGAATGAAACACTGGCTGCTGTGAAGGGAAAGGATGAAAGCGCATGCATGAACGGCGGTGTGGGCTAGAATATGATTATTATGTATGTTTGTCTTTTCTGTGGCTTATATCGTGTGAACTATTGTTATTGCAACTACGACAAGCCTATATTACTATAATTTATACAAAGTTTCATTCACTATCCAATGCTATACTGTGAACGCATGCTACTTGGCCTTTCCAGTCTTGGCAAAAACAGCATAATATAGGTTTTCCGCTGCCACAAAAGCAAAAGTATGCATTCATTCGTTATGGTTTTTACAGAATTCAACAGAGTGAAGTGGCAAATGGATATGCATGATGGAGAAATGCTTCAATAAAGATGAAAGTGGTGTAGTTTTAGTAATGCGTAATAATATGGGGCAAGAAACGCTTATTAGTACCGCCGTAATTGAGTGTGGTGACTCTCGAGTGGTGGCAATTTTTTTCTCTGGGTTCAACTAAATGTTGTTTTTAGTAACTACAAAAGTCTTCACGGTGGCAGTCAACATGATCATAATAATTGTCTCATTGAAATACATTACAAAACTGTGACAGTTTTGATGATGATAGAGACATAAAAATAATTTTTGTCACGGTTTTTATGCTTCTTAATTGATGCTCTTGCATCCACAACAAAAATATGAGCGAACATAGTACATATTCTGCTTAAGGATTAGTTAATCTTTTGTGTCTAAATTTTAGTTATATATACTTAATATTGAACAAAATAACTATGATGGGATTATCCGGATACACGTTGCATATACGAAGAAACCAGCACCACTTTTATTTTTATGTGGTACTATCCGCTTTTGAAGTGATCAATGGGGATTTCTGGTCCCCTCTTTAAATGGTACTTGAAATGAATAAAAACAAGTTATGCTACTAGTATGTCCTTTGTTCTGGTTTTCCAGAACGAATCCTTTGTTTTTTGTGTGAGAGGATACAACTAAACGTTCTACAGAAACCGTGAGATACAGATTTATTAGAATTGCCCTACCTTTCTATTTTGTTTCTAGATTGTGCAGTGTGATATTATGTCATAATTTTCTATAGTTGATGTCAGTCTTTGAATTTGAACTTGAATTAGTTTAGTTTAAGATTTAAGAATTTTCGTATTAACACAAAACGCAACATATTTTGACTGGGGTTTAAGGATCTTCCTGAAAGTACCAATAATCGTCAATAACATGCATGATAAGTGTCATAAATATTTTTATCCAAGTTAATCCTATCCTATCTTACAATTTTAAAGCGCACAGAAACGTTTTGACTTCTGGATGTGTAGGTCAAATTAACTGTGCCATGCATATTGTCATTTTAATACACATAACAGTGCAGTGATACAGCTTCCAACTCAGGTTGACAGCTAAATACCTTATTATGCACATTACCATTATCGACACCATTAAACGCAAAAATAATATTATGAGTACGTTGTACGTATTTATGTAGATAACTGGAATTTAATACGTTTTACGCACCCAAAAACTATATTATAAAAATCATAGCAAGAATTACACAATGAATGTGTGGTTGACAAGAAAATCCGCCTTTTCCGTCTCCCTTTCTCCTGATCCATTATGATACTTATTCTTGAAAGTGTTATCTTAATGGTCACATTTAACAACAGCGTAATGGGTTTAAAACATTTATATATGTGTACAGCACCGAAAAATATAACCACTTGGTAAGTTCTAAAGGAGATATGGTACAGGTTAAAATGTTTTTTAATGCTGCTGTTCTTCTTCTAGAAGTCAACCTCACTTTGTTAAAAAGCTATAAACTCATGGGTAAAATGGTAGTAAAGTATTTTATGCCACTTTTAACAACCACACATGGATTCACACTTTTCTCAAAGGACAGGGAAAGAAATGCTAGGGAATAAAACTGGAATAACAAGCAAGAAGGTGTAACACTGCACGTACAGATGGAGTATCATTTTCTCATGTGGTTTTTCGTCTCGCACTTGAATCATCAAAACTTTAACACACTATAATCCTTCATGTAAAGCTTTAATATTTACTCAAAGAAGTGCTAATTACACATGCCAGATAAGAATTGACTAAAATACAAAACCAGATTCGCTTACTAATATTATATTTCCCTATTTCAAGTTGGCAGTTATTATAATGAGGCTATACCTTCTTTATTTTACATTTGTCGGCATTATTTGAAATTCAACAAAACAATGTGGACAAAGATACAACACTATCATTATTCCAATGGTAAATGCTCATTAAATCGACTGTCAATCACCAATTCAACATGTCTTGTGGATACTTTATTTTCTGTACAACAGCTAAGGCAATGGAGACATGTCGTTACTAAATTAATCATTTTATGAGATGCTCACTTCCACTAAACGATCAAACCTTTCTTCGTTGTCTTAATGAAAATTGAAAAATTATCCAAATTACTACCAAAACTGTATAATGTATATCTTATGATAAAAGAATTCATGATTTTGAATGCGAATCGAAAATTTTTCTTTTACGAACGAAGGAAATATTCTGTCTTTGTGAGTTAAAATGCAATATCACTAAAGCTGGTTTCCTGACAAATTTACGATTCTTCAAGAGTAAACTAAAAATACAAAACTAAAATCGTACAATATAAGTTTTTGCTTGTTGGTGGTCGGATCGAATTCTTGAAAACAAGTAGCAGAGCTCATTTTTGCAGTTTGAAACTGGCTATTTTACTTCTAGATTGTAGGATAGAGCCAACCTGTCATTCAAGATACATTTTCACTGGCTTTTACGTGTTTTTCAACTTTAATATCACAATGATGTCCCTTTTTCAAACAATCGATGACGAGCAATGAAATGTTGGCTAGTATTTTATTGGCTTGAAGACAAGCTAAATAGCCTCATCACACCACTTGATACAGACTGACAATTTTTAATGAGCATTAGTTGTAATAAGCGGTAAAATTCTGATCAACAGTACATTCCTGGCATTAGCTGGAACTGGACAATAACCATCCTTACCCAGACTTGATTTTGCTACCAGACATCATAGTAAAAATTACTTGATCGTGACAAGATAAAGTAATAAAACTGAAATTTTCTGTGAAGAATGCAAAAACTTAAGAATATACTTACTAATCTCCAATAGCGACAGGATATTTTACCTGTACAATATCCATGTTAGTGCACTCATTGCTTATTAGTTAATGAAACTACAACCAACTTTACTCTCACAATTTTAAAAATTCACATAAAATAACATTGTGTTTGTTGAAAACTGTTTTGTTTCTTTTGCTGGCAATTTTTAAGTAATGTACACTGCATTACGTTAACTTGCAATGACTCGTCCGCTTTCTTCAGTTTCCCTTATCCAACTGGAAAATAAAAATCATTTAGTAGCATATGCTTGAACGTTTACAAAAGCCTTACCATAGAATGCCTTTGAACATGTAGTGTGCAAGGATTGAAATTGTCGTGGGATTCTTGTCTTTCATTCTCAAACATCCATCAGTCGAGCTTTAAGACATTTTTGCTTTGTTGCGTGACACTTAAAAGTACAATGATGAGCGCAAAGTAAAAGGGCCCACCATCACACATCAGTAGTGCAGTTATATGATTTTTCTAAACTTTTAAAAATGTTTTAAAGTGGGGTTCATGTTGTATAAGCTAAAAATACAATGAAATTTAATGTCTCTATTTCCACCTGTCTATTTTTACGCGACCCTTTTTATTACTCAAACTAGCAGGCAAAAGGTTGTAACATACTTTCGTCAAGGGACATCTCTTTCCCATCAATCCCAATATAGCTTGGCTCCAATTTTAGGTACTTATCTTATAGAAAAGTATGCATTTGTAAAAAATACGCTGGCAAAGCTGGAAAAATGAAGATATTACATTGTCATTTTTTCGTGTGCTTTCAGTAAGTTTTACGTTAGCTTAGAATTACTGCCTACATTTGCATACAAGAATTGTATGCATAACTAAAAAACTATATACCCAAATGGTTATACTAACCAGCACGGGACAAGCAATATGGGATATATAGATATATAAAAAACCAATTGAATTATGTTGTCATAATAAATCACCCACCTGTCTGAAAAGATCTTGAAAAGTTTATTGTCCCTTTTTCTAAAAACAGTTGTCACTTATTTGTTATTTTTAGGATAAGTAACGGGACTAAATGCAAACTGTGCTTGTGTGTAAGTCATAGAGTCGAGTATTCGATAATTCACATGAACTGAGCAGAGCCTCAATGTTTAGTATTACTTCGCCCCACTTCAATGATACTTGCTATTAATTTCAGTAAAAAGCAAGTAGACAAACTGAAAAGGAGAAGAGGAGTGTCGCATAATACCATCCTGTGAACGATATGAATGAAAAATAGATCCTTTGTCCTTGTGATTTAGTCAGTCAGAGTCAGACTCGCAGAAATTATAAATTAAGGTAAGTCAAACCACGCAGTATAATTGTAACTCTTTCTCCGCATTTGTGCTAGGAAGGAACATTCGTTACATAACATTCCTTAGCTCATTGTACTCCCCTTTGCTTTGGTCTAATGAAAACACGCTTCTTTATGGTATACTAAATTATTTCTTAATTAAGCATAGCTGAAAAATTTATTTTGTACACATTACCAGAATCCTATGTGAGAATACATGGTTTCTGCTAGTTCCGGCCGACGCTCTGTAATGATCAACTTACTCTACCGCTTGTGTCACACCGCACCACATGTTCCATTCTTCCATAATATGTTTTTACATATTTCTGAACGTGAATAGGAACCCGTTGAGAAGAATGCTTTCTTAACTAGAAAGCTGCAACAGAAAACTAGAATGTTGAAATGACAATTTCCTGTTGTCATCATTTCAAATGCGATGGAATCCGGGTACTTTCCACTGTAGGGGGGTCGTTTTCGGTGGCTACAGTATCGCCGCGTAAAAAGGTGTAACCCTCGCCTTTAAATTATTAAATTTTTGTCTGTGACTAAGTTTTAAACTACTTATTACAGCATTTCCTACCCGCGGCAATTAAATTGTGAATTCTGTGCTTATAAGAAATGATAATGTGTTGAATATCAACTTGAACAGAGCGTGGTGTGTGCGCATTAATTTCAAACTTCAGTGAAATCACCAATGAAAACGTGAAATGTCAAAATCATGTTTCTTGAGTATCTAGCATATAGTGCAATATTTTATTTACATTTATTTTCATAGAGATTTTTAATTCAGTGTCCTGTTCTTGCTTTCTGGAATATAGTATGGTAACGTACGATGGTACGATGCATTTGTTTGTCGTATGGAAAATAAAATAAATAATAAGTAAATTTTGGGATTCTCTCTATTCTATCTAGTCATTTCTAGAATCTTTTGGATCTCTGAATTTTAACATACAATCAGTTCTCTTGCTTTAAATTAGAAAAAGTTTACATCTAGATTCTAGGAACGGGGATTATGCATTATGCGGTGTATGGATGAAAACGAATTATTCTTTTAGTTTTGGCTTGACCTTCTCTGTTGCATGCAAAATGAAAACCTTAATATATTGAAATTAGTCACATTTTTTATTCGCTTAGGGCTTCACTAAACGTAGAACACAATGCAAATATGATTTCACTTTTCTGATCCTTTTCAAATATAGTAATTTTCTATAAACATATAAAGTAGAGCACATACTGCCGGATAGGTATTTTACGAAATATTCTGTTTGATGAAGGGTCAAAACATGAGCTGAATTTTGCTTTAGTAAGAAACTCTTGGATCCCATGTCACGAAGCACGTTCAATCTAATCAGGACAAGCTGATGAAGAAAAAGACAACGAGGAGAAAACGTCCTATCAACTTTCTCTGTCTGACATCGTTTATGCGGCTTATTTCTACTTTTCCAATATCAAATGTGGTTGTACTCCTGTTTGCCAAGATTACAGGCCAACAAAATGTCATGAATTCGAAAACTGTACGAATGAAAAAAGAAATCTCTAGAGAATCCACTTTTCTTGTCATCTGTTTTAGGCCAAAAAAGTCCAACATGTTTCCATCATATAGAATGGTCCCAAACATCACACATGGCGATGAAAGAAAACTTATAAGGAAAATAATATATATGTTGGCTTCTACTTTCACGTTTTGCTCCTCATATGAGCAAACACTCAGTAAAAAGTCAGCTGCAAAAGTTTTTCTTGTTCTTGAAAGAAAAGTACGTTTTATATAAAATGCCATTTCTCCCCTATCGACACAGCAAAATGAACAAAAAACGTAATCGAACAAGTTAGCTGAGGAGAAAATTACGCACATCTTGACTATGTATCAACATCCACCAACAAGAAAAGGTTAAAGGGAATGGGGAAAAGTATTCTTTCTTGAGATATAACACAATTGTATAACTTCTCATGCCTCTTCAAATCCACTGAGAATCAACTTCAACTTGTTCGTTTTCCCTTCTTTTTACTTGAAAATGCTGCTTATTTCCTTTACTCTTCCATGCTTATTTTTTGCTCGCATTTTTTCCTCTTTCCAATTTTCATTTTCTTTTCATCCTGTTCCGCACATAACATGGCTGGTTGCATGGATCACTTGGTTATATGCACAATCTTAGCATGTTAGAGACCTTGTACCACTGCTGGTATGTATTAGAAAAAATAGTGTGGTTGCAATAGCATTTGCCCCTTTCCAATCAGAAATGATGGCTCTCGTGAGAATTCTTTTTTGAACGTTCTCAACTGCTTTTCTTCGTCTTCGTTTCATTTTCTTTTTCTCGGACACAGGAGTGGACTTTACATTGTTACTAGCGATTTACGAAAATTTACATTACTGTGATAGAATGTGCGAAGCTAAATGCGTTTGCTTGTAGATGAAATAGGGAAACATACTATTTGCTCTTCTATTGAAACCAACCCAAAGCAAATGAAAAAGCACCCAAATGAACAGAAATATGTGAAATGTTTGATAGTAGGGTTACGAGTGGGTTACGGATTGATGATCAAAATTCCAGCGATTTTTTTTCTAGACTGAATTCAATCATACTAAAATTCAAGTTGACCACCTCTTCGAGAGAAAAAATTCAGTTAAATGGTAATGCTATTTTCAAAAAAATTTAATCAAAAAGTTATCTTTTGAAGTGAACAAAAAACCTTCATTTCTATTCATAAATTAAGCAGCAAACGTACGACGTAGATATTCAAGTGCGCAAACACATCGTCGACTAGTCTCTTTGCAGGTAAGCTCAAAGCTGCTTGCTACTACAGCTATGTTTCAAGGCTATAAATTCCCTTGTCATCTTCTTAACTTTTTGGATTACGCCGATGTTGTCAAGGTATACATACCCTTAAAAAACAGGTCTACATTCTCCATTAAACCACATGAAGCTTCGATACAATGCGATGTATATCACATGCACCTTCTTTTCATTGTTTACCTTCATCTTGATTTCAGCAGTGAATCATGCTTGATCTCTAGAAGAGTACCTGCTTCGTGCTGCTTTTTAACCATTGGACAAAGGCTTGCTCATGATCAACAAGGTGCATGGTATGGTGCACACTCTATTCACCCATCCTCTTGCCGTGCGTAATTTAACAAAAAGTCATTATAAGAGATGTAATAGACATCGCATGATTATATGGGTAATACTGTTACAAACAGCCATTGTATATTGTTAACCAATCAGACATTGGTCATTATGCGCTCGAATTTTCATCTTTTTCTGTGGTGCTTACTATGTATATGGTGCATTTGGCGGTAAAGCCAAGGAAAGCGTCTTACAATAATATATTTTTTATCTTCATTTTGGTCATCCCCATTGCTTTGTGTTTTGGCTTTCATGTATTATTATTAAAAAATCCTCACAATTCGGCAGCCTACTATAATTCCTTTACTCATACCTAGCAGCAAAAAGTGGGAATAGGTGTGTAGTGTTTATAATATGCCTTCAGTATTTAGTATTCAATCCACTGTTATGTACGTAATCATTTGGCCGTCATGCATTTTGTAATAGTAAACTACGTCTTTTGATTATAGATTGAAGCATGTAGTTAAAAAATTCAGGGAAATGAACATTATAATGCACAATCTTGACTTGCTTCGTGTAGTGCAGTACATAAGTTGTTTAATGTGGCTTTCAAAATTCCATCTTTTCTAAGCGTTTTTATTTCGTTTTGGAATACTTATTATTATCTCATTCCTTTGCGTTCCACAGCCAATTATCTTTAGAATGACTGCAATCCTTCATTTCCAGTTTGCTTCAAATTCTATCATTTCAAGGCACCCGAGTCTACAGAAACGTATTCTTATTTATTACAACCATTCTCTATTTTTAAAGTTCTAAATAATTATTTTTCTATGTTACTAAATAAAAAACCGAGGATGCGGCTACATATAAATTAACCCATGTACAATTTTTAAGCGCACACCCAATGACCTAACCATGTGATAAATAAAATAAAAATTTATACAACGAATGTCTGTAAAAAGGAGTTTCTCTAGCTGCGATTGTTGGAAGGAGCAACGTAAGCATGCATGTTTACTGTCATGCTGATGATGATTATTAGCCTGGAGGGTGAAACAGTCATTAAAGATATTAGAAGAGTCCGACAACAAGCAACTATAACATGGCATACCTTAACTGCCTTTCTTACTGCCAAATTGTATATACCTATCACCTATGCAATGATGTTTGCGTAGTATTATATACACCATTATTCCGTTTCAACCATTCCCAACAAAGTGAATTAATTTTTTTCATTTGATTCCAACTTGTACATAGTGATTGAAAGCGATCATCATGGCTGGTGTTGCTGTATTGTGCGCGCACGCATTCAAACCGCCAGTTTTTTGCCATTGGATATCTAACTAGTACTTTATTAAATTATAGGGTTAGACTCAAATTTTTCTCTGACATGTTATGTGATGGTTGCTTCTTCCGACTAAAAGCAACCGAAAGCCTCGTTGTGTTGCGTTTTTGTTCACAAGAGAATAAAAAAGTCTATTACACATTACGCTGCAATTACCTGATGGATGCGCTAGTCATTTTTTGTCTATCTATGTCGGGTTTACATTCGGATAGTTAATAAATATTTACAAAACACAGAATGAAAGTGGACAGATGGCTTGTTGTATGATCTTTGCTTGTAAATTGATGACAGGAAATGACTTTGCATTCAGCAATATGTTTTAGTCCAAAATTCCCGGCAAGTTTATGTCACCATTCTAGGAACTTGTTCATTTGCTTTAAAAAAATAATATCACGTTTATAGAATTTCTATCAAAAGTATTTGATTTGAGCTATGACTCATGACTCTTCGGCTCCTTCCGAAAACCTAATTATTGTTGTACGAGGTACATAATTACCAACTACTCATTAGAAGCCATTAAAATGAGAAACATAAACAATGAAAATGTACAAAATTTAGAATGAAAGCATGAGGCACAACAATGGTATACATGCAGTTTGAAATCCTTTGCTTATATCTCAGCCTGTTCACATTAAATTTCTTACAGTGCAGTCAAAGGAAAGCGTTGATATAATATGCATTTCAACGTGACTCAAGCAAAACGAGCCGAGACTGTATATAGAGTACAAAGAGTGCAGACAGGCTCCTGTCTTGCCACCTCTTTTTGGTCCGACTAAAAAGGATTGCATTTGTTCATATATCATGTCATACAACATTAGCACGTAGGAGAGGTAAACAGCGGGAGTACACAATATTTGGAATGTTTCTGTTTTTGTGTGATTGTTCTTTTTTCTGTTACAAGTAGGCAATGCATTAAAGAAGTGAGGGAGGAGGCGCATTTCTGTGTGGGTTCTATGAAATTCGGGATGTTGATTAATAATGATTTAAAGAGAATTTTATGTGATTTTGCTTAGACATCGTTAGCAAATAGAACAACGTGTGTAATCACGGTGGTATGCATGTAACTAGAACGCGTAAGGGTTCTTTTGAAGATCGTCATGTATTTAAGAGTGATGCCTTCTTGTACATGTTTTTACAATGGGATCACTGATTGTAATTTATATTCACAGGATTGTCTGAAAAACCTGACAAAAATGCTCTCAAAATCATATTATTCCGAGGAAAAACTCATGAATTGAATCCGTTTTTGTAAATCTACAATTCTATAAAATTTAAATATTTGTACCTAGAATATGTATATTATATATATTATATGATTCTAGATTTTAAACAAAACTGAATATTGAATCCTGAGGAAAACCCAATGGGTTGTTTTTATTTTTACTGCATCGAATTGAATATCATTACAAGTTTTTCTATTTTGTAAAAAAGTATTTACAGCATTTATTTTTAAAATAAAATAATTTAATACAAATATTTCATCATTTTCATTTCTGGCAGGTAGTTTATTTTGACACAAAGGTAACATGAAACAGGTTAAATAGACACTTTAAGCAATCAACTAAACATTAAATTATTCTAGTAGCCCTATACGTTTTAGTATATATTAATCCGATTACTATAAGTCTTAATACTGACATAACATTCAGAATGTGTGCAAATCTGCTGAAATTGTATGATAATGACACGTATAATACGACCATTATCATATGCATTGTATGGGCTACTGATTTGCCATTATGAGAAACAAGACAAAGTTATAAAACTAAGATATTTGAATTGGACGATAGGCATATAGATTTCCAGATATCGTCAATTGTGTGATTATGTGCATGTAGCAGCATCCACACGTAAAATTCTTCTGCACCACGAAACTAGTTTAACTTGCTAAATAGATGTTATGTAGATTGTGCTCAAGTATTCGGCATAACATTACACTACATGGATATTACGTACACATCCTTTTTATTTCAGTGTTACAAAGCACCGACTGAAGTCTGTAGTAGAAAATGATGGTGGCAGAAATCGTATTCTAATAACAGCAAAGGGGATAGGTATAAACTTCCACTTGGATAATATGCATACGTACAGCTTATTTAATAAACATTGAAGAGAAGAGGTTGTGAAAACCCAAGGATGACGGGGATGTCGACGGCAACAATCAAATCAAAGACGATATATACCACTATCTTAATCCCTATCTGAATCTTATGACTTGTTATTATAGCTTGTTAAACTCAATCAGCCGATCAAATCTAATCAAGAGAGTCACAACCAACGGCCAATTTTCATTCATGATTATCATTATTGTCATTATTATTATTATGATTATTGTAATGTCCGCAAGGCCAAAAAGGCTCCTTTCATTCGCGGCTGCTGTTTTCTGTGGCTTGCTTGTGGTAGTCCGTTCCGTCACAGCGTCTAGAGAATCAGGGATAACAGACTAGCATATATAGGAGCTCCGTGAACACTGTGTATTATTCATAAAGAAGGGTGTTCAAGCAGAAGACGATGAACAAAGAGTAAACAAGTCGTCTGGCTCTTCATGTGATGCTGAAGTTTGTGTTGGTTGTCCCGGTTAAGAAGAGATATTTGAGCTGCTAATGAAAAATTACACCATCACGTCTTCAATCCCTCCGTCGGTGATCTATAAATATAATTCATTTTTATCAGAAACAATAACAAAGTCAACAAATAGAAAAATTGAAAATATGATATTTAAAAAAAGTACAATGTGTATAATTTACTATATATTTGCACATGTTTTTCTTAATCGCAAGCAAATGTTATTGAAAAAGAAAGAATATAACATTATATTTCATTAACCTTCTTAGTTATGCGTTAAAAATAAACTGAGGAATAGGCATCAAATTGAAATTAAGGTTGGTAACATTCCTTCACGTCACTTGTACCCTCAAGAATTCTTTTTTATTCCCGATTCTATGTGCAATAATGCTCCACACCTAATGTGGATTCTGACTCCTGACCACCCGGAAGCAACATCTAAACAACAAATACAAAACACAAAATAACATTAATTTTGGAGGCATTTTTTGATAAAGATTTATTCTTGGGTAACGATTTATTTTAGCGGTACGAAATTTAATCTTTTAAAATAGCGTGTCTTGCAATAACCACAAGTTAGATTAAGCTGTTTTTAGTTTACACTAATATTCGTGCATACTACATTCAAAGTACCAGCAGAAACGCTATGATAGCCACCACACAAACCATTTAGTAATGCCACAATGAAAGTTAGTTATCTGAACGAAAAGAATCAACTGATACAATCATTGTAGAGCCTCAGTTCATTCATATTGCGTTGCTATATTATTGGGAAAAGGGCACATTGCACATATCATATGTTGTATAATATGCCAGTATTTTTATTATATAATCTTTCCCAGACAACGTTACTGATTTCCTAGTGTAGAGCTTTGGAAACTTTGCAAGTCTGTGTGCAGGCATCCTCCTAACTCGACGACAACGCAAACGAAGCACGCCTCTTCTTATCAGAAAATGGAGTATCCATCCTGCAGAGTCATAGTGAGAAAATAACTTTACCCATAATGTGCCATATCAGTATTCTTTGCTCGACTCTTTTTAACGTTCCTTTTTCATTCTTCCCTTCAAACAACATGGTCAAAATGCGCTGCCTGCACGTTTTACTTAAGCCGTGACACTATCGCTACAAAGCCATATTCCAAGTGTGTGCATTCATGTACCATCACTATCAGCTTTCTACTTGAATGAAAATGAAAATCATGTTCTTGCTTTTCTATACCCTTTGGAAAATTTCATACCGCCACAAGCAAGACCAAATGCATGACACAATAGAGAAAAGCTTTCACTCTCTCTCACTCTTTTCGTCTCTCTCATTTTTTCATTTTTTATACGGCAACTCATATTTCTTCACCACTCTGCTGACTCCACTACTACTTCTACCGCCATACAACCATGCTTTCAAAAGTCTGGGAATGAAAGGAAGGAAAAAGTTTTTTCCGAGAGAAGATGGCAAGTTCACTTAAGCGCAACGAATTTATTACCAACGTGCGAAAGGCAAATAGTCTAGCTATTTCGGCTCAGTTGGTGGCGGGAGAGAGGAGAGAATGACGATAACGTTCCAACATACAATGAAACTGAACAAAGTACGTTGCATGGGGTATACTGACTTAGAGATAATGGCGAAAGAAAAAAGACACTTTTTTGTTCAGCCTCTGTTTCTTTTGCCATAAGCATTTCCCCATCCTTTCCGTTTCCGTTCTGGTTCCTTAGCCAAAAAGTTCAATATTTCGCTCCCACGCTGTTTTTTTTACTAGACACAGCTACCATTTTTTACCGGTAGGTCATTTGATGTTTCAAAACCGTGTACTCAGCAGCATTATGATGCAAGCTTTTATGAGCTTTCACTTTGGAATTGCCAGTAGAAGTAAATGCTTTTGATATATGAAATTTCGATAAGTTTTTATATTTAAAAACTAGTTTTTTAGAAGTTTATCTGTTTGTCTAATTCTTGGTAGCAAGAACCTTTCTTGTACCGTAACCTGACATGAAGGAAAAAGGATATACACAAGTAGATATTTCTACTCTTTTTTCACGTCTTCAGATTCAAAGGCTATCCTCAGAAATTCTAAATGTTACCCTGCTTCAGATGGGATCCAATAATACCACTAGTCAAATTATCGAACGTATGGATATATTCTTTCCCTTCTTGAAAGTATCTTATTTGAGTGGTGTCATGCATTGTAATCCCGGAAGTAGAACCAGTAAATTCCTTCGTTCGCTAGTAATCCTGCCCTGCCTGCGAGAAGATAATATCACCGGGGAATAGAGATATACGACCTGACTACTAATGCCAAGTAGGGTTTTGTGTGAGGATACGTAAACCCAGCAACATTAGATGCTCCTTCTTCTTGATGTCTTCACTTCGTCTTTTCTGATAATTACTTGTATAAAATCCAAACATGGTATCCCCTCTTCTCTTCCTTGCAGATGTACGATTCCTATAGAAGTACAGCTTCTTTTGCACAAGCAAATTGCGTAGAGCATTTCGTGCTGACTCATTCATTAACTATATTATGTTTTCCTTATGTAAAATCAAAATCTCCGAAATTTTTTGTGTGCATCATCATCATCTTATTATCCCTCGGCAAGTGTTCTGATGAAAACAAAGCAAACAAAAAGGTAACTTTACAAATGATCTTGTACGAAACGTAAGTGTGAGTATACGTGTGTAACATGAAGGATTTTAGCGTGATCTTTAGCATCATTAAGACCTAATCACGATTGAGCAAACCCCCGCACTCTCCTCTATACAAAAAAAGCTATTTCTTTTTTCGACAGCCCAAAGGGCAATCATTGCACGTACAATGGCAATTTATGGCAACTTTGCTGTCCTTTCCGTGTACCTTCCAATGTTTCAATACTCTAAAGTAACGGCAATCTCGATGAGGATAAGAGCTACAAAAGATTTATTATGTTTATCCTCCAACAAAGTTTACGATCAGATTTTGTACATTGCATTTACGCACCCTTGAAGAATACTCTGAAGGCAGATTGTAATAGTGTATGTAATGCGTTTATTGGCTAGCTGTCTTTTCTGATAATGAAGTCACGTGTTGTTGAGGGTAATGTGAGTTTGTAAACATCGTTTATTGTGTTTATAGCCGTTAGTTGCATTTTAATGTTGACAAAAAAGGAATTAAGCAAGATTAAAACAGTCAAATGAGAGAAAGCCAGACAAACTGTCGAAAATAAAACAATGTGCTACCACAAAAGTGTATGTACACTATACACTACATAATATATTCAGATTTTTATTTTAATGCATCCAATAGTTTAAATGCTAACAATAGTACATGTATGTAATTCCACAAGCTCCCCGCTTTTTCTCAAGCCAAGAGTCCTAAAAGCATTGTAGCAGGTTTGTCATCTGCTGTTGCTACCTCTTCGAACTGCACTTGGTTAAAGTTTACTTTCTACCAGTCACACAGAATGCATTTAAAGAGAAATTAATGGAGAAAAGCAATATCTACTTTTTCTATTGTTTAGTAATGGCTTTCTGGTGAATAGAGTTTCTGAGCACGAACCAAGTACTTTTCAGTGGTAGTCACTTGCCCCGTTTCTTTCATTTGAGCTTATTTGTTGTGGGAGCAAACACACACATGCCATACAAACACCAGTAGCAAGTCTGTATTATCCCCCACTTTTCTATCGTCATGCCATATCGAGAAAAACATTTTCTGAAAGAAAAGCAAGAAAGAAAATAAATACAGGAAAGGGATTCATTCGTTTTGGTGTCCTGTCTTGTGATAGCAACAGAGGTGGTGGTGAATGTAT
The DNA here is from genome assembly GCA_029691765.1 of Entomobrya proxima. NCBI lineage: Eukaryota > Metazoa > Arthropoda > Collembola > Entomobryomorpha > Entomobryidae > Entomobrya > Entomobrya proxima. The sequence continues at coordinate 16,787,074 of CM056172.1, forward strand.
GTCTGAAAAAAAGACGGAAAAGGCAACGGAAAGAAGAAATAAGTAGAGTAAGTAACTTGGTTGAAGTATGGAATTGGTTTTCTTTCTCTCTAATGGACTTTCTCCTTTAAGTGAATGGCTCTTTTCATTCTTTTTTCTTTCTTTTTTCAAGCTGTTCCAGCCGTTAAGCAAGCAAAGCGTGCATGCAACGCCAGTAGAGCACACAAGTTAGTTGTAGCGTTACTTGGACTAAAAGTGTTTTTCTTCTTTCTTTCATCTTTTCCATAGAAGTAGAGACGAATCCCTCTACCGACACTAAAACCGGTTATAATCTGTATATAGTTTGCACATGTGTATATTATGGCGATGGTGGGCTATACGAATAGAAAGAAGCTAAACTGCGTGTGCATGAGAAAGAGAAATATAACATTTATCCCGGGTTTTTTCTTGCTTCGTTTTTCTAAGTCTTCAAAGACGAGATAATGGCTAGATGGACGGATCGAGTAAAGCCCCCAACGAAGAAAGAAACACTTTGCTTGTCAGTTTTTTTTGGTCCATGCACTTTTTCGGATATTTAAAGCACTGTGATGCTTCTGCTTAAGCTCCCTTCCATTTTCCGGTGCTGTTATAATGCTCTGATACATTTACCAAAACTAAGTTTCTTTTGAAGATGGAAGGAGAGTGAGAGAGAGAGATATCTGTATGTTTTCTCCATTTTTCCTTGAGACCTAAGCTGAAAATGGCCATAATAAATTTTCCGCTGCTGCCGTCGTTGTTCCCTTTTACTTTTTTACTCCGTCGTCTCCCTTCTTTTCTTTTGTTATTTTTACCAAAAGAACACTACTTACTTAAGACTTGTGTGTAGTGGTATGTGAGTGTGCAGCCAACGTGCACCTAAATCTTTTAGGATTATGGCAGCAACACTACTTTCCGCTTCAGTCCAAAATGTAAAGTTTTTCTTTTCAAAGACAAAGTTTGAAAATTGCTTTTTGTAGCTTCCTTCCTCAACTTTTTTGAACATCATTTTACAAATAGAAGACATTCTGAGAAAAAAAAGAAAACTTATAACCTACTCGGTTTTCCTTTCTTATTTTTCATGTTCATCTTCTTAAAGTAAATATGTAAATTACAAGCTAGTGGCGGTGGTTCGCAGGACAGTTTGGACACAAAGAACACACATATATATATGTATATGTTGGCAGGCTGCTGCTGGTTATATGGTACAGAAAAGTACATTATAACGGATGTACGCAATATTTGTTTCCTGCTGAGCTTCATCCAAGAAATTTTTCATCCCCACAAAGAAAAATGCTTTCATTTCTACTCCGGTTTTTTGGCATTGAACTAAGCTCATGGCTAGTGGATTTCATGAGTTTATACAGAGCATTGCTGTTAGTCAGTTTTTCTATATTCAACATTTCCTCAAATTGTCAACAAATACAACAGCTAAAAATGGCAAGATGGAAGAAAAAATGCTTTCTTATAGCAGCATTGTTGATCATAATGCACATAAAATTATTGTCATTATCATTTTCTTACATACCAAGGAAGTAGGGAACTCTTGTAAAAAAGAACATTTTCGCAGGACGCAAATGAAAACTTGGACGTATTTTTCTTTTGGAGAGACAGGAACTAAAAAGTTTTCCCAAAGAAAGCGACATCACGAAAAAAGTGGGAGACGAGCCCCCCGCCGCGCTGCGAAATGAGAAAATGCCCGATGCACTGTCAGAATAAATAATAGATTTTTCCTTTTTGTTGGCTTCCGTTATTCCACTTTCTTTCCTATCTATTACACACAACTCTACGGTACCAAAAGAAATCCACCAGCGACTCAACGGCCAGGATCACCGCCTACTCAGGGAAACAAACCAAGCCCACACGTACCATGATACTCATACATTTAGATACATGTCACACAAAATTCCATTATGTTCTTCGGTAAAGTTCACTATATTCCCATCACGGTACATTAAGTTACTCCATTCTTACCATTTCTAGATGGGTAACTTCTATGCTAATATGTGCATATCATGTACACTCTAACTGCGCCGCTGGTGTGCAACGAAAGCAGCATTATGTACCTATTATGCCGTTAGATTTATAATGTATGCATGTACAATTGTGTAATAGAGAGGAAAAGAAGAGAAAGGGAAACTCGGTGGCTGGGAGAAGGGAAAGTTTTTTTTTTCAAAAAGAGAGGATAAAATATATTAAATGTAGCCCAATATACAATGAAAGAAGAATGCCGAGCTGTGTGTGCAAGAATGTTTGAACAATCCATAATGCGACGCCAAGAGAGAAAACTACTATTTCCGCTTGAACACACTGCTACTGCTGCTAAGTCTACAGAGAAAATATTGCTGTTGTAGTACCATTGTCAGTAAGTTTGAGCAAAGCTTCCAGGGAGTTGTAGGCAAAAGAGGAACACTTTAAATGGGCGCATTAGTTTTCCCCGAAAAACCTTTTTGAGATATGATGATGACGGGATGGAAAATGTTAGCAATGTTTCACAGCGTGGAGACCACAAAATAGTACTCCATTCCAATTGTATTTCGTTTTAAAAAGAAAATAACCTGGAAAAGGCAGATAGAGAGAAAGAAACGAAGTGGCAACACGCGCTTTACGCTTCAAAAGAGAAAGACAGCAGCAACTGCTGCAGTTACCACACAGCCTGCACACAACACCACCCCCAAAAATAAATTTAAACAAGTAAAACGGCATCAGTGAATGCGTTGTTTGGTGCTTTTAAGATTACAAAAGCATTTCCAGCATTTCTACTAGATTACAAACTGCGTACAAAAGTATTCAAATGAGTAAACGATGGAGAGAGTAGGAGGTATGTGTACACATGTCTGCACATTCCCATTTTCCATCATGATCAACCACAGCAGAGAGAGTCAGTGGAAACAGCTAGGGAATGGAACAGAAAGTGAAAGGGATGGAGGTAAAAGGAAGAGATGATGATAACAAAAGTAAAGAAAATTTCCCCTGTTGTGATTGTCTGTAGAATTTTCATTCACTACATTTACATTGCATTATGAAGTTTGCTCCTAAAGTCTAAATTATTTATATTACTTTCGTACAGACGTACACACAGTAGTGAAACCATGTATTCCTTAACCTCAAACTTTTTGATATTTCTTTTTTATCTTAAAGCAGTCAGCAAAGTGTACATTGTATGATACAATAAACGAATGGATATGTGTGTACCTATATTATACTATATAGTTTTCTCTGAAGCACTTATGCGTTTGCATTTCTATGTATATTGGAACTGAGAAGATGTTTACAATTTGCTGGCACACACTCCTGGCCTTGCTTGCTGCCTGCTACTCCTATTACTGCCGAAATGCGATGTGGTTCGCTCCATTAAACACGACGAATATAATGCATACATTTTAATGGGGGAACGAAAACGTACAAATTTATTGCAATCATTTTTCATATGGGATATGAAACGGATTTTTGGCAGCTTGGGTAGAGCCACAGAATTTGAAGTTTTCTTCGTGCATGTTGAAGATGAGAAAATTATATCCTAAAGCTTGACAACTCAAAGAAAATCAAAATTGTTCTCTTTCCACGTTAATACTTGACATTAAATGGAAAGTTGAAAAGTATACTTGCAAAGCAAAGGTATATCAATTACAAGTCTTTAAATAGGCAAAATCTTGATTTTTGGTCACAATAATGCTGTAGCAGTGAACTTGAATGCAACGAAAATGAAAAATGATCACTTTGCATGCTTGTTTGTGCCAATCTGCAACAAAAAGAAGGAAATAATAGATTATCACCACCCTTTAAACAAAAATGAGTATTACCATACTCCAACTTTGCCGCTTTGCTGCTGATATTTCGGTTAAGAACAACGGCAGTAGCAAGAGTGCAGTTCTTGACTATAACAAAGGCTAAAAGATACACAAAAGTTACTTTTTGTATACTTGTTTTTATCATCATGATCATGATCATCGTCATCATCATCTTTAGCATCATGGCCATGCTTATGGTTAGCTTTTCCTTCTTTAGCCGTTTGGTATAAGGGGATAAGGATTGGTTTATGAGCTGCCATTGACATCAACACAAGTGCATCTAAACCTTTATGAGATGAGCTGTTTTATTTTCAAATGATTGTGCTGGGAGTACTAAGAAGATTCCTATGTTGTTCACAGAGTAAACGATTAGGAGGTGGTGATTGTGGCGCTAGTATGGTACGGTGTGGTTATATAATGTAGGTTACCACTAACTGTACTTCTACCTTCTCAAATAAACCCCTTACACAGCATCACTTCAATTTGACCGAATCGTTTAATTGACAAAAGTATGAAATTTCTTTTTTTTAAAATGTAATTTCAATTTTAACGGAAACTCTTTTCAAATTTCAAAGAAATTGCTTTTTCATACATTTAAAAATAAATTCATTGAAAGTTTGTTTTACGCTACTGACTACTGAGTCTACCTAATTTGCAGTTATACAGGATCACGTTTCATCGTACAAATCTTTTGGGTTTGAATGTCAGTGTAAACGCGAACCCACGCTTGGAATCAGTGTTGAAATAGGTGTTGTTTGTCAAATCACTTTACAAGCCAACAACAGTGCCATGAATTACTCGTAAAAAGTCAATAACATGCCACTCTTAAAGTCACAAAAAAGTTGAAGCATGTAGAAGGGAAAGACATAGGAATGGCATGTGTTTAGGTTGCCGTATTTTGACAACCATACCCTCTCATCATCATCACTACCCAACCAAAATAATGCCTGAATCATATACCACTTTATGGATTTTTTATTAAAGCACTAATTCCAACACAGGCAAAACTATTATTTTCATCAAAGGGTAGCACGCAACATTAAAACAGTTTGACTAAACTCGAATTCATTCAACTGAGTCCCTTGTCAGACAAAAAGTTAAGAAAAAAGAAATTCTACAATGCTAAGGTTTATTAGTAAAAACGGCACGCTTTACTCTTCAAGTCTCAAAACCATTTTTATGGCTTACAAGGAAACCCTACGATCTCAGATCACCCAAGTGGTTTCCCTGTTTGGTCCATAATTCATGCTAGCATGCATACAGTGCTAAGAGGAGTAATAAAATGCTAATAAAAAGAAAGCCATATAACTTGCGGGTGTATACCCTACCGACATGAATTACCAGGTTGCGTGTGTTGCTAGTAAATATAATGTTTGCAAAATAAAAAGGCTGTCAGCATTGACTGCCTATCAATCGTGTGCCACCATCAAACAGTTTGCATTACGTAAAAATGTATCAATCAACCTTTTACAACAATCATAAAATTATTATTACGATTACCATTATTACGCGTATGATCCTAAAAAGATTTTTATCAACAAGAGAGATTTTTATGTGTCATATTCATTTTTATAACTCATAAAACTGACAAGTTATAGCTATGTCAGAATATAGCTGCTGAGTTTATCAGTACAAAACTGAATTACAGACACTGTAAGTGGCAGCTAGTAAGTTTCAAAGTGTTTGACATGCCGCTGCTACATTGTAAATGGTTTGCTCTCTTGATTTATACAACGTCCCAATTTTTAATGACACATTCATTCACTTTTAACTCAATAAAAATGTGTATTCATTCTGTAAAACGGCATCATGTGTATTACCGGCTCGTGCCACATGTGTCAAAATATGCCATGAAAAAAGTAAAAACAAGAATTCCTAAATCATTCAAACATCCAGGATGAATAGGTTACCAATATTGTGTAAGAGTCATCGATGATCGACTACAAAAAAGGTTTTGATTTCTAGCCTTTTTTACTGTTCCCATTGTGCATTTCTATACTTGTTTACGTTTTCCGTTGCGTGTGCCCGATATTGACAAAAAAGATGGGAAGTACTACTCACTTCCTAAACTGGTAATAGCTCACCGTACGTCGTAATTTACATGTTACATTGCACCCATTCTACATGCTATTCATTCTATTATTCAGGATTTATTGACGGGTTTAAATGAAAACTAGCAGTTAGAAAGAATTGTTCTGATTTGGCAAGTGAACGTCAATACAAAAATAAAAGTTTTCAATGATTTTATTTTCTACACAGTAGGGTTTTGTTGTTTAGAAGGGAATAATATATTTCTATTGATTTTGAAAAATTGATAAAACGTTTGCGATGAAAAATTGCGTTTGCCAAGCTCCAGTTCCATTCAATTGGACACAGTGGGGGTTAGAAATGACTGAATTAATGAATTTTTACTAAAAAGTTAATTTAAAACAGGATGTCAAAGCTCTAAATATGGAAATAAGTTTTAGAAAAAAACTCGCCATTGATTATTGTCATCTACATTCTACAACACAATATTACACAAATAAGTATTAAATCAAGAGTATAAAGTAACTGACTTTGATATCCTACCAACAACAAAAACGAAGATATCCGTGTACATTTTCATTACTCCCGGTATTTATCGGAAACATAATTCTTGTTTGAAGCAAACCTTTAAAACTATACAAGAGAAAAATACTTGGAAAACATTATACAGAGCTAATTATCTTTCTAAAGAGAATCCTTTAAACCGTTTAGGAGTATATATCTCATTTTTAGTAATTTCCAAATGTAACAACTCATTTATTGAGACTGTCAGAAGATTAGGGACCTTGTAGAAATATGAGTCTGGCGTAGCATGCGCTTTGCAATAGGCATGCCCATAAATTTGATCAAGGATCCATGTGCACACATAATATTCACATCTGACAATGAGTAATGTTTCTTATTCCTTTGCTGGTTTATAGCCAATGATTTTAGAACAAATCCTGTAAAAAATTAACTCCCAAACTCTTAAACCTATTCATATATTATTATAATATACAGTCTTTTGATAAGTATATTACGTTCAACATTATTAATGTGTTCACATAGACAAAAATATATTTATGTACCCGTCCATACATACATCTGATTTACTGCTCCCTCCGCCTTTGGCTTCCTACACAATATCCTAGTGAGTGAAAATTATCATGTTTTCATCCCACATGAGTTCTCTCCGTTTTCGTTCTCTCCACAACCAGGAACCAACCAGCGTTTTTTGACATTTTCCCTAAGAAAAAAAGGTTGAAAGAGAGAAAAAGGTTAAAATCGGTGATGCATTAAGTACACCACTGCGCGTTATGCGTTGTTCCTGTTATTCATTATTGCTGTTATTATTATTATAAGGTACAACAACAGCAACGCGATGACGATGAGCATCAAACAGACTGTCGGTTTTTTCTCTTTACCAAATTAAAATGTAACTTACGCTTATTTTATGTCATGTCCTGCGTAAAGAACAAGCTGTATATCCAATAGGCAGCTCAGCCAGACATCATTATTAAAAATATACGGAGACTGTGTCTTGTACAATCTCTTGGGATAATTTTTTGACGTTGCATGTTGAAAAACATCCATAGTTTCGCTCCCTTCTTGCCATGATCCCTAGAAAAATAAGAATACAAAACATTATAATCCCATCCAGCCTGAAAAACCACCTAAGAACGTAGGTATGTTTTAAAGGTTTTTTCATTATGATTATAATAAGTGTACGCATAGTCGCATTACTATCATAAGTCTTAATATAAGACATTAAAAAGCATAACATCTTATTTCCCCCGTTGCTTTTTTAATACTCTAGAGATAATCAGAAAGAGCTACGAAGGAAAAAAATGAGAAAAAATTAGACTCAGCAAAGTTCCCTTTGGTACCATTATCATTATTTTTCCACAATAGGTTCCCAGCCGAAGTGCATTGTGCCGAGATGCTGGAGCCTGTAAAAATGCCTGTGAAAATGAGATGATGAAGATATCATGAGGCTTGAGACACGGGGATAAAATATTATATAGGTAACATAATATATATTAAGACCAGTAAAACAGCAGCAAAAGATAAATGAGTCTGACATGGATCGATGAAGAACCAAGCGTGTATTGCTGGTCCAATAAGAAAGGAGCAGTAACCAGTAAAAGTCATTGTCATTGCCTATTAGGAGCATATAAAATTATCCTTCTGTTCTCACACCGTGTTGAAACATTTAATGTTGTTTATAACTGCCGTGAAGATGATGAAACTTGTACGTTTATGTAATTCAAATCTCTTTTTGATTTCATCATTTCTTAATTTCAACTGGGGACTCGGGAATCCCTTTGTCAGTTTGGAAAAAAGAAAAACGATCTGATGATCACAAAGTTGTCCACAAAGATGATGAAGAAAGGCTTGTACACTACTTTGTTCGTGCTTTGTCGAACTTTGGGTTCATTCTACTGCCAACTGCACAGTTTATACAGCCATGCTTTTGGATTTTGTATGGCGAATCTTAAAAGTCGATCTCTGCGTTTGAATGCTGTCCAAAACAGTATTATCATTTGAACAAGGAGCATAAGAATCGATGTGGGAATATTTATGAGTCAAAAGAAACCTCTAAGGTCAGTGGACTGTATACAGTTTCAAATGTCAAAAGAAACATTATTTTTCCCACTACCAACACGGCCATCCCACTGCCCCTTTCCCTGAAATGAATGCCGTCGTCATCTTCGTTTCTGGTTGCTCCCTCCTATTTCATAGAGACTGGGAACAAGTAAATAGACAGAAGAGAAAAAAAGGATAAAAGACGATAGAGAAAAGGACATCGTTTCAATGTGTTTGCGTAGAAAATGAATGAAGCTTGCGTAACGGTTGCGCATCTTTGGTGTTTTCTTTTCTTTTTAAATACTGAGTTCTGTTATTATCCTAGGAGCAAAAAATAGCATTGTAACTGATATAAAAGCATCGGAAAAGAAGAGAATAATCTCCCGTTCTATTATTTTACCCCATCATTATGAAATACCCCTGTCACCTTTCATTGTACAGATGAAAACAAAAAGGGTAAAGAATGCCGAAAACCTAAAAAGTAGAAAGCGAAATTCTACAAAGAAGTGTGATGAGTTTTGGTGTTACATTTTCCTAAAGTTACATGGACTGTCTTTAGTGTGACGACACGATAACAACAATTATATCTAAAAGATTAGCTAAAGTTGGAAATGTGTGAAGTGAAAATGTATTCAAAATTTGAAAATGTAAATATAATTAAATTAATTTATATTATAATTTTCAAATACAATTTTCACTGCAGTCATATAAATGCCATGTGCATACAATTTTCTTTTCACTTGAAAGCAAAAATGTAATTTGCACCCTTTCTGGCTAAAGTTTGAAATAATCTTATTGCATATATCCAAACCGCAACATCTCTTTATAAGCGAACTTTAAAAATCTTTTAATCTTCTAAAATTGCTTTTCTAAAAAAATTTACAGTGCAAACAGGAGTAAAATTCAAACATTGATCTCTTAGATTCTTATTACTTTGATCCCCTCTACATTAATAAAAAGATGCTTTTACTTACCCTTTTACATGTTTTTCTATGTATGCATAAAATTCAAGCCTTTAGCCTTGTTTCATGATTCTCAAAGAACAAAAAATCTAAAATTAGCATATATACAAGAATACAAGTATCCTTTCCTGCGCTCCATTTATTCTACCCTACTTTACTTTATAGTTGTTATATTACGCCCGTGGCCATGTTATGTGCTTTCCTATTATGCATGTGCTATCCGAAATGATTAAAACTTGTCTCCTTTCCCCTTCTTTATATGTCCTAGAAAACGTTAACCCCTTTGGATTTTCAGTAGCTTCTCCAGAGATAATACGTCAGCCCAAAGCTCATGTGTTTACGGAGTAGCGTAAAAAATATAATGAGGACGAAAATAATGATGCTGGCATTTATATGCACGCGTCAAGTGATGCCTATATTGGAGCAAAAACCGAACTATTATCCAAAGTGCCTTTGTGCCTGTGCCCTTTTACCAACCAACAAAACTTAGGTGTAGTCATCATCATCTGCGCTTTCCTTTATTTCTCTGAAGTGCCATTTGTTGTATCACTTTTTGTGGCAGAGTTCAGCCTGGGATTAAATGAGGAGGAAAAGAACGACTCTACTATGATCCTTTCTTATATTTTCTTACAATAAAGTAGGTATTTCCCCACTCACCAGAGAGTATTCTTGGTTCAACCAACACCATTACAAAATGATGTTGCATATTAAAGTACAAGAAAATCGAGTCAGCATATGGTTAATGTGTTTTACATACAGATGTATTTGTGTGGTAACACAACACACGGAGTAAGTGGGGGATATTAGTTTGCTTGCAATAATACTGGAATGCCAGGTTGGTTTAAAATGCAAATCCCAACGTTGGAAAAAGCTCACAGAGTGAGAGAGAGATAGAAGAGAGATTTTCAACTTTTAAGTCACAGAAGGCTCGGCAGGCACATGCAAGAGAAACTTCGTAATTGAACATGAAAAGTTTGCATTTTACCAAAGTCTCCAAAAACTCATTGTCCATGATTTATGTTTGTCTCCAAAAGAAACTCTGAAATAATATGAGTGCAGCTAAGCTTTGGAACAGTGGAACGATACAATTTGGATACATTATTTCAACAACACGGTATGCAGCGTAGGGGAAAGGAAAAGCTCAATAGTAGTACCGATAACACATACAGTATAAGCAAAGGTGGAGGGTTGGAAGAAGGAAGAAAAAGCAATAATAACGTTCAACGTTCATATTATATTAGTTTTTTAAAAAGTTTAAAACCCAACAACTTTACTTTGTTGTTTTATATATATCTGTGGCTGCTGCTAGGTCTCTTGCACCATCCGGTCTCATTTTAATCTTTTGTCGAGAAAGAGAAAACTCTGCAACAGAAAAGTCGTAGGAGTAAATGTATGGTATTTAGCTGGCAAGGGAGCATCCCATGGACCAAGAGAAAATGTTTGATTCTGTATGCATAAGTGTGTGTGACGGGGGAAATGGTGTATCTAGAAGGGAGATCTTGATTACATTTTGGAATTTAAATACGTAAATTGCTTGCTTTGAAGGAATAAAATTATCATTTCTCTCTCTTTCTCTGCTATTCATTTGCTTCTTCGGTCTTGACTTGTTGTGTAGCAATTTTCTATTTCGTTTCTTGCTTATGCATATTAAATCACCAACCGTACATATTTCTGAAGGGAAAACGTGCCATACTACATGTAAAACCGCACTTTTATCGAATGCATTCACATCGCTACAGTGCGTGCACAAGTGCAGCCAAGAAACAATCTTTTGGAAAATGGAATAGTCGTTTCTAAATTTTCATTTTAAAGGCAAATCCATGAATGAATGTGCCATTTTATTAGGCTGTGATCAAAATAAAATTCACATACTATGTTTTTTATTCAAAAAGAAACCCTCGTCTTTGGTTGAATCTTCATGGAGAAAAATCAAAGTAATTTAAAACTCAAATGGAAATACGTAAATCGTAACCTGTATAGTTTTGTATGAAAAGATGCACTTCATAGAGTTGCATAGTTGTTAAACGACGATTTTTATTGAACCGTAAAGTACATTAAATATCAACAACATGATCACAGCAGTTCAAATGGAATATTTGATGAAATTGGGATTTTAATCCGGGAAAGTGGTGTTTTCGAAATAGTGCTTCTGTAAATGGTTTTTTGTTGATGGCATCATAAATGAAAAGCCGATGAAAAAGTCTTGAGCATTTACTTATCAGCAAGATTGAGTGTGACGTGATTGATTCGTCAATATAATACGAAAATAAATCATTCCTTGTCTTTTCTTTAGAATAACGCAATTTTTGACGTATGACAAGTTACGTGACTGCATGCTAGCTTCATTTTCGAGAATCCGATATTACCCATTCAGAATAATAAGCTCTGTTTAACACGGAAACTCAAAGGTTTTATTAGACATATATACCCGTACTCCGGTATTAGTGTTTTATCTGCACTGAAGTTATAGTCATAAAATTACAGTTACTTAGTGCAACTCAAAGACTACCTTCTTGTTGTTTTCCTTGAATACATAAGATTGACGAATATTCACATAAAACCTTTTAGGAGATTAGGTTTTAATCAAATTGACTAACTTTGATTGAATTCTCTTCTTGATGTCAGACATGGGAATTTCTATTACGCAGCTTTCAGTGCTAGTCCAAAGTACCGCTTTCCTGTTCTGTTCCTGGATGGAAATTGAAAATAGGATTTAAGACCATCTGTATCTGGAATTACGTGCACCGCGCACACTGTTGTGGGGAGTCAAGATGAGGATAATAGCTTCTGTAGAATATTCAATTTCAAGTACATATGGTTTGTATAATGTATAAAGGCAAGAAAACTGTTATCAACTAGTAGGTGTAGCAGAGATACTGCACAGACTATGCAATATTTAATTTTTAGCTGTGAAACTAAATCTAGTCTGAATATTCCCCGTTGGCTTAGGTTATTGAATTTACGAGATTACCATTGGTAATTTACCAATACTAATATCCAGATAGATTTTAAACATTTTGGCTTGATGAATTGATGAATGATCGTACTAATTCTTAATGAATGTCTATGACAAAATGTTATCCGATTATCATATTATCATATAATTTAATATTATTCCTTTATTTCAATTAAGCCAATTGATAATGTAGGCGAATGAACCTATAAGCTCAAATCGCATTTGGTTTTGTTTCATTGTAATAAAAATTAGAATTTAAAAATTAATTTTGAAGTATGCAATTTTAGCAATACTACTAATGTAGATGTCTAATCTGGTCACAAAATGACAGCAAAAATAATCACAAGTGCGTTTTAAAAGACCCACGATCTATTTCATATAAATGTTTCATTCTGACCAGTAACACAGCAATGTCAATAGCGCAGATTTAACTATATAGCCATTCCTTTTCCAGTAACATATAGTAAGAGTCTGCACTATAACCGAAAGAGCAAACTTTTTCGTCTCGTGCCAAAACAATACAATGTTGAAAAAGTCCGTCTAATCTCGTTTTAAATGACCGATGAAAGGTGTTAATAGCCTGTGAACAAGATGAGGAGGACCGCAGTACCATCATCTACCACCATCGCAGTTTATCTATATTGTCATTGTCCCATCATCTACTGAAATGCACTACCAGCAATAAATGAGACTGGAAGAAAGTGTGTATGCAGCCACATACGATGGGTCAATCAATACTGACTTGTTGTAGTGGTTATGAGTCTTTCTATTCAGCAAAGTACATACATCGTTTCATATATGTGGTTGCTATTCTCTCTGGTAAAATTCAAAAATATTATTATTGAAAGAAATAAGTGCATTTGCTATGACCTTTGAAAGAGCCCATTGTCCATTAGAGAACCCATTGAGTAGCTTGTAATGACCATATTAACGCTGTTAATTCTTATCGTTAATGGTCATCTCCCCGTGATCGTTTATTGTATGTGTATGCATTTTGTGGTTAACGATGAGATGACCCTTTCCAGGAAGAATTTCCTCCCTTTTCAGGGAGAAATCAATGTTTGTCTGCCATGATACTGTCAGCAAAGAAATCCGACAAAGCAGAATCACTTGATATGAATCGAGTATTTGCCAAACATTGTTCAAAGCTATCATTGCTTGAACAGGTTAAAGTCGTTAAATTGTATTAAAGAGTTTGGTAGTATTCATTAAAAATCACACCACTGTCAACATAACGGGGCAAATCATAACGATATGATGTTTTATAGGTATAAACCTGACTTAGCTATATATTCGGTTCTACAGCCTTTGATTTTTACCTGCGCTGAACGTAATGCCAAAATTAAAACATAGTAGGCAGCACCATGAAGAAACAAGGATTACGATATGACCACCTCGCTGCTTTCTGCTTTTTTTCTCTTTGCGTCTTAAAGAAGTAGCCAACATAATCATCAGCAGCATTTATCAGAAGCTTACAAAGACCACACACAGAGTGCATTTTTATGAACGAGTTGATAGTTCCAGCTTATACTTCAACATTGTTTGTATCTGAAAAGGCAGACTAATGATGTTTCTTGAATAGTCAATGTTATGCCCATGAAGCATTAACTAAACGATCAACACTCCATATAACTTTACACACACGAGTTTATTATACCCGGTTCAGTTACAAATCACGCAAATTTTCTGCATTCTATGGTTTATTACCAAATTAATGAATTACTATTTTTTCAAAGAGTCGTATTACCTTTGGATTATTCAAACAAACACATTCAATCCAGTTTGGTGCTTTTTGGTGCTCATGATACTTATGTAAGATCTGAAGATCCATATCAATATCAATCAATCTAAATATTTGAAAGACAATCACACAATTTCCATAAAATAGTGCAAGGAATTTCCATAAGAGTGAGATGCTACCTTACCTGAAGTATTAAATATAACTTTTATAATACACATTTTTATTGGAAAATGAAAGACTCTCGTCGGGAATGGATAACTGCATATTATAGTGTATACTTATATCAATTTTTATTTAGTAAAACGATAGCATAAGACATAATGTAAAGCTTGCATTACAAACAGAATGTACAAACTGTGTGTGGTGTATGTGGTGAAGTCGGCCTTTCCCTTGCAGTTAGCGACGGCCTTTTTGAAAGAGCAAAGGGTAGAAGAATAGGTAACAAAAGACATGTACAAGTCTGTTTGTATAACCCACACAACACACGCATTTTCTGTCTTCCATCTATGTACGTGATAATGCTACCATGTAACAATCTTCTAGTGTATATTGGATGCGTTCATGTGTATTGGACCGTTGGACTGAAAGTGTAAAGTAGAATGTAATGTTACTTCATCATGCTCGAAGGAGCTTGATAACAAGTGTATATACATAATAATAATAATAATGAATCTGGCTAGATACAATCGTTTCATATTGTTATAACAGAGATGTTTGTTTCCTATCCATGTTCCAAAATATAGGAGCCAAAAAGTATTCAATGAGTCTAGAACATGCACGCTCTGAGGTGATGATGATGATGATGTCGGATGAAATGGAAGTGGGAAGGAAAGAAAGAAGTAAAAAAGATTGAAAAGAGCACATTTATACATTCATGCCTGGTTACAAAGGGTAGAGTTTTAACAGTATACTTTTATATATATCCGATACATATATGCAAAAAAGCACAAGAGAAAAAGAAGGAGCATGGGCGTAGGGAAAACCAATAGAAGAACACACAAACTGGTCTGGTTGTATGGTATGTATGTGTGATGTGATGCATCCTACCAGTGATACTGTAAAGAGCTGGAAACGCTTGCGTGGCGGCCATTAAAGCAACCCAACCCAAAGCTGCTGTGAATTGAACAAGGAGCAGAGAAAAGTATAAAAACAGCAAGAGAATAGAGCAAAACTTGAAAAGAAACAAGTTTTGAATTTGGGAGTGTGTGGTTGGGAACTTACTACATACTCAGATGTTCTCGGACAGAGTGGCGATAAGTATACGATACGATAACCTTTATAGAAAACGCGTGTAATAAAATTGCATGATATAACAATGTGAATCAGCCAGTGGATTATGCATTATATGATTATATTTCAGTTTTTGAAGCTGTATCAAGCTAAGTTTTGCAACCAATCAAGTTAAATGAAATCAAGGCTATCAAGGCAAAGGAATGTCCATTAAAATATAAACTTCAAATTACCACTGCACTGCTTTCGTAGAATTATAACGTTCTTGTAAGTACAAAGATTCAAGGATTTTTCTTGAAATATACAACATACAACAGCAAATACATTCAAAATGTAAATAGTCAACATATTGTTCAAAGGTAAAAATGCAATCATCGTGAAAGCCTTTTTATGATTTCGCGGTAGATTATAAATGATTTCACATTATTTTCCGGATTTCTTTAAAATTACGGAAACCGATTAATAGAATTTTAGCATTTAGTTTCTTTATTAATAAGAAAACAATAAAGGAAAGACAAAAGAAAATTACTCTGACGTAGTTTTACTAATCAACAGTTTAAAAGTTGAATAATCTCTGAGAATTTGCGGTTGACATAGGTAGGTACTCAGTTACTGGAATAACGTACGATACAAATCATGAATGAAACAAGTGTGGGTAATTACGGAAACGTGTCATAGTCATACCTACTAAAAGCCGTGCCGATACATTTTTCTCTAGAGAATTTAGATAACAATTATTGCAACTTTTGCCTTAACAAAATCGCAAGTTGATTTATTTGTTGAAAGTTTAAATCGTATAATAAATTCTGACAGACATTTTACAATCAAATTTATTGATACATATGCATGTGTTCTTTCAATGTATCTTATCATTTAGTCAATAGTCAATTAATGGAATTCGTATGATTTGCAAATGATATTCAAGGTACGTAATTTGAAGTATATAAGCTGCCAGGAAAATTAAAACATTTAAAAGTTATTGTGTCATTCTACAGAAACTTTGAAAATGACAATAAAATGAATTTTTATTTCCTGTGCTTATCTCAATAAAACGTTAGGCTATTTCGTTCATTTTAAAGAATACAAGGAAATGTTAGAAAATGCACTTGATGTGTTTTTATCATGCTTGCATTTCTTTATATAACACCAAACTATCACTATGTCTAGTATCAAATGATTCTAATGCCATTTCAAATCAGTAGTGCATGTCTTTAAAGCAATTAGCGTGTAATCCAAAGAAAATGATGTGCACAAAAGAAAAGAAATGAATGGATTAATGAAAGAGTAAAAATGCCATTCACATTAAAAGCCAACATAAGTGAGTTCAAAAGTGTTATCAACAACAACATCATCAGCAAGATCATCCTCATTTTGTACTTGGAGAAAAGCTGGTCTATAAACTTTAAGCACGTCTATATAATGTCTGTCTGTACACCCTCCATTTACATACAAACCCACATCACATAAGCACAAGACAAACCGAACCTAACATGAATGGGAGGAGAAAAAACATCATAAGATGAAAAGCAGTAGTAAAAAATATAACATGCGTAAAATTTAATGTTTTGTTTGTGCACATTAACTTTAAGTTGTACTCATTTAATTTAATTTAATGAATTCATTTACCTCACAATATGCATTTGTGGTAGGTTTGGGTCAGGCTATTTACAAGGGCCATAACTATCAGAAAAATTGCACAACCGGTCCATTTTGCCAATAATATTATAAATATGTAAGCCAGTAGTAGTAGTGCTAGTAGAATAATAGCCGCTACAACTACACAGTCACAGCAAAAGCTGTGGTGGTAATTGTAATGATAGTGCTGCCGTTGCAGATTTACCAGACTAGTGCCGATATATAAACTTGAATACGTAAGGTATATAAAACACGGAATACTTGCTAATACGTTACACTCCCGTAAAACTGCCATTCTCACTTCTTTTTCTTTGCTATCGTGTATGCACCAAAACAAGGACGTGGATAGTAGCATGCTAAAAATTCCTCCACATAGTTTCATTTTACTATTGCCCGAAGAAGCTACAAGATTTCAGTATATTTTTGCTGAAACTGGCTATCATATAATATACTACAATATAGTTTGCTTAATACCTTCTTATCTTATCACTTGTGACGAAGCTTTCCTATAATTCTGCTTACTATATATGCTAAATTTTGCCAGTTATTCTTGACGTGTAAAGGCATATTAGGTATATTAACCTTTTGCAAAGGAAACTGGCTTTAGCAGTTTAAAAAGATTAATTCAAAGCGGTTGCCACCAGTGGTACATACCTCTTTAGTCTTTTTTCGACATTATTTCTGCCCTTGTCATGTTTTACCATAATACTCACTTTTGTTTTTAGAGTTCTATAGTACGACCCCCGTACACGTTTATTTAGTAATCAATTCAATCTACAGAGTAAAAACCTTGCTCCTTCTTCGGCCCAACTTACCCGTTGTTTTTGCTACTTTTTTCTGTTCTCGAGTATTTGATCACTTTTATGCTTTTTGGAGTTTGTATGAAATTATTATTTTTTTCTCTTTCTTGGTTTGGTTGACTGGACTATTATTATTTCAGCTACCCCACCACTCAATTCTCTTTATATATTATTACGTAGCTGAGCATAGTGAAGCTAGTATTGAGATTGTCATATTTGTCCGTCTGTCTGTCTGTCTGTCTGTCTGTGTGTGTGTGTGTGTGTGAGCACGATACAGGTCAGACGGTTTGTCAGAATCACACCAAATTTGGTACAGTGATTCATTGGGTCATCAAGAGGAACCCTATTGATTTTGAACCTGATCGGTCATCCCCCTGGGGTAATAGGGGGAGGTAACCCACTTGACCATACGCTTTTGTCAGAATGACACCAAACTTGGTACAGTGATTCATGGAGTCATCAGGAGGAACCCGATTGATTTTGAACCTGATCGGTCATCCCCTTGGGGTAATAGGGGGAGGTAACCCTCCTGACCATATACTTTGTCAGAATCGAACCAAATTTGGTATCTTGATTCTTTGGGCCATAGTAAGAAGTCCTGTTGACTTTGAGCCAGATTGATCATCCCCCTGGGGTAGTTGGGGGTGGTAACCCCCCTGACAATGGAATTAGTCAGAATCACACCAAATTTGGTACAATGATTTATTGGGTCATGAGAAATAGCCCTATTGATTTTGGGCAGGATTTGTCATCCCCTGGGGTAGTAGGGGGAGGTAACCCCTCGGACCATAAAACTTGGCCGTTTGAATCGCACCAAATTAGGTACATTGCTTCATTGGGTCATGAGAAATAATCCTATGACTTTTAACCTGATTTCTCGTCCCCCTGGGGTAGTATGGTGAATGGAGTCAGAGAATCAGACAGACAGACATCCACTTGGCTCAGCTACGTATTTCAAATGATCGTTAAATCGGTTTATTTTTATACATACAACACAACATGAAAGGTAAATGGCTATTATAATTCATTTAATAGGACACATCAATATGCTTTGTTGTGGTGGTGCATGTATTTATAATAAAAATTCAAGCCTTTAATTTTCTGCTGGGAGAGTTTCTAGTCACTGCTTCTTTCCCCTGCGTTTAAGCTGTTTTTCTCCTTTTGCATTATATTATTATTTTTATCGGTGATCAATCTTTTTATCCACCAACAAACCAAGTCACCACACCACAATAAAAAACGAGTGCATACCTACCATACCATCTCCGCCATCAGTCTTCCCTTCTCACACGTACATTATAACTGATGTAAAAGGATTTTTCATGTAAAATTGGCGAATACGTTACGTTACAATCTTGTATTTTGTCGACGTTATTACTTGCTCAGTCAAGAGAGACGTGGACTCGAGACGATCTTATCTCTTTGTAATCGCCTTGAATACGAAAAAATGTATGTAGACTTTTCGTTGTTTGTTTTTCACCATTGTGTAGCACATACGTCTGAAAGGAGTCTACGTAAAAAGAAACTGCGAAAAACACACGAACACTCCATAATATAATAATCCACTTGCAGAAGCCCACAGAAAACCACTGTTTTTAGTCAACAAAAACATCAATTTTTCAAAGTTACTACAGTAGACATGAGTAATGTTGAATTGTATGCACTTAACAAGAGAAAATTTGCAGTTTTCCTAAAATGGCGAACTTATACTATATACTTCTTTCAATAATTTTTGGTTTGTACATTGATTTACGTCACAAACTTTAGCGACAACGAAAAACCAGATCACCCCATTCCTTACAAAATGCAAAAACGCTAGTATACTTTAATTTGCAGTAAATAACATTGTAACAACAAACCATTCTGATTCTACAATTTTTACTGAATTCCGAGTTTTGTTTCAGTTTGATATTTTAGTTTCTACAGTAAAACAGTTATTTTTTGTTAAAATTTCGTTTCGTTCTGTACATGAAAAACTTGAAGAAGGGAAACATCTTGCTGGATCCACTACATTTTAGTGAATGAAGGAACTCCAGCACAAATCATGGAATGATACATTAACTGACAGTGGCCAGTTTTCACTTTATATTCCATTCAAGATTTTACGGAAATTTTATTACCTAATAAAATCTTCCTCCTGTGATTCTGCGAAGAGTAAAATGGCAAGCTATAATATTTGCTAAAATAATAGCACAAAAAATACAAATTGAATGGAGTCAGCTGAAACTACAACAGGGGCTGAATGTTTGCATGCACGTTTACGGGTAGACGATGCTCTTTTGCGGCACACTTTAAGAATTTTATTGAATCGTAAACTATTTTATGACTCATAAATAAAAAATAAAAAATGCCCTTCATTTTCTTGGTCTAGGTCAGGTTCTCCCATTCCTATATTTATGGCATCGTACGGATTCATTCATACTTTTTCATAGATCGTATTTGTGAACAAGAAGCTAAAAAGATGCAATCGCAGATGGTGAAAATGGTGATGCGAGAATTTGCTTACGTGTAATTCAGGTGAACCATTTCAGTTATACTTTTGCTGCAGTTGTCAGCGAACTTACTGCAATTATGAAAATGATAAAAAAGTGAAAAAAAGATATTTCAGACAAGGGATTGCTTTACCAAACATTTCCTTTATTGAGACACAAGAAATTAATTAATTAGATGAAAAATGACAGCATGTAGTCCGGATACTATACTTTTTAGTCGAAAGTTTACAAGCAAGACAAGAAAACCTAAACATAAGTAAGTCCGATTTAAAGTAATTCAAAAAGCCAAAAGAAAGTTTTATTTAAGACCTAAAGGCAAACCATGAAATGAAGCCAAAAAGTGTCAACAACTTTGAAAGGGTCGTTAGTAATTTGATTTGGGGAATACGATCCACAATTTGAATGTGAAATGGAAACCAGCGTTGCAAAAAGTTCATCTCAAAATTCCTTCAGCAAGTAGTCGTAATAATTTAAGCCATAATTAATTTCTTTGTATAACATGTGCTCATATATATGCATTGTATCAGGTTGCAAGTAACATGATATTGATCACGTATCATCTTTACAATCAGTCATTACACAAACTACCATAGCTGCTGCTCAAGACGTCCAACTGAGCATCAAGCAGCAGCAGGTCGCATGCTCAACCCTTTTCTCACTTTTTCTACATTTTCAAGACATTGAACAAGGAGATCCCATATTTGTCAACCAAGTTCTGCCTGTAGCAAGAAAAACTGTGGGTGTAAATTTATTATCTAGAAGTGTCATCTGACATTTTTCATTTTAGGTACATTTAGGTATAAAGTTTCATGTCATTAAGTCAAAAAACATGAGCTGGAAACATGATGGTAGTCTTGTCATATTTACTGACGGATAGACAAAACAGAGAAAAATACAAAGAATGCTTTGATGAGCTTCTCCAGCACTAGATTACTTCACAAAAAAACTTAATATTTTTGGCACTATACAGCATCGTCATTTTCCAACCAATCATTTTAGATGGCATAACTGAATGGTCCAGTTTTAGTTTGGCAATACTCATAAATTACACCAACAAGCTTCCTTGTAAGTCAGCAAATTCTTAAAACGACATAATTTGTACGTATTTTAAACGCAAACTATTGATAAAGGAATTACTAAACATGATTTTATGATTCTATTTTGCCTTTACCCATTCCCTACTAGGTGATAGGACAATCCGAAGAGTAAATGGGAACGCAGTTTTTCTAATAGGTATTCTTACATGTTGACCACGTCTGGATTCGTGAAGTGTAGTGTAAACAGGAAAGAAATGAATAACGTCATTTTCAGGGAAAATGGATTTACACTAGACATTGCTTTAAAATATAATGCTGCTTAAAAATGCTTTTTACCCAGCCAATCCATGTTTAACTTTTCAAATTATATGCAAACATGAGTTACCTTGATATTTAACATTAGCATGAAAAAATTCAGAGATACATATTTATATAAGATGAAAATAGAAATACCACCATATATATATTTTTTTAAAGTATGGAGTAAGTTTTGTGTGTGTGTGTATTTCTTTAGGTAACAAATGCATTTTTGTTTACAGCATTTAGAGCTCTGTCGGAAAATTCTACTTCTCTATCGCAAGCTTTGATAAACTTAACCAACATACAATAATGAATGTAGGCAATTCTCAAAGCTCACTGAAGTTTGATGCATTATTGAAAACATCATCTCGTCACCGTCAGTAGAAATGCAGCAAATGAGAATATGACAAGCAACTTTGGATACATATTCATAGTACTATACTAACTAAAACACCGTAGACAATAGGTACGCTCCGAGCACATTTTGATGATTTCATGAAATGAGATGAAAATCCTCGACCTATATGAATAAAACATTAACCAAATTACGTATTTCAGTCATTATCATCCTTCCTCTCTGAATTCTTTTTTTTCTGTTCTCTGCGTCTGAGCTTAGTGAACTTTTACATCTTCATATCTCATTCGTATCTATACGTACAGACACATCACATCACACGTATTATTAGAGACTTCCCTCTTGATTTTGTGCCTCTACATTGCTCTTGTACACGCCTGGCCGAAAGGAAAGAGAACAAGACTACCTGATAATGTCTTCAAACTGATGAAATAACCAAGCTTATTATTTGTAGTGCTTGCTACTAAAAATTGCCATTAAGCCTGTGTCTTTTTGTTCAATTTGCTCAAGCCGAAACAACTTTAGCTCATCATATAGCGTAACACTGTAGATTTAAAAAGAGCCACAAACATAAAACCCTTATACTCCTCCTAAAGCACCACTATATACTTTTACTTATAGTTGGCAAGGTGTGAGTAGTAATGGTGAGTGACAACTGAAGCGGATAAAAAGTAAATGAATGAATAATACCATCTTTATTACGGCTCTGCAAGCAGTGGAGAAGCACCACTCGGAAACTACCTAATTGACAATTCTAATGACTAATCATTATTGTTATGAGGGTCATTATTATGTGAAATGAGTCCAAAAATAACATAGCACATCACATTCATACAACCAAAATACTGCTCTTTCATCAGGTAGCCAAAGCAGTAAGGAACCAACAGACAATAATGTTTAAATGTTTGACTGTCATGTACATATAGTACCAGCGCCAATCTAGGCATCCCTTTTCTATAATTGTAGTCTTTTTCCGCTTTGCATGCCGATGGATAATAGTATTGAAAAGGTCCATTTTGGTGTATTCACTCAAAAAAGGTACATCGCCATTGCTGTTTTTGATAAAATGATGAATGCGAACTTAGTAGAATTCATAAAAGTTGTGATTATTCCCTGATGAAACATGTCATGTGAGTAAATTATTTTAAGGTTTTTGTTGTCTCTCTTAAGAATTTTCTACATTTCAAATCCGAACTACGAAAAATGTGCGTAAAGTCTTACAAAAACATCTATCCACACTGTTACTATCCTCAAATGGAAATTGATCAAAAGACCACTGTAATGCCTCATATAGGTAAGCGCTTTAGTCACATTTCCATGTATGTCTACTGGACAAAAAGGCGCTCATCATATTTAAATGAAGGCTAAAAAGTGAACCAATTATTTATCCTAGTTTTGTATTTTCAAATTTGAGATACAACAACATGCATGGTTTCGAGAACTTAAACGTATTACGTGGTGGTTGTACAAAAGAGTAGGGGATGACATAATAAAACATTCATTACTTCAAAGTCGTTTTGAATGCAATGATGATCCGGTACACAATTCACTTTTTTGAATAACTTCTTCATCAATCTTCCCAGACTCTTTTGTGTACTGTGTACCATCGTCAACAGAACCTACTCCTTTATATATAAACGAGTTGAAGGTTGAGTTAAGAAGATAAGCAGAATTCCATGCAACTTCCACTCTGAGCCATTACACAATGATGCCATGAATGCATGTAAATTGTAAACTCAGCCAAAAAAAGGAAGTTCAAAGTTGGGATTTGGATGAATTAAAGCATAGTTGATCTGAATGCTTTTTGTTGCAAGAAAATTTATTACGCATACTAACTACCTAACATAATAACTATATAACATGCGTTGCTCTTCTCAAGTGGTTCTAGCGAATTTATTCAAAAGAGTTAACTAATGCAACCAGCGACAAAAGAAGCCAGTTTTTAAGTGTGTAAATACAAGTTCCTTTTTAATGATAATAAAATTGCATTTACATTGTATATATATTATTGCTTGAATGCATACGCATTATTCTGTATTCTTTCAAAGTTTCATTTTCATTCCTCCTCTGCGCTGCGGTTCACTAGATGCTTCTTTAGCACCAACAACATAATATATTACTTCACCTCGTGAGCTAGCTATTCTGCTGGAACTTGCTGCTATTTTGTACTTAGCGAAAAACTTGTACTTGCCTTAAAATTTCCATACAATTAGGAATGCATGCAGTCAAGAACGAAGAATATTTTTCTTGCTTTTATAGTGCTTGTGTAGTTTTTAGTCTCTCCTCTGTCACAAGAAGGATGCGGATGCGAGGTAGGAATGAGTAAGCAAGAGCAACATTCACATTTAAATTTCAAATAGCCTCGTATCCCAGACAAAACACGTTTCTTCTTCATCGTCCAACGAGACGTCTAGAGAGTAGTAAAGAAAATTTGGTTGACTGCTTGTACAAGTCTTCTAGGAAAGAAGCAAGAGGAGATGGCATAGTTATCACAGAATGAAAGTTTGTCTGGATTCCAATGGAAAATGCAAACCAATCCAAGAAGAAATAGCGCGTTAGAACACCCATATATTTTATATAAAAAAAATTCTCCGTGTTTCTCGAGTCAAAAGCGTAAACTAAAAAATCGTATTAGTAAGTTCAAAATCAGCTTTTATCATATTGCAAGCCAGTAATAGGGAGGATGTGCTTGATCATACTGAAATAGTTTTTATAAGAAAGCTGTTTCAATATGCAACTATATTTTTGCTTTATTTATATTCACGGGTATTACAACAAATTTCTACACAAATTTCTACCTTATACTTCAGAGAGGAAGTTTTCCATATTAGTTTCGATCAGCTTGACTAAGGAAGAATAATATATAGATATAAGTATGCACCAAATCTCATCTAAAATTCTTAGAGCTTTACATACCAACAAACTTTTTTATCTTAAAATACAGCCACACTACTCCATACGACAGATGCAGATGAAGGCTTGTGTTGCCTCGTGGAAAGTAAAGCAAAAAACTGTATTTTCTTCCTCCTCGTTTCACATTCAGCTCACTTCTCTACTTTTTCGTTGCTGTTTGCTGTTGGCTGTAGTTTTTCCCCCAGAAGAGATTCCGTATTCAGAATTCATAAACGGTTTCAGTCTCTCTAGCCAAGAGAGAGAGAGGGTTTGAGAGAAGCAAAAAGCACACCGCACCAGCCACATACATTCTCTTTGTGAAAAGAAGGACCTTTTACTTCTTCCTTGAAGCTATACACTTGATTGCATGATTGCTTTGCGTGAACGGGTAAAAACGACTCATGTCAGCAGTATGTGTATGTCTATGAGTTTCCCCCTATTATCAATTCATACATAAATACACAGATTTCCATATAAAACTTAAAGGTTACACTTTATCAATAGCGTATTATTTGAAGAAGTATTTCTTTATGCATTATGGCACTTTTCGAGTTTCCAGCAAAAATTGTCGACATGCAAAGCTTGTTGCAAGATTAAAGACGAAGACGTGACCATGTTCACTAGCAGGGTTGATATTTTTCTCTAAAAAGCGAGCAGAATAAAAAGCATCGCACAGTATGAATGTGTGTGTTGTGTACACGTTTTTAGCTATCTGCCTTGATTCTCTACAACTCTCAAACAGCTCTTTTCATCTAATTGTTGTCCAACATAAAAAAAATCCCAAAAGCACGACAAAAAAATCAAGTCAAAAGTCTCTTCTCTCTTTGGCTCTCGTGATGAATAAAAAAATCTCTTGTGTTTTTGTGCATGTTATACTTTAGCTAAAGTATAATAAATTGAAGCTGAAGTCAGGAGAGTCGCCTTTAGAAAAATATGATGGCATGGCAAGACCTGAGACATGATTTATTTGTATAATTATGCCATTTTAAGTTCACCTTCAAGACTAAAACGAAAATATGTACATGATCACACATGTAGGTATCCGATATTGTTTGTGGCACTGCCCTTAAAGCAAATTTTGTTGTTTGACATCGTTTGTGCTCTCCTCTGATTCATTGAATTTTGTTTATGAAGGCTTGCACTAAACTATTCCGCGTTTCATTGAATTACATCATCTCAGCAAACTAAAGTCAGTTTCAAAATAATGTTACTTTTCACATATGCATAATGGTGGGTTATTTAAATTACAAGAAGGTTAAAATTCTTGAATTATACAAAGGTTTTGGTGCACCAGCATGCACACAAGATTTATTTTGGCATTATTCCTTAAAGTTTTATTTCAGTGCATATACGTTCGTTTAATTCTTAAGTGCAAATGCTGCTCAGTAATTTTTCTAGTTTAGGCATCTGATACCTGATGATTGTAGATAATAATGCAAATGAATTTCTTTTTATAAAAGGAATCAAATCGGTTTTTTCATGATCAAAATGTTTGCATAAAATTATCTAAAGATGAACAGTATTGATATGACTTATATTTTATATTTTCTTTAGTGTTGTCAACATTTGATTTTTATGATACCAGAATTAAAAGCAGGCAAGTACAAAATTAAAACAAAAACCATTCTACAAAAATTTTGTAGAATGTGTAGAAAGAAAACCCATTTAGACATACTACATTTGTGATAGTAGTATTTTCAATAAAACATTTTTGCACATTTATCTTTCGAAAGCTACGGTTGGGATACAAAATGGTTTGATTGTGAAATGAAAAAAATGAACTTGAAAAAAAAACCAATGGCCAAAGAAAGTGAGAGTATTGGACCCTTAACTTTTAAACACATAAGAACAGAAGTCAATGTCAACTTGGATTGCCTTAAGAAGCACTTTGTAGCAGCAAGCGTCCATTGTCCGCTTCTTTACTGCCGTATTGCAATGCAATTAGTTTCAGAATGCACAACCCACATCCATTTACCAACAAGAAAAATACATCATTGGAATATGTACCTATTCTTCAATACAGTACTGAAGCTAAGGGTGAAGAGACTCGTCTTACGGTACTGCTCCATGATTTCATGCGGTTTTATGGGTTTATTGAACACAGAAAAAAGCTGGCATTTTCCCCTTTGTAAACTGTGTAGACGATAATGATGACATGGTATACAAAAAAGCATTAAAAGTACTGGAGAAACATTAAAACGACAGAAGATTAGGGTTCCTCAGACCCTTCTCTCTGATGATGAAAATGATCCAATAACTGTTCAGCATCCAGAAGCCATTTTGATTTCAATTTAGTCATACAATACCAAAAATAGATTCTTGCATGTATGGTTTTGTACGTAGTATTTCTTACAAATATATTTTTACAATGTACATGTATGTACATGGTGCATTTTATGCTCTTCTGCATGTAATTGTAAGCTATCTGTTCACAAAAGTAGTTGATAATTACTGGATAATACTGTTTGTAAATACAGTTATGTGAGAATTAAATGCTGACTATTATTAAAACATAAATTTTAAGCAAGTAAAGTATAAAACAGTGTCCAATTCCTATTCCTTGCTAGAAAAATTCCATTCTTCAAGTGCAAAATCCGTTGTTTACAATCCCGCATAGGTGATATCTACCATGATACCGTATTGCTCAGGTAAGTGGCTATTCAAAATAATATATTTAATAATATGTAAGGGTTATTAAGTGCGTGTGAAAATCCTTTTTGTGAAAAGTGGCTTTGGTCTATTCTACTTTTGTTTTTGCAACAAAAGTTTGTGACAACCCTCTTCAATTTATGAAGGGTTTAATATGGTATTTCTAAAGGCGTTTAATACAGAATGTTTTTGAACACAATAGTAAGACAAGCTTGAGAGGTTTTAAAAGATATTATTGACCTGAATTTTGTTGGCGTAGTGATAATTAGGCTGGCTTAGTGAAAAGTTGTAGAAGACTGTATATTTCAAAGTGTCACACATAATGTTCCGATAATTAATATAATGCCGTTCTGAACTTGCGGTGATATTAAAAAACTACTTGTTACATAAGAATGCGAACAACTGGTGAACCATTCATGAATAAACTGATGATCACTTTGTTTTTAAAGCACCATTGATATTATTATTACAATCATCCCAAGAAATTAATCCCTGTTGTACATTATGTTTGGAAACCCTTTCCCACTTGTAATAATTATTGTCCGATTAAGAGTCAATAAAAGATCCCTCAGAGCACATCAAGTCACCCTGGAATGCTTTCATCATATCTCTGATATTGCAATCCTGGTCATAATATTCATGTCAATTTTCTTTCCCCTTTCTACTTCTACCAAACATTATGGTGTTTTTGCGCATCACTTCAAGTTAGGATTTCTCAATTTGCTCTTATTGCCTTCACATTCTCACACATCATAATAGTACAGCGTATGATGATAGCATCATTATCATAATAATTTTCCTTTAGCATTCCTTCACTCCCCCATTTGATAGAAATACATTTTCATCCATATCTGTATGCCCGTATACAGCATTTTTTCAAATCATCCCCATATTCTTTCGGGAAAGGTGAATCATTCAGGCAAAAAATAGGTACGAATAAAATGAAATATTTTGTGAGTGTAAAAATTCATAAAAGCAAATAAACATTCTTCGCTTCAATAACCCTCACTCAACTCACTCTTTCTTGTTCGCTCAACCAGTTCTCACCATAATGGTAATAATTATATTCAAGTGTGTAGGTATTTGTTTCGGTTCTCCTTCTTCTCCTCCTCCTCTTTCATTTTTGCTGCTTATAAGTGTGTAAAACAGAGCCGAGCCGGCCGTCGCAAAACCCATAAATATCATTCGGAAGCAATTGCATTGGCGTTTCATGGTTATGCTCATTGCATAATTTTATAGACATTAAGATGACGACGATTATGATGATGGTGATGATTATGGCTATGAGAAGATAACGAAAGCAGATGAGGAAAGAAAGGTGTTTCGAACTTGCGGAGGTTGAGGAGGTGTTCCTTGTAGTGGTGCTTCTTTTGCTACTCCATGTATATTCTTCATTTTCATAAAAACAAAAAAGACACGTACAATTGCAATGTTATAGGATGCAAGATGCACAATGTACATACAAAACGAACATAAAAGCTTAACACGCATAAAGTTTGACGTTTGATGATGATGTTGCTGCTTCTGGTGCTCCTGTGTTTATGTGTGCCGTGGTTGTATATAGTTATAAAGAAGACGAGTGCGCACATTAATGGCAATAACATTGCAATAATAATAATGATAATGATTGTAATGGTCATATAATGTCCATGAATGGTTGTTAACTTGAATACATTCATAAATGGTGCTATAGGCATACAGATATGTTCGCTTTCGGATCAACCAATGCATTTATATACTTGAAAGATTCATATTCATAAAAGTGATTCTCAGTACATTTGTAAATGTTGATCACATTGTCATCATCATCGACAGACCATTCAAAAATGAGAGGTACCAATATAGAAAGTACTGGTCTATTTGCTACTAGAAATAGGTTCGTATATTGGAAAACAGCAAAGATGAGTAAGCTTTTGCTTGCTACAATATGAATTCCAAGCTGAGCAGTTCAATATTATTTGTTGTGATGATGTTGCAATGACTAGTGCAGATTGGATTGACACACGGTATGTTTCTAGTAACTGAATTTAACCATGCAAAAGATTAAAAAAGTGGAAAAAGGCACTGTCTTTGCCCGAGTGTAGTCAATAGAAGTAGAACACTTTGTATTGTTAAGCCACAGTGAAAAGTCAACATTTCATTCATGATGATCATAGAGGATGATGATGCTAACAGTCAAAAGCAAATGCAACAGTGAAGGAATGGAATATATATTGCTGACTGTTGACTCCTAAAAGATTCCACTTTGTTTGATAATATTCCATGTGTACACATGCTGTTGCGCTACGTACTACTGGTTGGTAAAAGTAGAAAGGAGTAATAGTAATGGCATTATTATTATTATGACTATTGCGACTATATGAGATTACGAGATGTGCGAAAGGGTATTAGGGCTACTGTTGTTAAGTTGCTCATCAGCTTGTAATGGGTGTAATGAGTGTCAGCGTCTTCATAAATAATCGGCATGTTACAACAAACAAGTAGTCGCTTTTTCTGTCCGGTTATTTCCCTATCTCTTTCACTTTCCGACCAAGAATAGGGTAGAAATGAGCATTTTTGTGGCTAGAAAGCTGAAGTTGCTCAATTTTTGCAACATTGTATTCCTGACAGCTCTACTTAGTTTTTACGCTTCTTTCTCTCCTTTTGATTTTTCATGGATTGAATAAAAACATTTAATATTTTTCTTTCCTCTGACGTTTCAAGTAGAAATCGATTTCATGTAAATTAGAAAACATCAGACACATTTTTTGTGAATATAAGGAGACACAAGGGGAGATATTTGAGTCAGCAGATTTCCTTTAGCTTTAAAAATAAATACACTGTATACTGTGCTCTGTTGGGCCAAAAAACTCCCCCAAGAATCTTCCAGTCTCCACCCTGAATTTTGTTCAGTTTCCGTTAGAGCAGTAGCAATGGGCGAAAAAAAACCTTCCTATAAGCTCTCACTAAATTCACCGATGGCACGAAAGAATTATGATGCTTTCCAACTGTCTTGAAAACTACTCTAATAGTCATGTACTATGATTGAATGCATTACCATACGGAGCCATAACTTGTGCTATTTTAGTATTCTGTAGTATACATATGAATTTGAATTTATCTGCAGGATGGCCATATTTTTGTTTACTGCTTAAGAAGACGGTTGCTTTCTTGATTTTAAACTTTAAAGAAATTAATCGTACGAGAAGCGTGCGAGTGATGATTTGAAAATGGGCTCGTAAATATAAACAAATTTTTATTTTGACTTTGCTCCGTAAATCCCTACGCTGCTCCACTAATGAAAATATTTTCAAATGAGAAAAGATCATGTACTCTTTCACTCCTTGATTTTTGAATTTGCATGATCTGTAAACACAGTGCAAAGTGAATTTTCTACTGACGGGATAGGGGATACAGTGTTCTTTCAAATTTCAGATACAAAATGAAACTGTGTCTATATATAGCCGAGTCTGTAAGGAGTCCTAATACTTTATTTTGAAAAAAGAAAGCATCTTTCATTACGTACAACTTTTGGCATTTTATAAGCAAAGGGAGATTTGGTTATTTATGTAATAACGTTTGGGGAATGTCTGAGGGTGCGATGAATAACATGTCTGAATTTTAAAACTGTGCAGCAACTGTAAAAGAAAAATATTCAGCTTTTCACACACACTTTCCTCTCGTGCCATCAATACTGATACGAAACATTAGTTAACATTGAAATCACTTTGATAACAGTTTAACGATGTATTTCTTCATGAGCATTCAGCACTACTAAATAATTCGACTGATTTAGAGGCTTTGCTTATAAGGTTTGCGTACTCGGGAAAGCACATTTTAAAATCAGACATGAAACTGAGTTTTTGAAAAGCAAAAAGGATTTTCTTGAACTTACACACAGTAGCTATGTTTTTTTCCTTTTTCTTGAACACTTCTACTTGCTTCTTGCACCATTGTCATCGTCATCACCTTGAACATTCTGCGTGAGTCCAAGACCCGCAGTGTTGTCTCCTATAAAAATAGTAATTTGAAATGCACATTTTTAAGGGTTATAAAACCTTTTTTGTTTGAACTTTTCTAAAATTACAATGTACCCCATTGCCTTATTGCCTCATTCACTCGCATCCTGTCTTCTCCGTAAAAAAGCCTTAAAACGCAATTGCTTTGTGCTCTACAAAAACAGAAAAGGATAAAAGAAAGGAGTCCTTGACATATAATTTTTTGTCTAATCTTCAAGCATTCATATACCGCTAGCTTATTTTGAAACGCACTCACTATATATAATACGTACCTAAAACGAAATGCGAATGACCAACACCAGTTCTGTCCATTCCTTAAAATAGTAAAAAACGTAGAAAAAAAGTAACAGTTTTTATAATCGCTTACGCAACCCTCTGGTCAGAAAGGTAGTTTTATAGCCCAAAAAATATAAGGCGTCATAAAAACTGTTTTCTATTTTGAGCTGTTGTGCTTGTATAAATTTAGGTCTGCGAGTTTGCTTGTCCGTAATACAATGTGCTCTGCAATTCACTATATTACAGTTTCTTCCATTTCCAGTATTGATTATCCCAAAACACTGTGGGCGATGGCAATGGAACGACCCGGGCCTTAAGGCTTTGGTCGATTACCCTAGCTTATAGTATATTGTTCGATTCGGGTTGACACTAGAAGTTCAAATTCGAACACCGTTTGACACCTTGACCTTTGACCTTGGGGTAATTTGAAAACTCGTGACCTTTAGGTTAAATTTAAAAATGGACTTCACCATTGGATTCAGCGCATTCAAAAACCCTTATATACTGATTTTCACATTTTCAAGTGCACAGGGGCGCGAAATATTAGAAATTTTTAATCAAAAAACGCCCAAATTTTGAAACTTTGACCCTTTATAACTCCGACCGCCCTCAAGATATGCAGCCCATTCAGGGCGCATTTGAAAGAACAGATTGAGTTCTATAAGCTGGTATACTCAGTTTTTGCATGTAGCGAGGGCCGGGCGAGTTATTGACACTTAAAGTTTCAAAACTTGGACACGTCAGACTATGGGGAGCAGTCATATCCCTACAGCACACAATCGTAACATTAAGCTGAAAATTGTTTTTTTCAGCTTATAATCTTTAAAGCTAATTTCATATCCTAAGAATAAGTGTTTCTGGATTAGAACATGTGTTTTATAGTTAACCAATCAGTAGTTAATTAGGTTAATTTACTACTGATTGGTTAATTATGCCAATTACTTGACCTTTTATTTAATTATTCTAATCCAGAAACACTTATTCTTAGGATATGGGATTAGCTTTAAAGATTATAAGCTGAAAAAAACAATTTTCAGCTTAATGTTACGATTGTGTGCTGTAGGGATGTGACTGCTCCCCATAGTCTGACGTGTCCAAGTTTTGAAACTTTAAGTGACAATAACTCGCCCGGCCCTCGCTACATGCAAAAACTGAGTATACCAGCTTATAGAACTCAATCTGTTCTTTCAAATGTGCCCTGAATGGGCTGCATATCTTGAGGGCGGTCGGAGTTATAAAGGGTCAAAGTTTCAAAATTTGGGCGTTTTTTTATTAAAAATTTCTAATATTTCGCGCCCCTGTGCACTTGAAAATGTGAAAATCAGTATATAAGGGTTTTTGAATGCGCTGAATCCAATGGTGAAGTCCATTTTTAAATTTAACCTAAAGGTCACGAGTTTTTAAATTACCCCAAGGTCAAAGGTCAAGGTGTCAAACGGTGTTCGAATTTGAACTTCTAGTGTCAACCCGAATCGAACAATATACCATAAGCTAGGGTAATCGACCAAAGCCTTAAGGCCCGGGTCGTTCCATTGCCATCGCCCACAGTGCAAAAGAATGTACAATATTCAAGAGTAGCTTAAGTTATTCTTGTCGGCTACCAAAATAAATGCGTGAAACGTTTGGTTCTATCATGCAAAGACATGATTTCCTACAAACACACCTGGATATAGCATGTGTCCTAGTAAAATATACCTGCACTCTCAGCAATAATAGCAACATTCGACATGTGAATGCTTTCAGAAAAAATTCACTTTCCTGCTATTTCCAAGCACATAATACTGCTTTCTTGATTATATATTAGTTTTTATCACTTGAAATGTTGTTGTCAGACGCAAAGCAGGTCGTGTGACAGCAGTTGCATATAGTGGTGGTAAGCGACCGTCTGTGGTTCGTTTTGAATACATGCATACAGTTTTGCTTCAGATTTTTATTTATTCCATAAACTTTTATGACACTTTGACATGACAGATTTATTTATTCTTTCTATTCTTCTCATACATTTGTGTAGTGTACGCAACCTTTCCAGGCGACAGAAAGAGTAAACTTATTTGTACTGAACAAACAATTGTCATAATGCATTTTGCTGCGTGTTTGAATATTTCTGATAGCAAATCGAACGCAAAATAAAATATTCGTTTATTTTGGTATAACATGAGACACAAAATTTCCCGTAGAAAATTACTAGATCCATAGTTGGGAACTTGCGTTCTCTGCACTTTTATTACGTGTATATATTCATAATCAAGTGCATTTACCTTATTAGATGAATGAATATTATGTAAATATTCAACTTAAGGTCCAGTAAAATGGCTGCATGAATCTGTCATTTGTTTGGAAAGAAGAAAAGGCCCAGCAATACCCTTTTCTGCTAAGACTACCAATGAGCAAGCGTGTTTCATGATTTTTTTCTAGAAGAAAGGGTACGCATCTCCTTGAGACAGTTTCTTACGGTCGTTTGTAGTAATAAAATGCTAGCTGATCATGATGCTGCTGGTTATTGGTGATCATATCCCGTATTATTTACCTAAAAATTTACAATTTTTGATTCGTAGGTTACAAACCCTTTCTTAGAATTGCTCCATACCACCGACAAGAAACTATATGGGGTCGTTGTTTTGAGATAAAATACATGCTTATAAAATCTCAAACCTTTAAATTTTCTACTACCACCACCTAAATTTTAAACTAAGCTTTTAGAATAGTTATATTGACATCGAGAAACTCGTAGGTAACCCTTGTCAACACTCTCATAAATTTTGCATTGTGTGGATAAATTAACTTTGTGATGACAGCGAGTGTTTCCTAACTGATAATTTCGATCAGCAAATGATTTTATGACAATCCTTGCTTACCCGAGGTGTCGAATTTCTTTGGCGTAATAAAAAACTGTGCAAAACTGTTTACCAAAACCTTTTATCCAACAATTTTCATAATCTTTTGAAACTTGAAAGAATTTTACAGGATGCAGGTTAATTTTGTTTTAAAACCACTAAGCTCAGAGATGGTGGTTTGTTGTTGTCTTCAGAGCTGTTGCTTTTTACCGATGATAATGATGAGGAGTAATAAAACTGCAATTGAAGACAGCATTAACGTTCCATCAAAAAGTGTTTATGCACCTATATTTTTCTCCACCACTGAGTTGACTGTGGTAGTGCCTTATGTACTACAGTGCCAACAACACCACCAAACTCCAAATTTAATTAACACGTATTTCCTTTGAACTTTACGGTGTCATAAAAAAGTCGTAAAAAGTCAAAGCTAACTTAAACACCCCGACTTTGACGGGTGTGATGGTAGGACCGCTTAAGAAATACGTATAAAAAGTTGCTCTTTGGTGTGTACCAGCAATAAATGTGGAAGAGGTGGTGTTGTTTTGTGTACTACGCAAACTTCTTGCCAATGTTCAGTATAATATTTAACACCATGTCAAAAAAGTAGCATTATAAAAAAGAACGAACATATAAACTTTTTTGCTTTGACGATATGTCATGTAATTTTCACTAACTCCATATTCTGGCTCGTGACCAACCACACGAAGGAAAAAACTTTGAACGAAGTAAGGGGAAAGGAGCAACACACGCATTTTAAAGCTGCCTATTTACAGTTGAGTACTCTCATTACTCTACCACAATATTTTCTTTCATTTTCTCATCTTATACGTTGCTACCATATACAAACAAACAACTTGACACTTGAGAAAAACCGAATGATGCGCTGTACTGAAAAGAGTACGGGAAGAACCTCTTCTAATTAATAATTAACTAATCATTTGAGGTATAATAAAACGTCGGTCGGGTATGGTAAATGAAGCATTTTAGCCATCTAGTAGTGATGATGATGGGCAAGTTGATGGGCTATGGCATGGCATGCCATCATAGAAATTCCCCTTCGGTTTGAGTGCCGTCATTTTCATTTCCAAGATATTGAAGTGTTTCACAGGGAAGGATAGTGTTCTACCGTTTTATGTGTCGTCTTGTTTATTGTCATGCAATATATGTATACATGAATTTCTATTATGTAAGTACAGGTAAATAGATATATATAAAGAATGTCCCTTAACAGCGGTTCAGGTAGTGGCACTGATGAAATAGATTTAAAAGTTTATTTATACATGCATATTATATATTATGCTTAGAATGTATATAGGACTACACAGTTAATGTATGAAGACAAGGAATCTTTTACAAGCAGGAAAGACACTTTAAGTCCTCGTAAAAATTTTATGTGCCCTTTATGGTTTGTTTTAGTGGTTAGTAAAAGGTGGTAAGTGCAACGTTAAACACTCATTCATTCTTCACTTGTTCTCCTTTTGACTTGTTACACACTCACTTTCGCTGCTGCTCCTGTTCTCTAGTTTTGACGACCCTGTCATCATCGTAAAACCATGCAACCAGAAGATTGGGGTTGCATTTTACGTGTTTGTTTTATGATGTCTCTATTTTTATTATTATAATGTATATTTTCATCTTATTCATGTCCAACCAACTAACAACTAGAACCACCTTTTGATTGTTGAGATTAAAATGATTGCATTACTAGATAATAAAAATGCCTTAAAATAAAATGTAATCAGAGCAATTTTGTTGCCTCACTAAACCAACAAGTTTGACATGAGCAACAATAATGCTCAAAGTTTTAGATTTTCGACTCATTCATCCATCTAATCCAGTCAAGTCAAGTAAAACTTTTTCCATCTTACTAAGTTGTAAGTAATGAAACCACTTTTAATATTACTATGTCAGAATGAATTATCGCTGTGAAACGACATTCTTTATCTTTTAACCTGGAGGATTCGTTAAGCTGCATGGTGAGCGAATTCTGACAAAACTTATTTTCTCATTATGCACAAATCTGTTTAACGCAAAAGCAGAAGGTCAGCAGAGTATCAATGTGAAGTTCTTGTTCCATTTTTAATGTCATTGGCTTTTGGTGATTCAAGTACCAAGTTTTTTGTCCATTTCAACTTCTTACGCATTGTTTTATTGCGTGTTGCCACTTAACAGATATGACTATTGTTACGATTATGTTGATGATCATTGGCTATGAAAATAGGGCATAAAATGTGGGAGGGTCTCCCTTCATAATAAACATTTTCATTTCGTCCCTGTTTACATTGGTCCAGAATAAGTTTTATCAAAGAAAGCAAAGAAGGTAATCATAAAAAAACCAGAAGAAAATCAGGTTTTTAACTCTTTCCATTTTATTAAATATACATAATATAAATTCCTTATGTTTCAAAGGTGGTTTTTATGTCTAGTATTAGGCAGCCACTGTAAATTAAATTTTATTTGTGCATTTCCTTCCTTGTAAATAAAGTGAATTATTCAGCAAATGGATTAATACATGTTGGCTAAACTTAAAATATTGGGTTAAAACTAAATAATTTAAATTCAAGTTAGAAAAAGGTTTAACAAAGTTTCTTTCAATACATGTCAGACACAAAAAAGTTGATGATAAGATAAACTATCAAAAAATTGATTAAAAAATTTTCATGGATGCTACGTTTTGGGAATCATTTTACCCATTTGTAATTGATGCAAATAATACATAAATTTAGATTTTATGCATGCGAAATGCCGACTTTAACACAATGCAAACACGTAAGAAATCAGCATACGAACATTTTAATAAACGATAACTTCAGGTTGTATATTATGATCATGATGATTAAACCAGACAAGTGAGATTCTAGACTGGACTCAGTTTAATTTCTTAAACTGGGCATCGTCACAAACCAACTTAAACATGTCCATCCTATCAGTAAAATTGGAAAGCAAAAAGCGAACAACTTCTGGTTCTGCTCTGAAATCTACATGTCTGTTAAATGATAATTTTTCCTAATTTTAATGAATATGAAGAAGTTTTATGAAAAGCAGTTTTGTATAGATAAATTACATGTTCAGTTTGTTCTGAAAAAGGCATCTGAATAACATATTACGAGAAATTATAAGCCCGTAAAAGCGAAAGGTTTTAAGGTGACGACTTGGCGAGTATTTTTGCAGAAGTCCGGACAGATAAAATGCGAAAATGTTGATGAGGAGCATTTTCCTCTGTACCTGTATATTTAACCCTTTCCTTTCCAACTTAAGCATACAAAATTGTATGGTGTTTATAGTTGGCGCACGCATTGAAGTATCTTGATTCGACTCAAACAAGTCTTTAACACATGTTAACTTTTATATAATATGACGATTATTATTATGGTTATGATTATTGGGTAAAGTGCTTATCTATCTTGCCATTCTAGATTCTACAGTACAGCGCACGATAGTATATATTAACCATGCACATGCCTTTTAAACATTCTGCATATTCATACTGTATCTTGCAAGTTTCAAAGCAACATCAAACTGTGTTGGTTACTAGTCTGCTGACATTGACAACTACAACTGAGGAAGCTTGAATTTAGTAAAGACCATGAGTGCATTAGATGGGCTATTAGGATGGAGTTTCGAAATACCAAAACGGTATGGTATACGTATATATATTTTTATTCCTGCTTGCAAACACATGTAGTCATAATTAAGATATACTTTTGCAACTTGTCGAATTGTTTTCATATAATTTGTGAGGCATGCAAGTACAAGCATAATAAAACAAATCTGCATGCACACATGTATTGACCGTTGCTGTTATTTTTGTTGATTGCGCGTACATTATGTATTTATTAACAGTGAATAATTAGTTAGTTTGACCCGTCAAGCATTTTATAATAGTGCTAATGAATGAGTGTGTAACGGTGACTATAGTGTATAGGTAAATACATTTTAAAAGAAACATTAGTCATCGTTACTTTACTTAATCGCACAAATAATCAAATTCTTTGAATCATTGAAACTTTATGTAAGCTGTAGGCAACTGTAATGTTTTGTTTTAGCGTTTGTTCTTGTTGTAATTTTGTCAACTGGAATACCTTGCTCTATTAATAGAAATATATACGAAGGATGTCATTAACAAAATTTAACCATGAAAATGATTCGACCAACAAGATAGCAGCTCTGTGAAATCCTTGATTTTGATTCCAAAGCATATCATAACATATTCATACAAAAGAATTCTTGTTCACGTCTTCACGAAGATATATCATTTCATGGTAGCTATCATTTTTTATTTAATATTCAAAACTAAAAGCCGCCACATTTTTTTAGAACACGGCATTCTGTTCCTGTACTTTCTTATGCAGTTAATTATCAGTCTAATTAATCTTTTCAAGCTTCTTGACTTCTGCAGTTTCCTCAATATCTAATTTCATTTTGGAAGTACAAACGTTTTAACAGCTTCAAACATAGCTGAGACCAAGATTGGGATCAAAATTTGTCACTATTTTTCATTTGTTTTAAAATAAACTTATCTTCAATGAAAAAGTATTCATTACATTGTTGTACCCAAAAACATCTAGAGATACTCACCTTATACTTTTATAGCATATCACGTCAGTTTAGAAGGAAATCATAGAAACAATGATTTTTGCTTTGTAGAAGTAGATTGCATAGTACATTAATTAGCGTTTAGTTCTCCTGTATAATATTTTTTCTTTTTATATATAACAAACCAGATAAAACTTTTATTCTGAGTGCCGGGTGCTCACATGCAGATGAACACACTTATTTCACTTTTGTTTTTGCTTTACAAAATACTAGCCATGCCAACGCTGCCTCATTCTTTGCTGTTGTATTATCTTTGCGTTGAACGTCAAGTCAGGTATTAGTGGTTTTGAATCTTGCTTTTTGTACGTCTCCTAGTTGCTTGACTGTTTCGTCAACTTTATGTACCATAATGATTCTTATACGCATGCATGATGCAGCATTCTTTTTTATGACAGTGTGTATTAAATGCATACAATTGTTTGTACAGAAGCAAGAGTTCATTACATTTACATTAAGTGCGAGTCTGAGTAGCAGGCATCAACCCAAAAATATCAGTTAAGGTATGTAATGTTACCTTTAGATTTATTGGATCGACAAGCTCCTATCATTTTTCAAATTATGGCCCAGATCTAGCCCATTAACATGGTACATGGGCCATCTTCATCATCGTCATCGTGAACAATTTACATGGAATCGAGCGGGTAAGCAGGTTAAACATGGTCAACGTACGAGTTTCCTCTGCAGTGAAAACATTCTCCCTCATTATTACTTGTATTTATTTACTTACACTATGGATATCTTAAATAGCAGACGTTAGTTCATTTGGACCCTTTATATTTCACGTTAACTGAATGAAAGCTTAAAGCTTACAACAGTAAATAAGAAAGGCAAACAAAAACAAGCAGTCTTCCTAAGTCTGACATTTCAAAAACTAGGTATATTCCTTATTTCTTCGGCACCTCCGTCATTATTTCCTGCTTTTGCTTAGATGCCTTTGCTATGCTTAATTTCAGTTGTTTTTAATGAATATCTGTTCATTTTATAAAGTTGTTTAGTTTTTTCTTTCCTGAAAATAAAAGAACTGCAGGTATAACTAGTTCATTTTCAAAAGCTTGTTACTACCAAAATGTAATGCAATTATCTTCCTCTCAATTCTGTATGAAATCTGAAGTGAGTATTAGTACTTCAAGAAAATCATTTGCTACAATTCACAGGCAGTTTTTAGTAAGAGTGGATGTGATTTCGAATGTATTTCTATGCAATACAGCCACACCAAAAATCAAGTTACTTGTAACTTTGTAACTACAACATAATACCATATGTGGACTTTTTGTGTAAGATTCCATCTTTACTCATGGCAGAGAGCAAGGCGACATTTTGTATAAGGCTTTGTGCACCTCCCTTTGTAGTTGGCAGTTGCCCTGTTGTTGGTGTATAGTCATCAAGAACT
The DNA here is from genome assembly GCA_029691765.1 of Entomobrya proxima. Taxonomy (NCBI): domain Eukaryota; kingdom Metazoa; phylum Arthropoda; class Collembola; order Entomobryomorpha; family Entomobryidae; genus Entomobrya; species Entomobrya proxima. Next base: position 16,827,595 of record CM056172.1, read on the forward strand.
TTAATACTCAGTCCTATCAATGCACCAAACACAATCAAATCTCCATTCTTTTGTATACCATCGTTGATTTTCTTTTGGGCTTTCAAACTAGAAATAGAGAACTGGACTGGTTTGTTATTTTGAACTTGACTCGCTCTGGTTTCTGTCGAGTTAGGCTAGCCATATTTCTTCCTTTTGTTGCTTCTGTATGCTAGTTTTCTGGGGAATGCAACATTATAGAATAAGATCTGAAGAGATATGCCATGTCATACGATAATGACTAGATCCTGCCCAAATTTTTTGACAATCACTACAAAACTAGGAACAAGTTCAGAAGTCACTACATCCTGACTTCAGAACTGACGCACGTATTTACTAGCTTGAAAGTTGTAGGTGTAGGCTATTTAGAAAAATTGAATGCATGAGAGTACGTAAGGTATAGCTTTATAAACGGTATATATTATTATACTACATCATCAAATGAGTTTGCTATCCGTAACTAGTCATTGTGCTAGTCATAGTAACCGGTTAAAGGTATTTTCTTACGCGTACCAGTTGTAAACCCATGTGGAAGTAAAACTTTTGAACATCGTCTCTTTCTGGCCCGTTCCCGTTTCGTACTTCATTTAAGACTGGTACTTAGTGGATGGACAGATCAACCTGCAATTATAACGACAACAACAAAATCAACATAAATAAGACTGCTTCTATTTTGGAGACATAAGATTTCTATTCTAGATGTATATACATTTTACATGTATTGGTAACTTTTTTGCATATCTATGATTAGATCAACCCTTTATTCGTTAAAAGCATTTTTTCAAGCTAGCAGCTACTGTGCATACTGTGATCTAAGGATGGGAATATGCTAATTATTACGCCTGTTGTGAATTGGAAACTTGAACAGACGTAAAGCTCTCCAATCGTTCAGCTACCTTCTTCAAGTAAAAGTTGTTTGCCTGATAATGATACACTGATAGAGCGTTAGCAAAAAAAACTTGCTACTGCTGTCTTTTGATATATTATAGCTGAAAAAGCTGGATAACTGCAGTAATTATATGAACCCCTTTGTGCGTAGTAAACACTCCAATGTACTCCTATTGTTAGGATTTTAACACAAGTATTATATTTTCTTTTTCTAAACAACAATCATAATAATAGCACACTTGGATTCCCGTGGTGTGCGTTATAAAATAATGCCTAAAGCACCACAAATCTCTTATAAGATAATGGTTACAGAAAAACCGCTCTGTAAAAATTATAATTATTAGGTGTGAGGAATAAAATAAAACGAACATGAATATATAGTATAGATTCTAATTATGTTTTTCCTCAAGAAAGTTTTATAAGTAGTATAAATTAGCTTTAGCACAATACATAGCAGGTAGTTATGGCTACTTTCTTTCTACTAATTGGTGATACTAAAGCAATGCAAACTTCTTATGACTTGAAGAAACATAACTCGAAACAAGCATAAGTAAGAAAAAGGAAAAAATTGGTTGAATGTGCGGAGAAATAATAAATTTCTAGACACCCCTAAATCGGCATTGATCCAACTTTTTAAGAAATGTCAGCGTTAGGGTTTTATGACGAAAATAAGAATAATTTCATGATTGTTATTGTTATTATTACGATGATGGTTATCCGCCAAACTAAAGAACTACAAAATACATACTGTAAAATGCAATTATGTAATCGCTTTATCATTCATCATTATCTGCATTTCAAAATTCAGCACAGATTTTCGATTTATCATAAAACACTCCTACAAAAATTATTACACGATGCAATAATGGAAAAGTTCGTTGAAAATATAATCAGCGTTTGTCATGTGCGAATACAAAAATTATGACTTTGAGGTTTTCACCAAGAAATAAAAGTTTTCTTTGTAATTATAAAAAATGCTATTAGAAAAAGCGGCAAGTAGTGAGGAGAAAGAAAAAAGATTAAATTCAACAAATCACCGTCATTCCTTTAAAAAGCTTTTTAGCATTCAACACCAGGATGCCTTGCGCTACTTTTGCAATTAATCATGTGTAGCACAAGGCAAAAATATGAAAAGTTATCAGCATTATAGGTGCCATATTAGTACCTGACTGTGGAAATGTGTGCAGCTTATAACACTGCAGAGCATGCTCAAAATCTGAGTCTACTTTGCGTTCCAACGTATGGTTGTCTTGTGCAAAGAAGACCATTTTAATGAATTATGATCTCTGTTGCGTGCTAAACATTTTCCATGCTGCTCGTTTATAGTTCATCCTCCTAACAAAAAATGAACAGTATAGTACAAAATGCAATACTGAGGGAAACGACCAAGAATCACAAACCCCATACACACCAGGATTATACTTACTACTACAACCCGTATTTTAGTCTATATGAAAAGCATACAAGTCATACCGTCAGAGCTAGTGAGATTGAAGAAAAGGAAAGATTACAATTTAGAAGAAATAAATAACCCCAACAAATTTACGAACTCGACTAGTGGCTGACAGGCTAAAGGAATAAATTTTGCGTGTGCAATTCCCTTGCCGATAAAATTCGGCCTTTGACGATTTATTAGCATTCCCTTGGCAAGGTTTTCTGACACTTTAACAGTGTCTTAGTTTAGTATACGCCTTTGTATAAAACTGATTATAGAAAATTGAAGATATTCTTATACGTTGCCAGATTCACCATGCTTAGTTGTGTGTATTCCTATACGTTCGTTTCCCCGAGTTCTGCTTGATATTTGGCTGTAATCACAATGCGTGAATTCTGTTCTTTCTGTGAGTGAACATTATGACGAAAAAATCAGTAAGTCAGCAGAAACAGCACAAAGCAGCCATGCTCACGTTTCAGTCGACAGCTTCTACGCAAATTGCATTTTTCTAATAGTTTATTTCTATCTGTGAGTATACTTTTGCATCCAAGTATGGCAACTGAATTACTGAATACTTTCTCATACAAAACACTACTATGGCCATGCTTGTATTTTATCTTGTAGATAGGACAACGACCAAGGTGTTGGTTGATTTTTCGGAAGATATTAGATTTTACTCTGGTATCGAAAAGAATCTATTATTTATTCGTTTTTATTAGAAATTGGAAATCTTACCGAAATTGCTAACTTGAATTCTGATCAGTTCCGTTAGAATCTGTGTTACACACGTGCTCATATTTAAATTTATCATCACGAAATGCATGAGTTTGGTTTAATTATTGATCATACCCAAATCTAATGTTACTCTGCTCAGTTTTGCGATTAAAAATTGCACTGATTATAAATTATTGGTCCTCTTATTGAAGGCGTACTATGTCTTAAATGCATTTTCAGTATAACATTTGAAATTGACAAATGTAGGCGTAATATAATCGCAAAATACAGTGTAGTATAATGCAGTGTAACATAAATGTACTTGTAAGATGACATAGAGATAAGAGTAGGTCATGAAAGGGCTCAGCTGAATTTCCAATGTTTAAATAACATAATGCATCAGTTAGTTTTTAATTGCACATAATAGCCTAACATATAATATACAGAAACAAAATGCTCGCCACTACTGGTGTGCAAACACAACCTCCCTCGCATCCAGCAATACTGCAAGCGCTTTTTATAATAAGCTCAAACTGACGATAAGGTAATTATAAGGTTTGCGTGAAAAGAAATTTCATTTTAAAATAACGAGTTATATATTACGTCATGTCAGCCTGTCAGCTTCCTAATACGTACATCAAGAGTGCAATATATTTTGTATTTGTTCTAAGGTAAAGTAGCTTGAAGTAAAAATGCTCGAATAAATATACCTACAATCCACGATTCAATATTCTACGTGTATGCTGCATTATACCACCATGTCCGTGGACACCGTCATTATTTCATCACCAGCATGAATGATCATGCGGAGTGGTCTGAAGTCAAACAATAAACTTCTGCCCCGTCTAAATCATGGAAAGCAATTTTTCACTTTATAAAACAAGTGACTAAAAAATTTGTTGTTGGTAAATTTTTATGCATTATTCATTACCTTTCTACTATTTTAGAGCTTGCTTGTATCCTATGTTTCCTTTTCACTGAAGGCAAAAGTAAGTACATGTCAACATGCATAAAAAGGCATAGAACAAGTATTAAACAGAGATGGTGCAAACACGAGAATTTCCTCGGGACAAAAACCCACATTAGAATGGAAAGAGTACAAAAGAAGAAACGAGGAATTTGCTGCAAGTGAGCAAGCACTTTTAGACTAAAGAGCGAGATAGCCATTTGCGTGCAAAGCTCAAATTTTTCGAAGGCAAAATGCACTCCATCCACACACTACTGGCTCTGCCACATTGGGATATTAACAAATACAGTGATATTGATGGAGTATAAATATGTGCATAATATACAACGTTGCATAAAAAGGAAACTTGTTCGATATACCATGTGTTATGTAAGTATACATATTACAAAGGGTTGAAGTACAAGTCATGCAGACAAAAGAAGGAAAAGGAAGGAAAACTCTCTTCAGAAAAAATTCAACAGTGGAATGGCTAAGCCAGCTATTAAATTAATTACAGAGACTGATAACCGAAGTCAGACATCACATTGTCTTGTATTTGTGAGAGCAGCCCTTCCCTAGCCAAGACTTGCTGCCTTGCTGCTTTTCAATCTCTCCAAACTCCAAACAACAACTGGACAAAAACAATTTGAATGTAGAACAAGTAATACTACACACGTAGTAGGCATGCATGCTGCTATTAAATAGATTTCGGATTCAATAGAAACAAGCTCGGTATGTGAACTGCCTACGCTTTTTGCCACACTGAACCTGAGTGAGTGTGAATGTAATTTTCACGAAAAGCACAGTCTGACAATTGTTAGTAGTGGTAGTAATGTTTTGTGGCTTTACTGACTTTCGCTTTGGGTGAATGAAAAAAGAAAAGAGTTTCTATTAAATTGAAGCCATTAATTTTGAGCATGATGTGTGTTTGATTAGCTTTCATAACTCTTTTGGTTTTCAACTTTACGAATCCGGTTAGTCAAGCAACTAGAAATCATTCGCCTTGTAACAGTATGGCTACCCTCAAAACAGAAAAATTCAGTTTACAGCTTGGCAAAAAACTCCTCTTGAATACCTACGTGAACAAAAGCCTATTTTAGACAATTACTGGGTAGATTCAAAGCACTTTATCTAACGAGATTGTAATTGAATTTCCATTTGATGGAACCGTTTGTACCGGTTGGCTGGATAAAAAATATCCTTCAGTGTGGCTCGTTTTTGTACGATTTTTTCTTCTTCTTCATTTTCTGCAAATGTAATTTAAGGTTCTTGCTTTTGGGACAAGGGGAAAATCCGAAAGAGTATGAATGTAAGTAAATCCAACCGAAGACTTGCCTGATCTTTCACGGAGATACCACTTGATGTATTGGATGGAAAGCTTGGTCACAACGCCAAAAAAGCAACGACAGCATGCGTTTGCCCTTTCATGACTTGCTGGCACTTGTACTTATATAGTATGCAGTGCAGGCGTAGCATGTAGAAAAAAATTAATGCCATAAATAATCCAACGTGTGTAGTCTGTATGTAGACACCTGACCACCTTACATTCATACAGAGTCAGAGTACATAGTAAAAGTCGGTTTTCGAGTTGGCTTTTTGGCATGTCAGCGAGACAGAGAGAGAGGAAGAAAATTATGTATTGATAAGACTGAAAGGGTAGAGTCGTAATTCAGGCGACGTTTAATTCATAGCCTTTGAACAACATATGTATGAACATTCTAATACTAAAAATTATGTAACAAAAAGAAAAAGAAGACGAAAAATTGAATTCACGAACAATGCTATTATGTCGAGTACTATAATTACCTTGTGATAAACGGTTTCCTTCCGTTTTTTGCTTTCTTACCATTTAGCCTTACAAGTGTAAGAAAAATCATACATTAAACATTACATGCGCTCCAAAATTCTAATAATAAAAAGCCTCTAATCTGCATATTTATTTGAGAGATTCATCTATTCCCTTTCCGAGTAACCGCCACTAGGCATGGCTATGGGCAACTGGATAACGTTTTTCTAGCTACCGTCCGACAACCAACTGATTTTGATTCCGCTACTGTGATTACTATTTAAGTGTTCTTATAATTCTGATACTGGTAGTAAACAAAACCTCATATTAGACACAGATTTAAAACATTGCTGCTGTAAATACGAAAGATACGCCATTCTTTACTTTTATATCGTCATGGTTGTGATAAGTTAAGAGGCAATTGCGCCACTTCTACAAAAAAAAATTATAAACGAAGGTTCTCCACACAAAAAGACATTTTAAACCTCACACCAATTTTACTCAGTTTAAACTGTGATCTCGAGATTGCTGTTCGTTTGGGCTAAATAGAGAATGAATCATAAATTTTAATAAAACATATTTCATATTTCTGATGTTGGTAATGTTGAACCGAATAGAAAGCAGCACATAATAAGTGCTTGTAGAGTGCAAGATGAATGAAATGACGAAACGGTATGTGTGTGGTTCATGCACTCAAAAAAATTATACAAACAATTTTCATTACTTTGGAAGTGTCTGCACACGATATGTATGACATGATGTGTGTTGTTGTTCGTGTATGGAAGCGCGACAAAAAGTATCTTTGCAAACATTGCATTGGACACTTTCATAGTAAGTTAGTTAGTAGTTAGTATTAGTATTGCTCTATCTTGTGCTATGATGGATAGGAGACAATTGCTCTGATGCGCATATGATGATGATAAATGGTGACTGAAAGATGCTACACAAGAGCTTTTATGTATTCATTAAAGCTAATGCACACGACAAGGGAGAGAGAGCGAGAAAAGGATATTATTAAAACTTTTTTGTGTGCTGTATACTTAAAAGAGAAAAGAGGATGGGGAGCCAACTTTAATCGTCGTAATAATGTCTGACTGAACATGACAGCATTTGCATTGAGTTATAATCATACAACTTATACGACTCTGATAAACGGGCATTGCCATTATACACACTGTAGTGCTAACGGTATAGTATTTACTTTGTAAAAGCTTGTAACTTATATATTCATCTCAATTTTATCCACTCTGTAATCATTTTCTTTTTTCGTAAGTAATAATAAGTACTCACAGTGTAAGGAAAACAGGAACGAGAAAGCAAAGAAATTGAGAAATCCAGTGCGATGTGTAGTGTGAGTACAGAAAATGAAATGAAAACGGGATGAAATGGCGGAGAACACAGAGAGAGAAATGAGGGGAGTAGGAATTAAGTTTTAGAATTTTGAAAGCTTGCACACATTCAACCCGCCCACTGAGCCGCCTCCGAATAATAATTCCCTTTAATTTATAATTGGATTTGGATTGCTTTTTATTATTACTTTTCCCTTCTTCCTTTGGTAATAACCAAGCTTGAATGCATTTTCATGTGTTTTTGTAACAGGTGCGGACCGAGGCATTAAAACTATGGAGGGAGAATATTCGACCGAAACTAAAACTTGCAAATCAGCATTGCTTCTTGAGTTTGTTTTCCAAAAAAAGATGGAAACGTATTTATTACATCGTCTTTTTAACGGTATTGTCCTAGTACAATTGACATTTCATTTTTGTCAATACAACCAACCAAAATCAATCAAATTCATCTGCCATGCTGATCATAGAAAACGTAAGTAAACTTGATTAGGTACATTTATAAAAATTGGAAAATACTTTGTATATTTATATTACTATGTCGATGTGTATATATATGTATACGTCAAGATAAATGTGAAGTGTGATTTCTCACAAGTAAATGAATAAATTCATGTCATAATAGTAACTAAATTCAAATTATTATTTGGAAAGTTACTAGTTGGAACATTTTAAATCTAAAATTGAAGATATTAAAATGTAGGCAACAAAACAATGATAAAAATATTCATCCATTTTTTGCGCTGTCAATAAAAGCATGTTATTTACAGTTTACTATGTTGTCTTCCACTTTGAAGACTTAAAAATACACAGTGCCAAAGTATTTCTGAGCTTTGCTTTCTGAGAGTTGTTTAAAAGATAGAATGACACATTATAAGCAGAAGAATATGAATGGAGATATATGTAGGTACACATTAAATTGATTGCCCTTTATGCTTTATTTTGTACAGCTCTCATAGCTACGTTTCAGGCTTTACTACAATTCTTGTTGGCGGTGGTACACATGCTTATTTGGTGATGGAGGTTTCAAAGGTGTCCTCCAGATTTGACTATTGCATAAACACAAGTGAACGAAAAACAAAACAAGGTTTGATTTTCAAACATTTTTCTTTCTTTTGAGTTCCTGCCAGCCAACCACCAATGCCTCGTTGTTGCTTGCTAACTTCATGAGCATAAATATACTTAACTCCACTCGACTGGATTCAGAATTCCTTCATAATACTAGTGTTCATTTAAGAGTTTAGGCAAAGCAAATGATAAACGCAAAATGTGCACCATTCCATTCAGCGTGGTTTCTTGTTAGAAAAATAATAAGGTGTACAGGAATTTCGTCCTGATCTTGTACTTGTTTTGACCAGAGCCAGTTCATGGTTATCCCATCATCTTCTGTCTTTGCTCCGTCTTCACAAAAACGCAGAAAAGACTTTTGCTTATTGAACTATTGTATTACATATTAGGGAACATGTGCCTCCTCATCGGTGTAAGATACACTTGAGATAGAATTTGCTTGATAATACAATATTATTAAAACAAGTTCCATATAACAAAAAGATAAAGTTGCTTACGAATTTATATAGTCTATATAGTAATCTTGATCGTAGTAAAACAACTTGTTTTTGCCCTTGTGCGTTTGCTTCTCCCTTCTCCTCCATGTACCATGTACAACCAAAAAGCAAACAAGCTTTGAGGATGCATTTCGTTAAAAAAGCAGTACATGACGAATTCGAGACATTGGAATAAGTTGTTTTTTTAGCTTGGAATAGTATGTTTAATTTTAACAAAATAATATTATGTGACATGATCAACCAAAGCTTTTTTATCCAGAAATTACATTCACTTCACACAATCCACCTGCTAGTATTTGTTACTTGGTTTTTTTACATCATTGCAGTATCAAAAACGAAGTATAAAATGACATTCTCTCATTTGCGCCGCTGGTTTCTAGCTGTATAAGGAAAATTAGATGGTCATGATAAAATCCCTGAATGCAATATATCATTGTCATAAATAATACTCGAATGTTAGCATTTTGTGTTTAAATTCAAAAGGATTATTTAAAATGCTGGAGAAATCACACTGTACGTTTGTGTTTTTTGAACGGTAATCTATGAAGTACAAAAATAAGCGGTTGTAATTTTAGGATTTTTTACGAAAGAAACAAAAATGTAGAGGGAAGAAGCCGGTTATCTGGCTATACAAAAGAACAAAATCTTACAAAATAACAAAGTTGAAACCTTATATTGGGATCTAAGCAGAGTGAAAAATATGCATGTCGCGAGCTTTCACTGAAAGCTTATGCGCAGGTGGAATTCGTTTTTATCGATTTTTCCTCTCCACCAGCACCACGGTATCAAGACTACATTTTGCCAGCTAACGCTGCTTCATGCAAGCCACACAATGCAACGATCCAAAAAACATTTTCTTTGGATAAGCGTTACTACAGCATTGAATACATGTCATGTAGTTTAACTTGATGGTATGTATAGTACACATTACGCCTTACACAGAGAGATTTAAGCATATTTTCAATTCAACAATATTGTGATTATTTTCCTTCGAATTCGAATATTGTTTTACTATGTGCTGACTATTTTTGAAACATTTGATGAAAAATGTTGGTGATTTTTTATTTTAATTTCATAGTCAAACTAAAAGTAATTTGAATTGGAATCTTTGTTTCTTGCCACATGAAATGTATAATGGAGAGGTGTTCTGCAATCCGACATTGTTTAAAGACGGCTTGCACAGAAAGGATTCCACTTCTTTGTGAAGAGATTTGGGCAAGCAGGCAAACACAATCACCATTGAGCTGTTCCTTTTACTCTGGACATGCACCACTTGAGGCCAATGCGGATAAATGTTACTGCCTACTGCCTTGCTACATATATGGACTCCATTAGGTGTCTCAAAAGCAGCTTCGCTCTTACCAGCTGCGTAAAACTCGTTTTAGGAGACTAACTTAAAATACGCTTTTCACGGAACAGTTTTGATGATGATTATCTTTGTTAGTGCAAAAATCCATTGTTGAGTAAAGACATGGGCTATCACATTTTGCCGTGTGGAAACTAATAGAAATTTTGAATAAGTAAATAAATAAATTCACATTTTGATTCATATTTTTTTAAAACCAGTTAGTGCAACAGTAAAAAATATCTGCAAATATTTTTATTTTCAAAATAAGATCGTGCGTATGGCTTTTACTGTCACTTTTCACTTTCCAAGCAAAATCATGTCACACCAAAGGATATCCCATGGTCGGTAACATTACAACTTTAAGAATCATAGCTTTTCAGAATCATTTCTCATTCTCATCGTATCATGATGCTTTGCTACGTGTTATTCCCTCCCGTTTGGCCATCACCAAAGGAATTCAGTTGTTACATATAAGGTATATTCCGTTCGTATAAATGATGATGTGGATAATAACAGTTGTCTAAAAGTATCCACAATAATAGTAAAAAGCAAAAACCACAGCATAAAAGTCATTTTCCCACTTTAGTTGATGGCATTTACGACTTGAGAAAAGAATGCATACAAGACATCAATGGTAGTCCCTATTTCGCATAAAATAAACCTAGATTTTCTAAAAGATCTTTCCTAAAATGGACTATGACATTATTTTATGGAGTGCTAAATAGTGAATGAAATTGTCTGTCCCTAAATACGCTGCTGTATTCATATCATTGTACCACTACCAACCACAACAATGTCTTAAAACCGTTTTTGTATTATGCTTCAGTCAGTGTATTCAATAATTATATCATACCTGTAAGCATCGCGAAAAACATCTCAGCATTCCAAATTTCTTAATGAAAAGTATGAACCTGTGACATGTCGTAATGTCTTTATTATTTTGTTTTACTTAAAAATATTCTACTTCTGGTCCCCTCACAGATTCAGAAAACTAAAACCCAACAACTCAAATTTTGGTGCTAAGCACAGATTGGTTATTTTCGTACATGAAAAGGCGAATGTTTTAGAAGAAGCTAAGCGATTGTTAAGTAATAAACGAAATGCGGACTAGACATGTTTTTCAAGGTTAGTTGGATCAATAAAACTTTAGACGAACCCATTCATTTTCACAAGGAATCCTATACCATCATTATCGTCTCATTGACAGTAAACATTGTCATCAAAGACAAGACGTCTGCTTTTGTTCAGTTACATACTTTGGTCATCCAGCAAACAGGAAAGATGCTTTGAAAAAGTAACAAATACGAAGCACGACTGTTTTGATAGAGCAGTGATGGCAAAGAAATAAGACATTTTATAGCGGGCAAACAAAAGACTTTTTTGGAAAGGCTTTACCTGTGTTACCACCTTTTCATGAAGTCTTTTAAATGGCCAAATGAAATGGATATGTCCAAATGAAAAGTTCTTTAGCCAAACCCCAATGACAATTTAAGAGCAATGTTTTGATGATGATGATGATGACATGGTGGAGATGATGTGGTAGAGAGTACCAAAGCAAACAAAAAACAACACTGTGATTTGACGAGGTGAGTTGTAAGATGATGATTTCAGTTTATTCAATGAAGGTAATACGACTTGGCTTGGGCAGACGAATAAGCAGCGTGAATGAAGCAGAGTGAAGCTTGTCAATATAACTGACAACACTCGAGTCTTCGTTTAATGCACTTCAAAGTAGAAAGAGGTGGTGGTGTGACGATTATGGTTTGCTGGTTGCTCTGAAATGCATTGAATGTGTGATCTGCCGGTATGTTTGCTGGATTTGTGGAAGAAAGTGGTGTGGCATAGTAGTTCATTGTGGTTATTGCCAATGTATAGCTCAATAATAACAATAGTAAATAGCGTAAAAAATGTATACACAGTCCGTCTGAAGGAGCAATGCATGCACTATGTAAAACTTTTATTTCATTTGACATTTCAGTCTTTGTCTTGCTCGTCCTTTGGTGTTGAGTCTCGATAGAACACAATAAAGACCGTAAATGGAACTCGGTTGAGCTCTTATACTTCTATACTTTGACAAACCTACTTTTCTTCTTGATACCGCGGACGAAGAGAAAAAGTAGACTAAAAGGTGTTACAGTAAATGTTTTGTTATGTGTGCGCAATAAAAAAAGTCAAGTGGTGAAGTTAAAGCTCCTTGATTTCATGACTATGACATCATTTAGTCAGAAAATTATGACGTTTGGTCTTCCAAATCGTGCAATTTCAACACTTCTTTTATCACTTTTATTATTATGTTTAAAGACTTTCCCTTTATATATACAAGCTGCTTCTATAAGTATCTTACCTACCTTGAGAGAAGGGCATACAATCTGGTGTTACCGTACTGTATCAGATAATCATTGTGCATTGAATTTTCAATGTACCCTTCTATTGCCACAAAGTAAGACTTGTGATGGGAATAATATCGCATTGGTAATGTAGATTCACATAAAATATGACCAAATTGTGCAAGCAGCGAAAAAGAACCTTATACAAAGAGAATACGTTCAACTGCTGAATATGGTAGCTACATTCCAGATACGAAAAAAGACACGTTACGTTAAAAATCCCATGTTAGTGTCCTGCTAGATCTTTTTACTTGAAAACTAAACGAGTCCGAAACGAATCTGAATATATAGAATACTATTTAATAAAGTCATCTTGTTCTGACTTTATTTTTGTACATTTTCAAAGTAAAGTATTTTTAATTTACTGCGTCATCGATTTTTCATGCATTTTTTCTATTCACATTTCAACTAAAAAGTTGAAAATTAAAAAAATGCAGCAAACTCATAAATTACATTTTATTTTTTTGTAATGTTGCTCAAGCAACAATCTTAATTTTCGCTCAAATTTCTTCGATTAAAATAGTGTACTCAGCGCTACGTTTCATCTCGTATGCGTCAATCAGGCGTTAGTCCTGGCTCAATTAGCCAAAACGTCGTAGCACTGAGCACGCCTCGCGTCCCCACGTATCAACGTTAATTTATACAGTATTGCGTTCAGATTATAATTTTTCGGGAATAATATTCATCATTTAAAAAAGCACACTCTGCGGGATCTAGAGCAGAGTTTAAGGATTCCATCAGTACTATCCTTTCTGATGGTGGAGTTTTGTGTAATATTTGGCATGTTTCGTTTAAACCCATGAGACACATTCTTCCATTTAAAAAGCAATGTGTCGATGGACTTTAAAAATGAGAACATTCCAGCTTATCCATAACAGATATTTCAACGATTGAACTAGAAATAAGTACAAAATGATCGGAGATTCCGCGACACCGCATACTTTAAAAAAAACAAGTTTAGAGTTTTAGAAGAAAAAAAAAATTTCAATATTCGGTTAGGTCTGATTTAAGTTAGAACGCTTTACGTGTAAATATTTTGGTTGCTAACGTGTGGGGATTACAAATAAATTGTCCTTCACGAGTTGCTCTACAATGATTGATATTTTTGGCTGAATCAGAGAACCTTAAACAACGTATTTAATAAATTGAACATATCATCTAAACATCTTTAAGCTTATGCAGTTTATAATTTAGTTTTAGTTTAAAACAAATTTGCAATTACTCGTTACGCAAGGTAAGTCAGATATTACAGTAAAATGAAAGTATAAATTGTCACTTACAGATTTATCCTTAAAAGGAAATGCAGCATTTCATGCTGAATTATATTATATAACTGATATAGTTGCGTTCTTCGCAGACAAAATTTATTGTATGTTTACTAAACTTTAGTAAAATGAAAGAATGTGTTAAGGTCGCATTTACTTCCTAACTATCCTTAAGTGTAAGTGAAATGCTTTTTTCTCATTTTCAAGAGCATGCAAGAAAGTAAAATTTCCATGCATGCATTTAGTTTCTGGTGAGAGTTTACATGAGGAAAGGCATCAGCAATTTGCATCATTGGTAAACGTACTGGTCACTAATACTTTCGTACTGCACACTGAAACCGTAAGTGACTACTTACATTATCCGAACAAAAGCTGGTTGTTTTTTGTATATTTGGTTTTTACGAGAGTGTGCATCAACTTTATTGTGTCGTCAACTCCCCATGACGAGTAGCCATTCAGAAAATATACACCACTATGTAATAAGATTCTTCCGAAAAAAGGAAGAATAATCGGGTAAAAGTGGACGAGAAGTGAAAAAAACTGAAAGAGGAAAATATACTTTTATTAGCCTGTCAGTAAACCATTTGCTATGGAATGCATTCATGATGATCCTCATTCTTGTATACTTGATATTTATAACACAAGAGCTACACAAGTATGTTTTATATCCCTTTGCCCCAAGAAAAGATTTTTTAACATTCACAACCTTTTGTACTTTTTGCTTGTGTGGAAATAATTTTTTCCGATATCTTCCAGCACTTGACTATACCGACTACTTATCGTATCTCCCAACAACATATTGTAATATTCCACTCAAAAAGTAAGAAGAAATCTATGTAATACTTTGATAATATACGCACACACATCACCATCATCGTAACATCATCATTTTCAATTTGATATGATAGTCATTCTTGTGTATTCTTATTTTATATTGTGTTCATTTTCTGGGAGAAACTCTGATTGACGGAAATGTTGAAAAGATGAGCTTTATAAAATGCGTAGACCAAAGATTTTTTCTTGAGCAATATAAAGCACTGTTCTTTGTTCTGGAGACATTTATGCAAATAGAGATAAAATGCAAATGAAGGCAGGAGATAAAAAATTGAATGCATCATGTGATAGCTCATCCTTTGGAGGTTATATGATGTATTTTTCGGTTTTCCAAAATAAACGCATCGTCATGATTTCCCGGGAGAAAGATGCGTTTGTAAAACGGATTATATCCTGCTTCGAAAATTTCGCTAAAAGGTCAAAGATTAAAGCAGTGAAACACTTTGTAGAAGAAGGTAAACGCCAGACATGTATATACAAAATAATTCAGGGATATTAAGCTACAAAAACATCAGGGTTCAGGTTCTCGTAAGGACGTATTGTAACGGTGGCTTTCTTAGGAAGCTTGAAGTCCACATCAAAGTTGTTCGACGAGAAGCCTTCCACCTTAATTAGTGCTGCAGCCAACAAACTCAACATTAGTCCACAAACGCTAGGTCATACCAAAGCTCAGAAATTGGGCATCAAAGCCTGCACTAAGCCGGAAGCACCAACCAGCAGTCAAGGATCAGGAGCAGCGAGCAAAATCCAGACCCCGATTTGTTTACAAAAATAATTTTCTAAGATATAGACCAAAATCAAAACATGCTCCAAATATTCCACTGACAAGAGACATCGAAACTTTTTGGGATTCATGTAAGCCAGGGTAGTCCAACCTACAAAACCCACACAGTTTACCCCAAGGTTTCAATACTATTTGGAAAAATATCACCACTAAATTGGCAGCATGATCGCGAAAATCGGGATATGGGGTTCGAGCATAAGCCGAACAAGAACTTTGCAGCACTGGATACAGAGGCACCAGTGAATCTTAGTTTATGTGAATATTGTTAACTATTAGTTGTACTAAATGTTAAATAATACTGTAGCTCAATAAAGCCTAAATGTTCGGAGATATCGTAGTTTAAAAAATGTCTCCAGAACAAGGAACACCCCTTTATAAGCTTTTCATGAAATTGTTACTCATTCAGAGAATGTGCACAAAATCATAACAATATTGTACAAAGAATAAAATACAGTTTTGTTTTTACTGTATTCTTTTTTGCATTCTCATAAATGTCAGGAGTAAAAGTTCCCTGGTATTTCAATTTACGTAAGTTCAACTCGGCGAATTTATTTGTTGCAATTATGTGGTTTCTTGCAATCAAGATCAACATAAATAACAAAGTGCATATAACAGCAAAGAGGGTCATAATCTTCTAAATATATCGCTAAACTACAAGTTGAGACTTTCATGCGAAATGCAATGTTGTGAAGATGAGTGACAAAGAAAACAACATCAGCATTTGATATAAACTATTTGTGCGTAATTTCCATTTCACATCCAACATATTACTTGTTTGTTCCTTTGTTCTTGTGTCATAAAAAATCTCAGCATCAGAATATTTGTCCTTGTATACTCCTTTATACTATCTGATATCATCTTGTCCTGGAACGATTTCTTTTTATTCAAGTAAACTGCTTTTTATAAGTTTGAAGTACAATTACTCCTTTGTAAGTAATGCAATAATCTGTCCCAATCAGAAAAATAACGCAAACGGGAAAAGTTGCAGGCTTATGAAAGTCATATTATTGGTACAACGTGGTATGGATGATTTACAAAAGGACAATTTTTGTTGACGTGATATGAATAAGTGAAGTTATTCATTAAAATCCACCAGTTAGGTATTCCGTGGGTGAATGAGTGCGGCAATAATAATGATGACTATATTGAAGAGAACGTGAAAAAAAACTCCTGAATCAACTTTTTATTCTAATGTAGTATGCAAATTTGGTGTAACAACATGTGAGCAGAATTACATGATGTATGAACGCATGTTGCAAGCAAAGAGTTTAACTAACATAAATCTGAGAGAAAAAATGTTTTTGAAACTGGCAAAATCATTAATGCATAGTAGGAGATAGACGAGGGCCAGAAAAGCCTTGGAGAGTTGTCACTATGCGTCGCTCTCAGTACGCCGTCAAGAGTACGGTGAAGATCACCCTCTCAACCCTGCCAAACACTTTGTTTCACTGTGAAACACTATCCCAGTATGTGTGCATACACAGATAGAAACGAAAAACAGTAACAACGCTCTGTCCCAAGCATCACGGTATAGTTGTATTAATGAAGCAAAGCATCAACTGCTGGCGATATGTACATTGCGAGCTCTTGCCGTTGGCTTCAAACTTGAGATCCAGTGCCAGTACCAGAAACAAAACCGACATGCTTGCTTTTGATCCTTCTATACGTATTTTAAATAGGACTGTTGGAGCGGGTTTCAGTTTTACATGGAAAAGGGTTAGCCCAGTGTGGTACGGCAATGAATTTGGGGCTGGGCAACTCACCGCAAGGTGGTTCGCTCCTGGATCGCTGATTGGGCGCAGCTGTGAATACGTCATCGTTTTGCGTTGCCCACCATTTCCTACCCAACAACGCACATATCGGCAGTATACTTCTTTGGTTTCATGAAGCATGTTAAGCACAACAAATAAGGCATTTGCAAGGGAAACTTTCATGAAAATACCATAATGCATATATATTGAAAACTTCAGTTTGAGTTTTTTCTTTATCTAAAAGCATTACATACACTTGTGCATACTTCTACCAGTCCTTGCATTACACAATGTTATGACGTTAGTACTAAGATGTTCATGTATGTACATACAATCTCAATAATATAATCGTCGAAAAGCGAATAGACAGATCTCCAAGATTGTATACCCAACCAAAGAGCCATTCAACAACTGCTTGGATCATTCAAGCGTTTTTACTTGAGCCCACCCAGCAACTTTTACTTCTTTAAAACAACTTTTCGTGCTCCCTTTTGAAGCATTTTCCAATGAAACTCTTGGTGAATGCACCTTTTCAAGAAGCAACAAAGCTTTTCAAACCTTTCTAGCACTTTTGTCCAGAATCCAGAGAAAGAGCTAGTTGCACACCACGAAGGTTAGCGTCAGCGACGACACAGGGTATGCCAAAAATGAAAATAGCTTTTACTTAAGAAAGAAGCACATTATTAGGTTTTACAAACTTACATAATATTAAAGAATAAAGTCTTTTTTAATTTCTGAAAAACTTGGATTCTCAAGTAAAGAGAGGATAATATGGTTTTGTTGTTGTACCTCATTGGTGCTAAAATTGTATATAATTTTATACAATACACGTGTTTTCATGGTTGGCTTTCTTAAGAACCGTTCTTAGTGTATGTATATTATGCAACTGCTTGATTTGACTTGGTTTGTCTTTGTTCGCATCAAAATTCCAGCTTTAGCGTTTTGAAGCTTGGCATTTTCATAACATCATTTTACGCAGCATATTTATACATGCAGCTAGCAAACAGTATTTTTTCTTTCTGCCACACTGCTACCATCAATGCCCACTGCCAATTCAATACTAAAACTTTTGATCAGAGCCTAAACTCTCCGTGCACACACCACAGCAGTCAACCAGTCTCTGATTCACCGAACGCTACTTACTCAACTCAACTCTTAAAAAATCCCCAACATTACATTGTGAGCATATTCCTAGCTTTTCTAGCACTAATACTTGTATGTATAGCAGAGAGGCAGATTATTTGGAGATATTCACGTGCTTTTTCTGATTCTCTGGTTTTGCTTCTCCACTTTAGCAGTACGTTTCATT